>JADNYV010000201.1:0-65538 GCA_015501055.1 Mucidula mucida
TAGGAGAGAACAACATCGATCCTTTCGGAGTCCGATGTGAGGTTGTTCTTCTTGTCACGGATGTATGTGAACATCGATCGCCACCAGCTCTTGTACTTGGACTTGTCCCCGTCATAGTCATAAGGCTTGTTGACCAGGGATTGGCCTTTGGTTTCGTCATTGGTGTGATGAGCGGGTGTGTGATGAGCGGCTTCGGGTGCTTCGTTGGACATGATGGATCGGGGTGATGGGATCGGAGAGTGAAAGGGTGAAAGTGGGGATATGGGTGATGCGGATTTGGATGAAACAGGTGAGGGAATAGAGGTTTGAATGAATAGGGAGGGATCGCCTAGATCTGAAATAGAATCCAGGACTTGGTAGGGTGGGGAATGATGATGTGTATCGTAAGGTAAGTAAAGTAGGTAGGTATTGTAACTGTCTACTCTATTTTACCGGCTACTGACTATGTATCTACGGAGCCCAAGAGCTCGTCACAAGTTCGCAATTGCCCAGCCGACGTCCCTCTGGTGTGAGGTAAGCCGAAGTTTTCCTGGGAACGGGGGTTGACCCGTAAACAGCGCCCACTGAAGTGCAACTGCCAAAAGTTCGTTCTCGTGAGAGCGGCTACTTCCAGCACCCAAGGCAGTTATCTCTAACTGTTAGCCGGCGCTACTGGGACCAATACACATGTATGCGAACGTGCGCTGGAATTAGGAATCCGTCGATCTGTAAACAGGGAAAGGGAACAGGGGAATGTGCGATGATCAAACAGCGAAGTGCTGATCGACGATCAGGGATGTGTGGTAGGTGGTAAAAAGTAGTTCCGATCTTCTGTTAGCGACTGACTAAGCCACGAGACTCAACCAGGTACCACAGCAAGAACTAAGGAAAGAAGCGTTTGCGTTCGTAAGACTAGGCTAGGCCAGGTGTATAAACGAGATCGGAACTAACGTACAATGATACTACACTACTGCTTATATACTAGTAAGCCTGTGTTTGGGACTCCTTGTCCATACGTGTTTCCGCTAGGGATAACTCCACGCCCTTGACCCAGTGTTGTATGCTACTAGTCCGTGAAACCATTAAATACGAGTGGTAACTGCATGTAAGTAATAATACTGAAACGACCATGTGTGCTACGAGTGTCGGTGGTGTGTATACAATGTGGAATCCATGAGGTATCGGCATGTATGATGTCATCCATGTGTTAGGCGTGTGTCCGACATGAGTACGGCTTCGGTAATGAACAGGAGTATGATCGGTGACAAAACAGATGATGAAACAGTCCGTTGGTTGATAAGACAAGGCCCCCGATAAGATATGATAAGATGTGAAAGTGTGAAATATGGCAATTCATAACAATTGGACGCGGCAGAGAGTACAACGTAAACTGAGTTGTTTCTTGCGCGCAGAAGAGGAGGTCTTTGGGCGCGTATTTCTCTTGCAGTTTGTACACTGTATGGCGCCTAAGCAGACACAAATTTCTGCTTGATGTCCTGCATGGTTTTGATTTCCATTGGAATGCCACGCCCACTTCGTTTAGAGATGGACACGAGTCCATACTCGAGTATATTCGGACTCATCGTATGAGTAACTCTTACCTCAAACCCAATACTCAAGACTCGAGTCTTCACTCGAGACTCTACTCGAATATCTACTCTACTCGAGAGTACTTCATGAGTCTCGAGTATTCGAGTACTCGAGTACGATCCGAGTATACTCGAGTGTCCAACCTTTCTACTGCGTCGGCGACTTGGCAAGGAGAACAGCTACAACCGAATGTTTTACCTGCTCAGCATGTTTGCCGGGAAATTCTTTGGGAGTTATTCGAGACCAATTTCCGCTACGAGTTCCTCGCGCTCGACCGCCTTTGCTACGACCTCAAGCCCGTGGGCTTCAACGATCCGCAACCTGACACGGAGCTTGGGCAAGCAGTGCCTTACGACAATTTGGATGCCTCGTCTTTCGGTGACCGCCAGATGCAGATTCTCGGTGCACTTTTCAACGGCCGAGTCGTCCCGGAGAGCATTGACTGGGGTCGGATGGGGCTGGCGGCAGCAACGTTTACGGGACGCGCGTCTGTCCTGGCTGCTTTGTACCGGGTGATGCGACGCTGGTGTCGTGTTCCACCAATGCCGGCGGGAACTTCACAGGCCGCTCACAAGTTGATCTGTGGCTCTCTGATGTCAGAACGGGAAATGCGGACTGTTGAGTACGGATTAGCTGAGTACTATGTGGACTGTTACGTTACAGTTTTCGGGCGCGCACCCCTTCTTCCTCACGGACTGTAGAGTATTCGTTTTTGTGGACGATTTTGTAGTTTTTTTGTATATTAGATGTATCATACTCTTCACCTGATGCGTCGTATGCGTCGCTTCGCAACAGTACTCGCATCAGGTTTGTTTGTAGCACAACATTTTGTATGGCCTTCATGGCCTTTGTCCTTTTTTTTGCTAATGGCATTTTACCTAATTATGTGTGATCTGGACTGAAATTGTATAATGAATATGCCCTTTTGGCGCAGTGGTTATACTCGTTGTTGTGCTGATGCACAGAAATGGCTGAGCTCCGTGGGTTCAATGCTCACGGGGTTCATTTTGTTCAAAAAATATATATTAGGAGCTGAATACTCACGAATACTCACGAATATAAGAATACTCATGAGTATTCACGAATATTTATGAGTATGAGTCTATCGAGTATTCGTGGCCCCAAACTGAAACTCTAGACTCACCATAGACTCTAGACTCTACTCTACTCACGTGCGAGTATACTCTTGGCTTGCATGATGAGTATGAGTTTATTCGTGAGTACTTTTTTTATTCTATACTCGCGTCCGACTCTAACTTCGTTTGGTTCCACTTTTTGGGTGCCTTGTTTCGACAGTATCTGCGAGTGATTAGGCGCCGCGGGTAGTCTGTGAAAATATGACTATGAGGTCGTGAATTAATGGAGGAATAGAGGGTGTTGTACCTTCCTCGTCGTTGGTATTCTTCTCTTCCTTCAACAAACTTTTATCGTCTGAGCCGTCAGGGTTTTCCGGCTTGACACTGTTGGTTGGTGCTGGTGACGGCTGCAACGGCATTGGGACTCCCATAACTGCTCCCGGTGTCTGTCCAGTAGGCACAAGAGTACCCTGAGGTGGTATTTGCAGCGGGTGATTGAACATTGGATTCGGAGGGCCAACACCTAGATGAAGGACAATGAGAAAGAGATGAAGAGAAACAGAACGCATACACACCATTCCCAGCTGCTTGTAATGGGTATCCGGACGGTGCAGCATAGATACCGCCGTAGCTATAGGCTGGAGGCATAGCATAAGGATAAGGAAAAGGAAAAGCTGGTGGATATAGCTGGGGATGAGGAACTCCATTGGTATATGGTGGTATTGCCGGTTGCGCAAATTGTGAATGCTGAAGAGCGACATTTGGGTATAGATAAGGCGGGTATGGTTGACTTGGTGGTGGTGGCGGCGGTACTTGAGTAGTCGAGGTCTCATGTCGAGGACCGAACAACTTACGCCGCAAGGCTTCGAACATGCCTCGCGTTTCTGGGAGCGCAAAAGTCGTTGCCTCTTGAAAAGACGGAAGACCATCACGTGTCAGTCCGAGGAGAAATACTTCCGTCGACGGTCAGGAAAGCAAGACATCGGCTGGTCATGCAAAATCAAGCTCAATGGGATTGTAAAACATAGTTTATTCAGGTCCAAACGCGACAGACAAGAGGCGACGGCCGGGAAATAATCTAGACGACAGGTATGCCTGTCAAGAGTGACCACGGGCCGTAGTGGTACCAATTTGGTATCCTGGGTACCGTAGATACAGGCCAGTCATAGGGCGAGGCATCCAAGTTGTGAGGCGGGCATCGGAGTAGCAGTAGGTGCAGATATGGTGGTAGTCGTTGAGGAAGAAGGCGCGTGGGAAGACATCATTCTTCTGTACGTCACGAACGCGCTCGAATGGATCGTCCGCCAACACCGACCTTGTACAAGTTCCTTGCTGCAACAAGTTACTTGGTATAAGTTTACAATAAGCCCTCAGCAGTGATCCAGTTGATATGGACGTCGAACACGGCATCATCAGACTTATGTGGCCTTGATTCAATGCTATAAGCTATTTTAATTACATGGAGGTACGGGAAACGCCCGCTGGCAGCGTCTACGACGTCAAAGCGAGCTCAAGTGACTCGCAGCTCAAGTAACTTACAAGTGCGACAAAGTCACTTATAAGTTACTTGATCGCGACAACTTCACTTATGAGCCAAAAAGTGAATCCAAGTTAGGCAAGTGAACTTTTGGCGCGGCAAGTGAATGTGTCAAAGTGAAATTGTTAACCATCCGATGGAGATGTAACTTGATCGACAACCACCATCACAGTACTCCTCAAGTAACCTTTTACAATCTGATCCTTCGCCTACGTGCAGTACCCACACAGTACAGTACGCACACGCAGTATAAGCGAAATGAAGGCGTTTAGTCATTGTACTGGGTACCCGGTATGTTTTGCTAGCTAAACTGGTTCCCTGGCTCATCTAAACGCGTTTTTACCAGACATCAAGTAAACGCTCCGAGTCTCTCTTTCTCTAAAGCTCCGGCGCGACTCGCTCCACCATGCCCTGCGGATCGCCTGTGAAGCGGTTCTTCAAGTAAACCATCGGCGCCTCTTCGACGTACAGAACGTACTGCCGAGGGCACTCAGCATGTGCAGGTTCCAAAGGACAGACTATGTCATGCGGGAGAACACCATTTCGCGAGGGCTCCGCCAGAGGCACGTTGTTCCGAATTCCTGCACGGGCCGCAGCCTATGTGGTGTGTCTATAGTGCTTTTTGATATGCAGATGCTGAGGTCAGGACAGGATCTTCCCAGAAATCCTTATCCTTCGTCGACAGTCGCGCTCTCCATGAATTCAACGCCTGATCATGTTTCCTGTTGACTATGCGCGTGCTAGACAACCTATGCCGACCGGTACAAGTCCCATACCTTTGTTTCGTGGCGCGCTCGATGCGCCTTGATCTGTATCACAGTTCGTACGAAGATGCGCTAATACTATTCGATGGAGCTTCGTTGGCGGACAGGACTCTCTAGAGGGTTTGAAGGCTCCGGTTCTATGGGCCTTGATGCAGTTCGAGAAAGACGCCAAAATGCACTCGTGAGCACCGCGCCCCTTGCTCAAAGCGCCAGACGCGCCTTGCTAAGTCTTCCTCCAGCTCCAACAAAACTTTTCGTGCACACCAAGTAACCGACCGGTGCTGAACTGTACTGTTCATCGTGCGAGATGCCGCTTCCGCACCTTAGGGAGCCAGGACCGGCGACACAGATTGCGAGGATATTTACATAACGATGCGCGGGACGATAATGCGCCACGAAGGGAGAACGTGCGAGTTTTACGTGGTTTTTGCCAGAGGCTCGCTGCTCGCATTCCTGATAGCTACAGGGCAGATAATACAATGGCGTGTCTATGATGCTTTTGGTGATTGGAGGTCGTGTCTTGTCTATGCGTTTTGATTTAGCAACAAGGACGGACAATCTTCAGGCGGACGATAATGTCTGTCTCCCTGTCTTTTGCAAGACTTAACGGCGTTGTTCAAATCGTTCAAGGATAATGTCGTGACACGCGCAATGTGCCTTGGAGGGCGGCGTCTTTTCGCGATGGAGCTCCGTTCAGAAACAGGTACAACCCACACCTCAAGCACCTTGGCTCCGTGGGTTGCGATAGGATACCGGGGGTTGACCACTTCGACAGAAAGGTCAGTCGTTACCGAGATTGCTCGCTCGTGGATCTCAGTACCTCCATCGACGACGTAGGAGTTTGGAGACGGTCTAGTACACCTGAAAATCATGTTAACGAGGACAACCTTGTGCGGCATCATGTTTCAATACTCTCACGTTTGGTCAGTCTTACTGTGAAGATGCTTCTGAAATGTCCTAAGTATGCTCTCCAAATTCTAATTACACGGTTCCTTGTATTATCCTTGTGGCGATAACTCTTGACTGAGACTGCTCAGAAATTTCTTGTTCAGAGTGTTTTGAAACGAGGAGGCTGATCGTCTGGCCAAGTTCGGCACCACGTTGCCTATGTCTGTCTGGTTTTTTAACAAGCAATCTTCACCACGAGGGATGAGTTTATTGACTTTTTTATAAAGTATTCACGGAATATCGCCGTCGTATCTCCCCACTGCGAATAGGAAGCGCGGACACATTGGTCCATAAAGTCGCCAGACTGACAGTGGCGCATCCGGCCTTGATCTGAACACTTCATCGTGGCCACAGCGTCACCATTTCGATGAACGTGATACGCGCCAAACTATTCCTCATTCGCATGTAAGTATTGGACACTAGTGTACACTCTCTCCACAATCATAAATGGGTACTGGATTATTGAACATGAGGATGTACCTACTACTGATAACATTGACACCTTTCACTAAGACTTCAAGCTTCCATCCTTCTCCATTGGAGGTCGCGATTGGAGGGAAGATTGTCTGATATATCATACGCCTCCTTTGCCGCAGCAATCAGTTCAGGCCTCATAATCGAAGCCATATACTCGTCGCTCAAGTTGACGCCGAGGACGATAAGGAAGAAGGGACCGACGATTTGTATACGGGGCAGGAGCTCGAATCTGCTTTCTCCATCAGACCGAATATATGTAAGTTCAGACGTAGCACACACCCAAACTGGTCCGCGTACTTGAGTTCCTCCCAACGTGGAAGCGCGATCTTACTCTGAATCTCCCAAGGAAAACAATGATATTTGGCAATCTCGTCCGAGTCCAGGATGAATTTCCAGCATAACATGTAGGTGGGGGTCCTACGCCCGTTTATGATGGTGTCTACGGGTGGCGGGCGTTCCGTCGCTGTGTAGAACAATGGGAATCCATTTCTGGGAAAGGTGAATGACGGTCGGGGAGAGCCACGAAGGACGACTTACACGAGTTCACCCGCTTGGAACTTTCTTCTGCTGTATTATATTCCATTATCAACTTCGAGGACGCTATCATGAACAAACTTACATGTAGTCTCTACGCCTCTGTGCGTCTGACATGGTGGTTGACTCCAACGTGTATTCGTAAGATGCGCGAGATGCTCTGTGAAGACACGCTAGAAAGGATAAGTATGGCGAAGCTATGGGATCTGGTCGGAAGCCGAAAGTGGGTTGATCACTAACCGCCATCATCGTTTCCGTGAATCATTTCACTTTTTTCCTCTTCAGATCAGGAAATGTTGCTATGGTCTATGTGCGTTGGCTACACGCCCTGCACGCGTAACTTGCTGACGATGTCGACCAATAGGCCTACCTAATCGTTTTCGAAGCGCCTGCTGCACCGCCGTTCGCAAAAGAGGACAATGCATTGGCCAGATACGGTCGAGAGTTCAAGGCCTGGCAAATTCGTCGCCCCCTACAAGAGAAATTACTGTCGGGCATGAACGCGCTTGCAGATCTGGTGCGTAGTCCCGTCCATATCACGCACCAAATTCGAACTAATTCCTTCGTAGAAAGTAATCTACTCTATGGTGTCACCTCTGGCTTAATCCGCCAAACTCAATGGTATCCCCCAATTCAAAGGCGACCTCTAAAGTTCGCCATTATATCGCCCCGACATTCGGTTCCTTCGGAGGTGACACTGGACGTATATGACCAGACGCCCTATCGTCTACGTCGATTCACATCACATAGTCCGTGTACGCCCAACGAACGCGCTAGAAAACCGGCACATCAGTATAGGTACGTCGCGCATCTTGGAAACTGCACTGTCTTTCATTTGCTGATTGTGCTCTAGGTCCTCCCTCCACTACGACGCTCCATTCATCTGAAAGGTCTTCCTTTCTTCGCTTCCATTACGGCTGTCCGCCGTCGCTACCGTATTCTGTATGCCCAGATTTTCTCGCGCCAGGGACGCCGACTGAGTCGAAGGGCGGTCGGCGGTGAATCGACTGTCGAGCTATGTTCAGACGATAGCGGAGGTATACTCTGCTCAAGGAAGACCACCAAGCATTAAGCTGTCTCTCGTACTGGAACAGTGCTCGCAGGTCTACTTTCGACTTCGACTTGAAGACAGGCCTGCGGATGAGGAGGCAGTAGCTGTGCTTAGCTCCTACCTTTTCCATGTCGCTTATCTACAAGTGCACGAACGACTTACTGGTTTGTAACTTTTGATGATCTTGTGTTTCAATGAATCCTTATACCTCTGGTCAAAGACACGCACTATTGCCTTTGAAGGCTCCACACATCACTGTCCACTCTTCAGGTGTACGCTACAGACAAGCCAACAATGCTGCGCATATCCGCTGACTGGATTTAGGCCCCGCTACACCTCTTGGTCGTAGACTTCAAAATGGCCGTGCGCTTTTCGGCGGAGCATCGCTTGAATACGGCACCGTTACTTGGATCGGCAATTTGTGGTCAATTTTCCCCTCGACTCTTCATGATTAACTTGGACGACGTCGGTTGTTTCATTCATGCATTTTTTCACGCCATGTATGTTTATATACTACAACAAATCCATCCTTCTCAAGACCAACTCCTGGATCAGCAACATTTCCTCTTCCTCCGGCTCAGAAATGTCCTCATCGTCGTTGAATGCCCCCTTGGGTGACTGCATCGGAACGTTTGATCTTAACACAGTGTGACTGTGTATGTCGTGTCCTTTGAGAGTTGAAGGACAAGATGGAAAAAGATCAAGGATATCCCCTAGCGAGTCTTCCTCCGAATCGTTTGACGAAGCCACCGTGCTTCTCCTCGACTTCCGCCCAGTGAACAACGAACGCAGTGAATCGGAGAACGACCGGATGTGTAATTTGGTCTGGGAATGCGAGCGCGTTCGTGGGCTGGAGAGGAGGCTGGAAGACGACGAGGAGCTGCCTGAGTGATGATAGACGGACGATGATAACGTGCTCATAAAGCGTTGGGTGAGGGTGGGTAATGAGTTCGACCGGGATCGGGAAGAGGATTGGTCGACTTCAAGGAAATCAACTTTCACTGATGATTGCTTCTGCATGTTGGATATTTGAGTGTGGATGAAGAAGGCTGGTGAGTGCATTGTTGATGGAGTAAGAAGTCGGAAATCTTGGTTTAAGTATCTCAAGCAGGTTAGGAGCTACCCCACCGACATTTGCTTCCGTGCGGAACGGGGTAGACAGAAGTGGTTATCACCGCCTCGTTGGTTCAGCTATGTTTGTTGATGCTCTCCGACACGCGAACGCTTGCTCTGGAAAGTGCTCATAGTGATGGCGATGGCGTAGCACTGCGACTGCGCGAAGATAGGTGCTGAACGCATGTCGACCAGAGGTGCTGGGATCACGGACTCCGGAGCGCCAGTGTTCGTTCGTGTTTCGCTTTGTGTGCGTCATATGATCGCAGTGCACTTCTTCAGACATGAATGAGGATGAGGTGTGTCTCTTCAAGGCTTCACTCCGGTGTTATAACCTAGACCCGCTTGTCCACTATTTGCCGGCTTGGACAACATCTCCGCGACACCAGGCCTCAGGCTTCGAAACAGCAACGGACAGAAAGGCGTTAAGGAAGATAGTAGGCCCCGATTCGGGATGTGTCCTGAGGATCAAAGCATACGTGCCCGCCCGGTGTTCATGGGTCGTCGCAGCTCATGGCCTCATCTCACTGTCCACTCTTCACGCTTACGCTACCAACATCTCTGCACACGTCCGACGCTGGCTCGACTTGGGAGCAGGCTACACTTACTGGGTAACTGCAAAGTCACCTTTTTTCTTGACTGGATATTGTACGAGGGGGCTGATTCCGACTTTCACCAGATTTTATTTACTCTGGACTCTCCACCGATGAACTCGCGCTCACGAGTACTGTGTTGTCACTCAATCGGTCGCAGACTTACTTGCCCCAGCAAAACGGCCATGGTCTGTTCAATCGAGCATCGCTTCAATGAATGCGGCACCGTAACTTCAAATTTTCCTCACAATCGTTCATGACTATCTTGGACCACGTCATTTGTTTCAATCATGCTTTGTTGTTCCATGTATGCTCATATACTACAACAAATCCATCCTTCCCAAGACCAACTCCTGGATCAGTAGTATATCCTCTTCCTCCGGCTCAGAAGTGTCCTCGTCGTCATTGAATGCCCCCGCAGGTGACAGCATCGGGATGTTTGGTCTTAACACGGTGTGGCTGTGCGTGTCGTGTCCTTTCCATTGTGGAAGAGTTGAAGGACAAGATGGAAAGAGATCAAGGATATCCCCCAGCGACTCTTCCTCCGAATCGTCTGAACAAGCCACCGTGCTTCTCCTAGGCTTCCGACCAGTTAACAACGAACGCAGTGAATTAGAGAACGACCGGATGTGGGATTTGGTCTGGGAATGCGAGCGCGTTCGTGGGCTGGAGTGGAGACTGGAAGACGACGAGGAACTGCCCAAGCGACGATGGATGGGCAATGATAGCGAGCTCATGAAGCGTTGGGTAAGGGTGGGTAATGAGTTCGATCGAGGTCGGGACTCGGAAGAGGTTTGAACTTCGTATGAGTCAACTTTCAAGACTACCGATTGCTTGCGCATGGTGGAAACTTAAATGTGGGCGTGGGCGAAGAACATTGGTGAGTGCATTGTTGATGAAAAAAGGCAATCGAAAATCTTTGTTTAAGTACCTTCAGCGACCTACATTTGCTTCCGTGTGGAACGGGGTAGACAGGAGTCGCCTCGTTGATTTGGCTTGAGCGCAAATTGACCGGAGGAGGCAGTGTAAGTGTTCGTGTCTCGCCTTGTGTGCGTCATGCGATCGCAGCAGTCTTCTCCAGACATGGAGGCTTTGGGCTTCAGTCCGGTGTTATCACCCAGACCCGCTACGGCCCACTACATGCCGAACTGGTGTTTCGTCGTTTCAAAAATCACTGCTTGGGTCAGAGAACAGAACGCAAGCAACGAGTGAAAACATTGCTTGTTATCAGTTCGAACTCGCCAAAACAGACAATTATATGCAGAGAGCTTTCCTAGTTGTATGACGGATTGACTCTTACACAAACTCGCCTGTTTCCAGCTTCCTTCTACCATAAAAACATATCGTTAGTCATGCGGAAGTTATCAGAATATACCGACTTACATGTATTCTGTGCGCATCTGCGCTGCTGTCCTGATCTTTGGTAAGGTACGCCTGAACATCACGCTGACAGGGACTGCCTTGCGTGCCAGGATGTTTCGATAATCTCATTTTTGGCCAGTCTTACTGAGACTGAACGTGACGTTGTTCTTGATGTGAATACTTCATCGTGTGCATCAGTGTGGCGTCACTACTGACAATCTCGATAGACTTTACATCCGACTGCGCGCCGAACTGTTCCCTCGTTAGAATTGGACGCCAGTGTACATTTCTCCTCATAGTCATGCATGGGTACTGGATCGTGGAACATGAGTACTAACTATAGACACCTTTCACATCAATAATTCATGAGAGTCTTCAATCAGTCATCCTTCTCCATTTGAGGTCATAATAGGAGGGAAGATTGTCTGATATGTTATATGCCTCCTTTGCCGCAGAAATCAGCTCAGGCCTCGTAATCGAAGCCATATATTCGTCGTTCAAGTTGACGCCGAGGACGATGAGAAGGTAGGGATCGACGATTTTTATACGGGGCAATAATTCAAATCTGCTTTCTCCATCAGACCAGGGACAATTTCATTCGTAGCACGCACCCGAATTGGTCCGCGTACTTGAGTTCCTCCCAACGCGGAAGTGCGAACTCTTCACGAATATCCCCAAGAAAAGATTTATATGTGCCCTCAACCTCGTCCGAGTCTATGACGAGTTTCCAGCACAACATGTAGGTGGGGGGCCTACGGCCGTTCACGATGGAGTCCGCGGGCGGCGGGCGTTCTGTCGCTGCGTAGAGCAATGGGAAGCCATTTCTGGGAAGGTGAACAATCACTATCATTGTGGTGCGAGAGCCACAAAGAACAACTTACACGAGTTCACCCGCTTGCAACTTTCTGTGGCTATAATACAGCCCATTAAGTATTATGCGGCGCGAAGATGCCATTATGACTTGACTTACAGGTATTCTCTGCGCCTCTGTGCTTCTGACATGGTTGTAAATAGCGTGTATCCTTTACTCAAGATTGAAAAGCGCGAGGTACTTCTTAAAGACGCGTTGGAATTGCCTAAAATGCTTGATATGCTAAGGTTAGTGGTGGTCGGAAGCCAAAAGTGGGTTGATCACTGACTGCCATCATCGTTTCCGACGTCCGTCAATCAATTCACGCCTTTTCTCTTCAGATCAAGCACTGCGTAGACAATGTTGATATAGTCCTTGGCTAGCTGGTGCGTCGGCTACACGCCGTGCATGCGTAACTTGCTGACGGTGTCGACCAACAGGTTACAGGCCAACCTAATCGTTTCCGAGTCGCTTGCTGCACCACCGTTCGCAAAAGAGGACAATACATTCGCCGGATACGGTCGAGAATTCAAGGCCTGGTAAGTTGGTCGCCCCCTACAGGCCTATACAGCAGGCCCACGGGAAATTGGATTGCTGGCGGCCAAGGACGCGCTTACAGATCTCGTGCGTAGCCGCGTCTATATCACGCACCGAATTCAAACTAATTCCTTCCTAGAAACTAATCTGCTCTGTGGTGTCACGTATGGCCCAAAACTCAGTGGTATCCCCAGGTTCAAAGACGACCTTTGAATGCTCGCCATTATACGCCCCCGACATTCGGTTCCTGCAAAAGTGACACTCGACGTATATGATCGCTCTCAGACACCCTATTGTTTATAGTTCGTCTACGCCCAACGAACGCGTTAGAAAGCCGGAGCATAAAAACTTGGGGTACGTCGTGTGTCTTGGAAAACGCACTGTCTATTATTTGCTGATTGCCCTTTAGGTCCTCCCTCCACTGCGACATCTGGAATCTCCACGTTTCTTTGTTTTCAATCGGATGAGCGCCATCGCTACCCGCGAGTGATTAATTCTGTTTGACTAAAAGGGTAGACGTGCAGTGCATGAGCAAGAACTTTATAATCCCATCGTCCCGCAGCAAATCTGAGAGGCGCACATCATACGGAGCCACTTCAACTAGGTCGATTAACAGGACAACAATGTGCGCGCTCATAGAGACCGTGATATCAGTGGACGTACGAGTCCGCTTAATATCGTTACGATGATTTGGTGCAGGGTTTGCTCCCTCGCGGTCGGACTACCTCAAAATTTTGAGAAGGTCAGGCTGAATATAACCGCTCAAACCTCATCCCATCAGCCGGCGATGAGAACGTCTCTGGGAAGATTGGCGCTGGTACGGTATCATTGGTTCGACTGCGTCTCTCCTGGTACTAACGCCGATTGTTAACAGGTTCGGTCAGGGAAGATCGATGAGAATGTATACATTCTGCGTATGACTTGATGCTGGATTGACACTGGTACGCCTGCAGTTTATTAACAGGACGCGCTCACAACGACCGCCAGCATCAGCGGATATACAAGTCCGCATATTATCGTCACGATCATCTGGCAGGCCAGGCCGAACGCCTCTGTGGACACTTCAGCAACTGTATTTACGACCAATTCCCGTCGCGAGCGTCTTCGATATCATATGCCATCGGATATATTCAAATATTACATTCATATATTCTTCTCTTTCGCTAAATCACAGCCCGAAATCATTCTTTCGAGCACCATCTCCTGCATTAGCAAGAAATCGTCTTCCTCCAGCTCGACATCTCTTCCTCGTTGAATTGCCCCGCGGATATTAGGATGTCTAGCGCGAGAGGTTCTTCCTCGCGTATGGGTCCTGTTACAGGATATTGGGATGGTACGATGTTCCCGTCCTCAATGTTCAAATACACCCGGTTCACGTCGTTGAATGTTGACACGTCGGGGATGGGCATGTTTTCCCATGGCGTCATATTGTCCAACAATCCCGCCGTGTTTCTCCTCGGCTTGTCGCTTCTCCTCCGCCCGACGAACAATGAACGGAGGTTGATTCGCGGGAACGAATCTGAGAAGGACCTGACGTGTGATTTGGTTTGGGGTTGGGTGCCGACGCGGGGGTGTGGAATGAAGGCTGGAAGACGAGGAATTGGCCGAGCGACGGTGGCTTCGCGACAGTTGCTCTTAAAGCGTGGGTAAGGGCGGGTAATGAGTTCGCCCGAGGTCGAGAAGAGGACTGGTATTGGTCGACTTCATGGCAATCAACTTTGACTGCTGATTGCTTCTCCATCTTGGAGACTTTGGTGTGGGTGGAAAAGGCAGGCGAGTGCATTGTTGATGGTTTTAGCAATCGGAAATCTGGGTTTATGAACCTCTAGCAGGTTAGGAGCTACCCCACCTACATTTGCTTCCGTTCGGAACGGGGTAGACAGAAAGTAGTCATCACCGCCTCGTTGGTTTGTTGATACTCCTCGATGTGTGCCGGTCTGCCTTCAGAGGCTTGGCGACGGCGTAGTGCTCAGAGATGCTTGACGATATCTAAACGCAGGTCAACCGGAGATGTTGCGATAACGCAGTGTGCAAGTGTTTCGTGTTTCGCTTTGTGGGCGTCATCCGATTGCAGGGTTCTTCTTTAGACACGGATGTCTCTTCGAATCTTCAAAGCTTCACTCCGGCGTTATAACCCAGACCCGCTGGGCTGGCCGAGGTCCATTATTTGCCGGCTTCAGACAACATCTCCGTAAGAGCAAGCCTCAGGCTTCAAGAATATCGCGTTAGACGAAATCTGCTTGTTAGCTCATCCGTATTCATTCTATCGAGCGTGTGTCCAACGAAAGGAGCAGACGACTCGTCGATTAGATACTGCAGGGACTACAAGCCAGTGGGGGTAGGGAGAGAGAAGGTGCTTACGGTCATCGCCGGACAAATGCTCTCGGGGACTCAAATATCCATTATTGCGAACGCCACGGGCGTGCTGGGATCACAATTAAGACTTCATACAAGTGTGCGAGTGGAGATATGGTGCATGTGTTCTCCGAAGAGAAGGAGAGACGAATCGTGCCAACAAGATAGATAGTGAATAATGATAGAAATGTTCGGAAAGAAACTAAGCGATTGAAAATGGTACGGAAATCCTTCATTTAACCACGTCCCGGGATATAACAGAATCAGAGCTCAACTCGCCGACCCTGCGGTACGACTTCCAACAGCGTGTGCTTTGGACCGTGACAGCTGCGACGTCGTCATGTTGAGTATCACAACAGATGAACGATACGTACCTTTTGCCTCTTATGAAGCCTCTCAGAATCGTCAAAGAGCTCTTTCCTGGTCGAGGTTGACGGGTTGTAGGATGGTGGTATGTCGCTAAGGAAGACTCGTCAACATGTCAGGTAGCAAGCCAATCAGAATGAGACTACTAACATCGGGGATCCGTGTCTTCCTGTCGCTGATTCCTTTCATATCCATGAACTTTGCCTAGGATGTAGCGTTAACAATCGATACCGTTGACCGAGCTGGAGTAGCCGACGCACAACAAGCGCCTTAACGCCATCATAGCCGTCATCCGTGTCCTAAAGTCGCGAGTCATTCCTCCGTAATACGGGTACAGTGTAGAGCTCACCGCCAATGGTACGACATCCAGATCCTTTGGATAGAACTTTTCATGCTGGAGAGTGATCAATGCTCTGGCTGGTCGAGAACATGGATGAATGAACGAACAGGAAAATCGGGAAACGCCTATGGTGGAATGTCGATTAAACAGTGCAAGAGCGGGAGAAATGGGTAAGGCATACCATACCGCGCTATGAAATTCATCTTTGTAAACCATCATAAGCTGCTGATGGTACGCCTGCTGGAAGACAGTCAGATCATTCGAATAAGAGCGATAAGAGGGCAGCGTACCTCTTCTGGTGTGCGTCCGAATCGTGCATTAAGCGTGTTCTCCACTTGCTGCATGCTGCGAGAAGCTGAGGCATGTTAGCGGCGCGCCCAACAAAGGCGAGAACGCTGCGTACCGAGATACGCGTCACCGTCATGTGCTGCATACGCGCCAATGGATGCAAAGAACAACTGACGACTCAGCGACGCCTGCGATTTGACATAACTGATCTCTGCCGCCTGAAGGTCTTGCTTCAGTACAGCGTTTGAGGCGGCAGAAGGCTCGGGGGTCTCTAGGTGGCTCATGTTGAGGAAAGAGGTAATCGTCGCTCAGGTGGTGGTATAAGACAAGAGGTATCGTCATGACGTGAGCCACAAGTTCAAGTTAATCACGTCCAGATCTAATAATAGTCGGCGCCTTGAGCGGGAAGCGCCGACGCCATAGACTATAATGCGCCGTGAGCAATGGTCAAATGATCAACTGCGAGAACTACACACTTCTAATTGGAAAATTGAGGCTGAATCAAGAGAACGTTGGTGGTAGAGAGCATGGAGGATGTGAACCAGAAATGGACATGCAGGGTTGTCATCCTTCCGCGATGACACGTGGTATGCACCTTGGTCCTTCAGCTTCAACCCTCAAGGCATCGCACCCGTCTTCAATTCGCGTAAATCTAGCTGGAGAAATAACTTCCTTCAATCTGATTTACGGTGCCGTTCGCAGTACACTTCCGCGGCATATATTTTCTCAAGACTACGTGAAGGGTCAAAGAATACTACTCGTTGTAAACAACCATGTCAGAAGCACAGAGGCACAGAGACTACCTGTAAGTCATTTCATCGTAGCATCTTCGCGCCGCGTAATAATGGGTTATGATTATAGCAGGAGAAAGTTCCTAGCTGGTGAACTCGTGTAAGTCGTACTTTGTGGCTCTCGTGGCACCCCAAGTTCACCTTCCCAGAAACGGCTTCCCATTATTCTACGCACCTACAGAACGCCCGCCACCCGTAGACTCCATCGTAAACGGCCGTAGGACCCCCGCCTACTTACTGTGTTGGAAACTCGTCATAGATTCGGACGAGCAGGCCTTCAATGATCACTCAGTCTTTATGCTTCATATCTCTAGAACGAGTGAGCAGTGGAAAGTTTTGGAGCTCCATGTTGGCGGAGATGACTTTGAAAACTTAATGGGTGGCCGACACCGTTCCGGGTTTACCGTACTGGAGTCGCTTACCCTGGCACTGAAGGGCGATGTGATCAATATGGTCCTTCCAGAAGAGCTTTCATCCCATGCACCAGTCTTGTCTAATCTTGTATTATTGGATTCTTATGCCGATGACAGTGAGCTGGCGTGGGAGGACTGCACGCTGCCTAGTGCAAGCCTGCTTACACTTCGCACCAACCGGCAAAACCTATCAGATCTACCCGCCCTCCATTTCGCTGAAACCAATGCCACTACGAGTCTTGTCGTATGTGGTCTAGGCCACTTTGTCCCATCTGGTGTCGAGCTCGGAGAACTGTGGATAACAAATCTCGTCCTTGATCCCGCTCCGGGTTCTTGGACGTCCGGATTAACATCTTTTCTCGAGAAAGCGACCATCCCTTACCTCGAGACTCTCACATTCATCTGCTCGCCTTCCAAAGTGTTGCTCGAGAACCTCTGTGACCTCTTGCGCGCAGTGCCCAAGTTGTTGATGAACTCAGAATGCCCCTTTACATCATTCAGTTTCATCATGAATAGCACAGGCTGCATGGATCGACGAGCTGCAACGCAGCCGAGCCTAGCTGACACGCTCCTCGAGATGTTTGAGTGCATGTATTGGTTGGAGAGCCTCAGCATTATCGAATCGGTATCGGGACCAGCCATCCTCACCGAGGAGTTCATCAAAGGAATTTCGGGGCGCGTGCTTCTCCCCGGACTCACGTGCTTGAGCTCGTCTGGGCGGAAGACCATGTGCCAAATGAGAACGTAATCCCTATGCTTAATTCCCGTGTTGACGGAGACGGTGTCGATAGAGAACAAAACGCAAGGTTGTCTTCCGCCGTGCTGGGAGTCCGAAATGGAGGCGAACTCCCGCGCGCAATCTTGGAGCACATGGAGGATCTTAGAATGGAGGGTATTCGTGCATCTGTCTGGTAGTAGTGAGAGATGATAGATACACTCATGGCCCGTACTGGTAAGCATAGGATTCTTTACTCTTCTGTACATGCTATAATTTTGAAGGAAGAAAGTATCTGCTCATGCTCGAGTACAATGTCACTCAGGGTTGCGAGGAAATGATATACACTGTGTCCTCAATAACGACCATTACAATCATGAGAGCTCAACTATAACTAGAGATGGACACGAGTCCATACTCGAGTATATTCGGACTCATCGTATGAGTAACTCTTACCTCAAACCCAATACTCAAGACTCGAGTCTTCACTCGAGACTCTACTCGAATATCTACTCTACTCGAGAGTACTTCATGAGTCTCGAGTATTCGAGTACTCGAGTACGATCCGAGTATACTCGAGTGTCCAACCTTTCTACTGCGTCGGCGACTTGGCAAGGAGAACAGCTACAACCGAATGTTTTACCTGCTCAGCATGTTTGCCGGGAAATTCTTTGGGAGTTATTCGAGACCAATTTCCGCTACGAGTTCCTCGCGCTCGACCGCCTTTGCTACGACCTCAAGCCCGTGGGCTTCAACGATCCGCAACCTGACACGGAGCTTGGGCAAGCAGTGCCTTACGACAATTTGGATGCCTCGTCTTTCGGTGACCGCCAGATGCAGATTCTCGGTGCAC
The DNA here is from genome assembly GCA_015501055.1 of Mucidula mucida. NCBI lineage: Eukaryota > Fungi > Basidiomycota > Agaricomycetes > Agaricales > Physalacriaceae > Mucidula > Mucidula mucida. The sequence goes on from JADNYV010000201.1 coordinate 18,533, forward strand.
TTTTCAACGGCCGAGTCGTCCCGGAGAGCATTGACTGGGGTCGGATGGGGCTGGCGGCAGCAACGTTTACGGGACGCGCGTCTGTCCTGGCTGCTTTGTACCGGGTGATGCGACGCTGGTGTCGTGTTCCACCAATGCCGGCGGGAACTTCACAGGCCGCTCACAAGTTGATCTGTGGCTCTCTGATGTCAGAACGGGAAATGCGGACTGTTGAGTACGGATTAGCTGAGTACTATGTGGACTGTTACGTTACAGTTTTCGGGCGCGCACCCCTTCTTCCTCACGGACTGTAGAGTATTCGTTTTTGTGGACGATTTTGTAGTTTTTTTGTATATTAGATGTATCATACTCTTCACCTGATGCGTCGTATGCGTCGCTTCGCAACAGTACTCGCATCAGGTTTGTTTGTAGCACAACATTTTGTATGGCCTTCATGGCCTTTGTCCTTTTTTTTGCTAATGGCATTTTACCTAATTATGTGTGATCTGGACTGAAATTGTATAATGAATATGCCCTTTTGGCGCAGTGGTTATACTCGTTGTTGTGCTGATGCACAGAAATGGCTGAGCTCCGTGGGTTCAATGCTCACGGGGTTCATTTTGTTCAAAAAATATATATAGGAGCTGAATACTCACGAATACTCACGAATATAAGAATACTCATGAGTATTCACGAATATTTATGAGTATGAGTCTATCGAGTATTCGTGCCCCAAACTGAAACTCTAGACTCACCATAGACTCTAGACTCTACTCTACTCACGTGCGAGTATACTCTTGGCTTGCATGATGATATGAGTTTATTCGTGAGTACTTTTTTTATTCTATACTCGCGTCCGACTCTAACTATAACGATGAAATAGACTATCTGAGAGATACATGTGAGGCTAGCTAAAAGTATGATACCTAGTATACAGGGCAGGTGTCGAGCAACAGAAATACTGTAGCGTTTCGACCTTCACAGCCTGTGACCCATTATGGTCTGAAGTTACAGCGAACAGCTTCACAGACCCTTAAATTGCCTTTTTTGGACAGTTCCGCTTATAGCGGGACCTGAAATTTCCTTATTTGGAGGCTCGTGCCTGACCAAAGTGGTCCGTGACCCGTTATGATGTATATATAGCTTCACTTCAAAGACCCCCGTGACCCGTTATGTGAATTTGCGGTCGAAACGCTACAGTAACAGCAGAGCATAGTACAGTAAGTAACAAAGAAAGCATTCATAAGTTTCCTATCCTAACGCCAACAAGGCAGGATCAATGACGCCCGTGCAATATAGGCTTGATCTCCTCGCATACGCGCCTCTCCACCACTTCCACTTCCACTACCGGAACCTTGGCCTGCAAGGCACGCGCTTTCTCTTCCTCTTCCTCCGCCTTTGCCTCTGCCTTCTTCTGATACGCAATCCATAAAGGAAGGAGATAATCGGATCGTGGGCCAGGAAGGTCGCCCTCTGGGATCGGGCACGTAGGGTCATTGTACTGATAGTACTCCAGTGGGTGCGACGGAGTCCACACGGGAGGACCCATCGCGCCCCGAGTAGACGTCTTCGGTGATTCGTGTTGAACGGAGCCACTGGCAGCGGGTGGTGAAGTAATGACGGCAGGAGGAGATGAGCTTTCAGGCTTGCGCTTGGGACCCACCGCGCCTAGGGAGAACGGCGTCGGTGGCTGGTATTTAACGGGAACACTTGGAGCGACCTGTATTGGACGAGTAGCGGATGGTGGTGGAATTACGGGAGTTGGAGATTGGTTTTGTTCAACCTGGGGAGCGGCGCGTGCAGGCTCAGGCTTTGGCGGCCTGCGCTCGTAAGGCTTAGTATTCTTGCGCACGGACTGCTTAGTAGACCGCTTCGTAGTCTTCTTCATATCGTCTTTATACACACGCGTTCAGGCACCGTCCGCCCAGGCTCCAACGACCTATCAGGTGTCGGCATCTCAGACGACACATGCGCCACCGACTCCACGGCATGTTTAGCTCTCTCGCGCGCCAAATCCCGTGCTCTATTTAATCGACCTCCAAGGCTGTCCCAGAACAGTTGTGGCGCTGAAGTGAGGTCACCATAGTCTTTGCCGACGAAGTCGACGTAGTTGTCTCTACGCAGTGTAGAGGTGCCTAAAGTTTGGAATCGTCTGGTAGGATCTTCCCTGCCAGATGTAGTTCAAAGGGTATGACTTGGCGGCAATGTAGTAGAATAAATGACAGGTTCGCCCAGCGAAGGAGAAGGAGGCAGCGCAGTGAGGCAGTGGTGGGAGTCGATGGGGAGTTACAAAGAGCGCGCGCGGTCCATTGTTAGATCAAAGCCAGTCACGTGCGACGCGCTTTGACTGATGTCCAATTCGAGCCATTCGGTCCACACAGAAGCTGACGATGGAATGACATTATGGAAAGCGGAGCATTTGTTAGGCGGTGCTTCGAGAATTACCGAAGTGTGGCGTAGTAATAATCTACAACAAATGATTAGGCCCACCATTTCAATAGAACCATTGAGCCGACCGTTTGACAAGTCACATTTTCCAGAACGCACTGCTGCCTAGGAGGAATTGTTAATCTTCTGGCCGATTTCCGTTGCATGGACTACTGACATTGACATCATGGCCAACATAGAATGCCGTTAGACGCGAGGCTGCGCAGAGCAGATAATATCAGTACGTTCTCATCTCATTTATAATGTCATTCCAACTGACCAAGCTAATTCGAGGCAACATGCAAATGTGTCCGCTCGGATTGGACACGCTGATCTCAATCTTCATCCAGTCTTCCATGAGATGGGAGTGCCGGTACGCTACGACAGGATACGGACCAGGCTTAGATACGGCAACAGCACGAGCGCGGGGACTACGTGCGGATGCTTTGCTTGAAGTTGATTTACGACCAACGCGTAGCCCAAACACGACGTGCCAGACAACCGAAGCTAGTGACTGCCAGTAAGTGTATCATCTGTTTCCGAAGTATGCGAACTTACGTAGGCTACGAAGGAATTCTGGCCATGGCGCATCGCAGCAATAGTACCCGACAGACGAAAGCGGAGCTTAGAGAGAAGTTACAGGGAGGTGGGTGTGGCCACCTCAATCTTTTCGAATCCTTTTCGAAATCGAAGCGTGACACCAGCGCCTTCGATTGATTCGAGTCCTAATTCAAACTATACCGAATTCGTCCATCGATTCAACTAGCCAGCCGTGATTGAGTAACGGTACAAGGGAGGAATTATGGCCAGAACGCGCGTTGAAATGAAGACGTTCTGCCCGCATGTTACCTACGCAAAGCGTCGTCTTTCCTTGTCCAGCACTTGCCTCCGGGGTCCAGCGTTGACTTTCGATGCGGCGTTGGCCCGATTCGCGTTCTCGTTCCCGATCCCTGCCTGGCATAGTACTAACGCAGGAGCACCGGACAACCCGCCGGGAGGGTCAAGCACGTTCAGAAGAGAAGAGAACGGCTGGAGGTATAGGCTTTGAGAGCCTCGATCCAAGTTCTGCGGAGTAGCATAAGATGCAATGTTGTTACATTGGAATAGGACTCACAGAACACTGTGTTCTGTATAAAGAGTGTTTTGACCAACGTCCGGAGGTAAATGGGTTGACGTATATCAACCAGTCAACGAGAGAACATGAATAAAGCAATCACCGAACAAAAGAACACCAGACCCAGCCGAATCGAATAATTCCGTATCTGTCCAGTCGCCGTCCTTGAACTTAATGGCCATGTAGCACTTAAAATTACAAAGTCAGCCGCAAATTTGACGAATATCGAGAAATTTCGGATAACGGTCCCCACAGGCAGCTCAATCCACTCGGTCGTGTCCGAAGGCGTTTTCCCTGCATGACCGGATTGTATTATGGATACATACTTTTGAGGACGGATGCCAACTCGAGAAAGAGTCGTGGCGTGGATAACTGCATTCTCGTCAGTTCCATTATATCGCCGAAAGAAGAAACCACAATCTTACCGCGCCAGCGACAAGTATAGCCCTCTCATTGTAGTGGGGCTGATTACTTCACAGGTCCAGTTCAAGCAAGTCTCCATCTCAACGCCGGTCAACGTCGACCCCTTGCGAACGACTCGTGTCAAAGTTGTCGAGGCGACTTGGACAAGGGGAAGTACGTTACGGCCAGGCCTGCGCGACACAAGTAGAGGATTTTTCACGTCGGCGAGCAGACGTGGTGTGTCTCTTCCCAAGTTCCGGACTAGCTAGCAATGACATTAAGATCCAGTGAGTCCAAGAATCCAATTGGCATTTTCGTAGTACTTTCTGAAGACATGGAGGATTCCCATTACCATCCTCATATATACAGACTCTCCGCAGACACGCTAACGTTCTCAGCTCCCTGATGTCCCATCAGCGACCCATATTCACGAAGGATCAGATTTCAAGCTTACCTGTAAAACAATTCAGATCGCTGGCTATGGTCTCTCTTAAGCGCGTCAAACAACCAGCTAGGGACACCGTCTCGTACGGCCTTGAGTCACGAGGCGTTGAAGCTGGATTTATCCCTCGGCTTGGCGAGGATCGTAAGCTTAGTGGCGGGGAAGAAATCCGTATAGCGCCGACGACGGGGCATCTAGAGACAGGCCGCGAAAGGGAGGTTTCTTGAGTCGGCAAGGATCACATAGTATTTTTTGAAGATGTCCTGTATAGGTTGCAGCGAGAGCACGTGTAGAGCGTGCCAAAGAGTGGTGTGGGGGAGTCACGAAGAGTATCTGTCAGCTTTGCTACATGTCTGCATAGCTATTCACGGACGACATATGGACGCACCATACTTTCTAAGCAATCAACCGGACGACGTTCCATTCCCCTCGTCTACGGCTGTCCAATGTATTCGAGTCTACGCAGGCCATTAGGTGGATGTTAACCCTTGCCCAGGTTATCCCGCCGGTGAGAGTTGTCCAGAGTCCTAGTCCGGCTGTGCGCGTAACTTCTATGTCTAGGAGAAATCTGACCAGAGACTTTGGCGCAAGCATCGCGTAAATCCCAACTTTGCTCGGATACCTTGCCTACCAGAGCGCGTGCCCTTGTACGGACTAGCCCTGGGCTGGTATTCGCGTTCTTGGCGTCGTGCCTTTTGTTGACTCGTTTGCTGAAGGTATTTCGGCGGTGTTGGTGGAAAGGATAAGAAAAGATGCCGGCGGCATTCCTCGATTTTGATCTGAGCTGACCAGGAGCCTACTGCATTTTACCCCTACCATTAAATACTAATCACTGAACAACGGTGGCAGAATGAAAGACGAACATAGTATGTTGAGAGGCGAGCGGTCTTGACCGCGGTATCAGGAAGCTGTTTAAAGCAATGCCGATTTATGCCCCAATAACAGACATGCCAGGGCTCATCAGCTCATACTCTCTCACAACATACTATCTACATAACTACTCACAGACTATTCCCCTTCACTCTACCAAGACATTGTTTTTGCGTAAAGTAAGTTATTATGAGTATAGGAATTCATAAGTGATCATAGTGCGTTGTAGAGGGATACATTACTCCGCTTTCAGCAGGAAACTCCCACGGTCCATTCCCGAGGAATCTCATCAGGATACGAAGGAAGAAGAGGACCCTCAGGAATAAGGTGCATCATAGTATCGTGATATATGTGGTCCATTACAACTTGAGGGCCAAAGTGCGGATCCAAATCTGGTGCGAACGAGCCAGGAGGACCAATCATCGGGTACGTAGGAATATGGACGTCAAATGGAGGAGGCATTGGACACTGAATAGGCTTGGGGAGTCCAAATGGCAGGGGTCCTTGGCACTGTTTGGATAATCCAGATGGCTCGTCCTGTTCAACGGGAGGCCAAGACGCGCCAGGTGGCTCACCGGCCCGCGCGCTTTGTTCAACCTGGTTCCGACACGACTTTCTCCGGGAAGCGCTCGACACCTTGGGTTCAATGATGTACTTCCGTGGGATGAGAAGCGTGATGGAGCAGTGATTTGAACCGATGAAGCACCAATTTCGCACTTAGTATCCCGTAGCGGGTTTGGGTGATAACACCGGACTGAAGTCGGTTTGAAGAACAGTGCTGCGATAGCATGACGCACGTAAAGCGAGACACGAACATTTGCACTGCTTCCTCCGGTCAATTGGAGAGCCGAATCAACGAAGCGCTTCTGTCTACCCCGTTCTGCACGGAAGCAAATCAGTAGGTGGTACTTAAACAAAGATTTTGGAGTGCTATTTCCATCAACAATGCACTCACCAGCCTTCTTCGCCGACATGAAAGTTTTCACCATGCGCAAGCAATCGGTAGTCAAAGTTGATTCATGTGAATTCGAGTCCTCCTCCCGATTTCGATCGAACTTATCACCCACCCTGACCCATCGCTTCATGAACACCCTATCATCACCCACCCATTGTCACTCGGGCAGTTCCTCGTCGTCTTCCTGCCTCCTGTCCACCCCAGAACCGCTATCACATTCCCAGACCAAATCACACATCCGGTCGTTCCCCAATTCGCTGCGTTCGTTGTTCGCTAGGCGGAAATCGAGGGCAAGCACGACGGAATCGTCGGACGATTCGGAGACGGAGGAAGAGTCGCTAGGGGATATCCTCGATCTCTTTCCTTCTTGTCCCTCAACTCTTCCACAATGGAAAGGACACGACATATGCAGTCACACCGTGTTGATATCAAACGACCTGTTACCGTTACCTGCGAGGGCAGTTCACGATGATGAGGATATATCTGAGCCGGAGGAAGATGATATGTTACTGATCCAGGAGTTGGTCTTGGGAAGGATGGATCTGTTGTAGCATATGAGTATACATGGAGAGTATACATGGAAATCAAAAAGCATGATTGAAACAACCGACGTGGGCTGATAATCATGAACGACTGTGAGGAAAATTTGACAAAATGCCGATCCAATTGACTTGCTTGGGTAGGCAAGTCTGCGACCAATCAGTTATAACACGGTATCCCTGAGCGCGAGTTCATCGTAGAAGAGTCCAAAGTAGTAAATATCTGGTGAAAGTCGGAATCAGCTACCTCGTAGTACGATACTATCCAGTCAAGAAAAAGGTGACCGAACTTTAGGCAGTCCATGCGCGTAGCGTTCCCTGGTCTTGCATGGAAGGTGCGTGGATCCCTTGACTTCGCAGTTACCCAGTAAGTGTAGCCTGCTCCCAAGTCTCGCCAGCGTCGGTTGTGTTGGCTGGTTACTAGTGTAAGCGTTAAAAGTGGACTGTGAGATGAGGCCATGAGCTACAACGACTCATGAACGCCGGGCTACTTACTAGTGTCCGCTACAAACATTGTCGGCGCCCGGGTGTACGTAGAACTCATGACGTGTTTCGACCTCTTACAAGGTGTGAATATGAGTATAATACAGAAAGCGAGGCAAAATTTGTCAAGGATACAGCGATTTCAACACTGCGACTACTTTTTCAACGTCCGCCGCCGTCCACGAGTATATGTGAGCTGTCCACCTTCGCCTCCCTTAGGACTCTTATTCTTCTGGTGGCGCAGTCTCTAGTTGCTTCGATTCTGTTTTCTGACCCGAGCAGTGATTCGAAACGATGAAACACCAATTCGACATAGTATAGCGCAACGTGGCGGGTTTGGGTGATAACACCGGACTGAAGCCCAAAGCTGCCATGTCTGGAGTGCTGCGATCGCATGACGCACTAAAGCGAGACACGAACATTTGCACTGCTTCCTCCGGTCAATTGGGAGCCGAATCAACGAAGCGCTTCTGTCTACCCCGTTCCGCACGGAAGCAAATGTAGGTCTGACCTGCCAGAGGTACTTAAACAAAGATTTTCGAGTGCTATTTACATCAACAATGCACTCACCAATGTTCTTCGCCCACATTAAAATTTCTACCATGCGCAAGCAAGCGCCGTGAAGTTGATGCGTTTGAAGTCCAGTCCTCCTCCCGACACCGATCGAACTCATTACCCGCCTTCACCCAACGCTTCATGAGCACGCTATCATTGCCCACCCATCATCACTCGGGCACTTCCTCATCGTCTTCCAGCCCACGAACACGATCGCATGCCCAGACCAAATCACACATCCGGTCGTTCTCCAATTCGCTGCGTTCGTTGTTCGCTGGGCGAAAGCCGAGGAGAAACTCCACAGAGTCGGCGGACGATTCGGAGACGGAGGAAGAGTCACTAGGGGATATTATCGATCTCTTTCCATCGTGTCCCTCAACCCTTCCACAATGGAAAGGACACGACCACACCGCGTTGAGATCAAACGATCCGATATCGTTACTTGCCGGGGCATTCGACGTTGATGAGGATACATCTGAGCCGGAGGAAGAGCATGTGTTGCTAATACAGGAGTTAGTCTTGGGAAGGATGGATTTGTTGTAACATATGATCATGAAGTGAATGAGAAGTGCATGATGATGATTGAAACAACAGACGTCGTCCAAGATAATTATGAGGACCGGAGGGAAGTTCAACCAAACTCTGCCGATGCAAGTGAATACACCACGACCATTTTGCTTGGGTAAGTAAGTCTGCGACCAATGCGGTACCAACACGATGTGAACGCAAATTCATGTAAAAGAGTTCAGACTAACGAGAAAACATATCTAGTAAAAGTGGGAGTCAGACGTGTCGTACGATATCGAGCTATAGAATAGGTGACCGTACTTTACGCACCACATGCGCGTAGCGTTCGTTCCTCGCCTTGATTGGAGAGTGCGAAGATCTAGACTTGTAGCGTAATCCCAAGTTTAATCTAGCCAGCGTCAGACGGGCGCAGACATGTGGCTTGGTCGATATCGTAAGCGCGAAGAGTGGTCAATGAGATGATGCGACGACTCTCAAACAGTGCAGTAAATCAAGAAAGAATACAATTGCCTGTGTAAGGAGCAGGCACCGCTAAACAGTGGGTATGCTTTAATTTCCATGGCGCCTTCCGATGTTGTCCTACCGAGGCCTGTTATCTTCCCTAACGCCCTTCCGTCGGTTGCTTCGTGAAGTCCTGGGCTTGCTGTCGTGGATATATTATCCGAGCCGGCGTAAAATGGACCAGCCAGCCAAGCGGGTCTCGGTTATAACACCGGACTGAAGCCTCGAAGAAACATCCCTCCATCCTCAACGATGTCTGAAGAAGAGCACTGCAATCGTATGACGCACATAAAGCGAAACACGAACACTTACATTTTGCACGGTACATTATCCTCGACTCCGGTCGACCTACGTTCAGCTATCTTCAAGCAGCCCACAGCATTACGCCACCACCAAGCCTGCAGCAGTTCTAGGCGCAGACCGCCACTCGTCCAGGAGTATCAACAAACAAAGCTGAACCAACGAGGCGGTGATAACTACTTCTGTCTACCCCGTTCCGCACGGAAGCAAATATGGGTGAGATAGCTCCCAACCTGCTAGAGGTACATAACCAGAATTATGACTGCTAAGACCATCAACAATGCACTCACCTACCTTCTTCGCACGCACCAAAGTCTCCAAGACGGAGAAGCAATCGGCAGTCAAAGTTGATTGCCATGAAGTTGACCACTACCAGTCGTGTTCTCGACCTCGGGCGAACTCGTTACCCGCCCTCACCCAACGCTTGAAGGGCACGCTGTCGCGGAGCCAACGTCACTCGTCCTATTCCTCATCATCCAGCCTTCATTCCACACCCGCGTCGGCACCCAGTCCCCAGACCAAACCACACGTCAGGTTCTTCTCAGGTTCATTCCCGCGAATTAACCTCCGTACCTTGTTCGTCGCGCGGAGGAGAACCTACAAGCCGAGCAGAAACATGGCGGGATCGTTGGACAATATGGAGCCAAGAAAAAACATGCTCTTCCCCGACGTGTCAACATTCAATGATGCGAATCGCGTGTATTTGGACATTGACGACGGGAGCATCGTACCATCCCAATATCCTGTGACAGGACCCATATGCGAGGAAGAACCTCTCGCGCTAGACATCCTAATATCCGCGAGGCAATTCGATGAGGAAGAAGATCTGTCCGAGCCGGAGGAAGACGATTTCTTGCTAATGCAGGAGGTGGTGCTCGAAAGAATCGATTTCCGGCTGTGATTTAGCGAGAGAGAAGAATTTAAAAATGTAATTTGTGAATATATCCAATGACATATGATATCGAAGCAGTCCGCGACAATTCGGTCGTAAATGCAGTGGTTGAAGTGTCCACAGAGGCATTCGGCCTGGCCTGCCAGGTATCAGACGTCCCAAGCAAGCGTCGGCATCCAAGTGTAAGGAAGGAAGGAAGACATGCAGGGCTGAACGCCAGTCGCCGGGGGAAAATGATTGTTTACAAAGGCTCAAAAAAACAAAACCGCTGCTGATTGGGGTGGGATATCCTGTTGATAGTGTGGAGAGTAGTTTGTGTTTGAGAGTATGAACTGGTAGATCCCGGCAGGTCTGTTATCAGTGCACAACTCCCGGTCATCTTATTAAACAGCTTCCTGAGCACAACAAGTAGCCCGCTCGCCGCTCAGATTACTGTGTTCGTCTTTCGAGGTCCCACTGTTGTTGGGTGATTGTCGTTTACTAGAAGAGCCGTAGGGGTAGGTGTTCGGGGCGAACCGAGAAATGCCGCCGGCAATTTTCCTCACCGCCAACGTTCATCGTTCTTGCCATTACCAGTACTAACAACGCTAACGCATTCCACCCGAGAACGAGCAAGATGCATGCCACGAACAAACGGCGCCGAGAGCGCGAGTACCAGGTCCGTGCAGGGGCACCCTCTGTGGTGGGCTCTGCAAGAGTTCATAGACGGAATCGGGATTTTCGCGATGCTTGCGCCAACGGCTCTCTGGCCGGAGACATGGACCTTACGGATGAGGACCATGATAGCTCTCACCGGCGGGATAACCTGGGCGTTAACATCAACATGCAGCGATGCGTATTCACGAAATCATTGGGCAGTCCGCGAACGAGCTGAAAGGAGTGTCGTTCAGTCTATATGGTGCGTTATGTCGACCGCGACTAGATATCCAAAGATTAACGAACTCCTCACAGATAAACACCCTTCGCAATGTGAAACTCCCCCAACCACTTCTTGGCGCGCTCTCCCTGCAACCTATATACTGCTGCTATGTGGTCCTTGTCTTCGCGGTCTGTCTCTAGATGCCCCTTCGTCGGCGCTATGTGGATTTCTTCCTCGCCTACACAAAGCTCATGCGCCAAGCCGAGAGATGATATAGAGCGGATCCCAATGGCGTACGAGATCAACTGGTCGTTTGACGCGCTCATGAGAGACCACAGCCAGCTGCCTGAGAATCGCCCTACAGGTAAGCTTGATATCCGATCCTTCGTGTATTGGTGTCGCTGATAGGGCCAATAGGGATGGAGATATGGATGTTGCTATTCCTTCAGAGAGACTGCCTGTATGAGCGGATGCGATTCTCTCAATCCTCCTTTCGCTGATAAATATTCTCAACTTACGCCACGACTTCTTCTCAACTAGGCATCGATCTCCATAATGCTAGGCAGAGAAACCGAAGGGCGAGTGGATCCACCATCGAGCTACTACCTGTGGAAAGGATGATCAGATATTTCTTGATAACAGTGAAACTGCGACTGCCTTCGGTTCGTCAATTACTAAGCACGCACGTCCATCCGATGATGGTAAGTTCGCAGACTTCGGAAACAGATGATGCACTTACTGGCAGTCACTAGCTTCGGCTTTCTGGCACGTCGTGTTTGTACGCGTTGGTCGTGGATCCAAAGCATCCGCAAGTCCCGCGCTCGTAGAGAATGCAATGCGGACAACCGTTGCTGCCGTATCTAAGCCGGGTTCGTATTCTGTTAGAGCGTAGGGGCATTCCAATCTCATGGGGATGAAGATTGCGATTAGCGTGTCCAAACCGAGCGGACACAGGTTCTCCGTTGCCTCAAAATTTAGCTTGGTCAGTTATAATGGCATTATGAGTGAGATGAGAAGCGTACTGATATTATCTGCTCTGCGCAGCCTCGCGTCTAACGGCCTTCGATGTTGGCCATGATGCCAATGTCGGTAGTCCATGCAACGGAAATTGGCCAGGAGATTACCAGTTCCTCCTGCACAGCAGCGCGGTCTCGGCAATGCGCCTTGTCAAAAGGTCGGCTCGATGGTCCAATTGAAATTCCGGGTCTAATCAATTGTTGTAGATTATCGACACGCCACACTTCGGTAATCCTCGAAGCACCGACACCAGCAATATTTCGCTTTATTCGCCTAACAAATGCTCCGCGTTCCATAATGGCATTCCATTGTCAGCTTCTGCTTTGACCGAATGGCTTGAATTGGACAGCAAAGCGCGTCGCACGTGACTGGCTCGATCTAACAATGGAGCGCGCGCGCTCTTTGTAACTTACCATCGACTACCACCACTGCCTCACTGCGCTGCCTCCTTCTCCTTCGCTGGGCGAACCTCTTCATTTTCCCATTTATTCTACTACCTTTCCCGCCATGTCCCACCCGTTCAACTACGTCTGGCAGGGAAGATCCTACCAGACGGTTCCACACTTCAAGCAACTCTTCAGCGCGTACCAGCACAACTACACGGAGTTTGTTGACAAAGACTGGTATGAGCTCACTTCGGCGCAACAGTTGTTCTGGGACAGACTTGGAGGCCGATTAAGCAGAGCACGGGATTTGGCGCGAGAGAGAGCGAAAGATGCCGGGGAGTCGGTGGCGCATCACCCGATAGGTCGTCGGAGCCTGGGGGGACGGTGCCTGAACGCGCTGTTCACAAAGGCGACTTGAAGAAGAGTACAAAGAGGCCGCGCCGTCCCACACAAAGCCAATCCGCACCTGCCTTCATTCCACCACCACCACCCGCCACTCGTCCAGTCCAGGTTCCTGTTCAGTACCAGCCACCGACGATGTTCACCATAGGCGCGATGGGTCCCCAGCCAAAGCCTGCGCGCGCCGCTCGTCGTCGCAAACAAAGCCCATATCATCGTGCTGTCATTACTCCACCACCCGCTGCCAGTGGCTCCGTTCAACACGAACCACCGAAGACGTCTACTCGGGGCGCGATGGGTCCTCCCGTGTGGACTCCGTCACACCCACTGGAATATTATCAGTACAATGACCCCACGTGCCCTATCCCAGAGGGCGACCTCCCTGGGCCGCGATCTGATTATTTGTTTCCTCTATGGCTTGCGTATCAGAAGAAGGCGAAGGCAGAGGCAGAGGCAAAGGAGGAGGAAGAGAAAGCACGTGCCTTGCTGGCCAAGGCGAAGGCAGAGGAAGTGGAAGTGGTGGAGAGGCGCGTTTGTGCGGTGAAGGCCCAGGAGATCAAGCCTATTGCTTGGGCTGACTACACGGGCGTCATTGATCCTGCCTTGTTGGCGTTAGGATAGGAAACTTATGAATGCTTTCGTCGTTATTGTATTATGCTCTGTTGTTATTCCTGTTGCTCGACACCTACCCTATATAAGTACCTTAATTTTAGCTAGCCTTGCATGTACTATCTCTCGAATCGAATGTACATGCCAACGATTGGCAGTGTAAGTTGTTGTGAGGTCTTCATGAGGAACGAACGATTGTAGGTATAAAGACAGGACAGATTGAGGAATATTCACTCTTCGCAATTACCTATGTAATAAGTACTATGCACGCGTACGATCCACCCAGCGGTGACAATGGTCTTCAGAAAATGGTGTGCCACAGTCTCGAAATGGAGTCTTGATCAACGGGCCTCTACTCTAACATTTTCCCTTTTGTCAGTGACGACAGCAAATCGTGTTCGTCAGTATGGTTTCATTCCTTCGCTTTATACTTTGGGCATCTCAGATTCCTCAGAGTACTCATTGCAGGCAGACTTCTACCTCTGCCTGTCCTCCGTGATTCGTCTTCTCACGGCCTATGCTGTTCATTTTCACCAAGCTCACATTTGCCGTCGAGCTATGTGGGATGCACTCGACGATGCGCTGTCCCTCAAGGCTTTCAGCGGAGTGAAACACATAGATTTTGAGATATGGGATGATAAAGCCGTTATCACCTTCAGACCTCGCATCCAAAACACAGGGTGCCCTACCACGCCTTGACGGTAGAGGTGTCCTTTGCTGGGTGTGGATAGGGTGAGTATTCTTGCTTGTGCGAACGACGCTTGGGTGTACTTCCTTTATCGCCATGCTTTCCTGTTGTTTCTCTTGCTCATCACCTACAGCCTCATGTACCCTCCTTATAGCTCCCATCTCTCGTGTACATCCTGAATAGAATGTACAGTCTGATTCGTCATAGTAGTCGAGCTTTCATAGTCAGACACGTCGAAAGCTACGGTCGTCATTCAGGACACCTACCCAATGCATCGTGATACACATGTACATTAGAAATTGGCTGTACAAAGAGGTCGAGCTGTCCACTATACTTGGTCCTGTGAAAACTGCCCGTCCTCTCTAATTCTTCCCAACCTAAACCAGACGAAGAACACCGCAACTCGTCAGTTGAGGAAAGGCACGGCATATTTGTCGGCGACAGCCTTAGCGCTAAAGCCATTGTTATCCTCAAAATGGATGCTTCGCACAGCGCTGAACATCGGATGCGCTAGGCTGTCATCAAGCGACTGACAAGCCGATTTGAGGGAATCGATCTCTTCGAGATCATTGAACGAGAATGTGAGCTCCGTGAAATAAATTGTCGCTTTAGATTTGGAGAGGGCACGAAGTGTCAAAGACCACCACATGACGAAGTCGCGTGTCCTGGGAAGGCCTCCGGAGAAAGTTAAGCTCAAGTGTACGTGTTTGAATGGCAGACCAGCAAGGGGGAGTGTGGTCGAAGTGATCGGAATCCTCGAGTTCATCAATGAAGTCTGCAGTCATTGTCAGATCCCAGAGTCACAATAATCAGCAAATGCTACGAGCCATCTGTCACTTCCAACACGAACAGCTCGAGGGGAGGAAATCCTAGAAGCAACAAGTCCTGCCAACAAGAAAAACTGCGCACAACATCTAGGATGATCTCACACTGCTTTAGGTTGGGAAGGTCAAAATGATGAATGAGGGAGCTGTGGAATTCCTTTTCGAGACCTTCGACTCCAAAGCGAATGTGTTCTAGGGAGGGAAGATGCCAGCGCTCGTGTGTGGTCCCCAAGTCCACCTCAGTGGAGAGAACATCGCCAGTCAAAATGACGTGCTTGATGTTCGTTCCACTCAAAACCGCAAAAACATCGTGAAAGGTTTCGGCAGAATACATGTCGATTTCAAGCTCGACAATAGACGCGTTCCCCGAGAGGTTTGGGATAGCCTCTCGCCATGTTATTGCGTCTGCCTTTCGTTCCGACAATGAGGTGTTTGTGTTGAAAGTATATGGCGCGCGCCGACAAGGTTCGTAACGGACATTAGTAAGTACTACGCCATCCTTCTCCATTCAAGCTTGCGGTCTTCAGGCAAATCGTCGGGTATATTATACGCTTCCTTCGCAGCAGCCATCACCTCAGGCCGCATGATCGAACTGATAACATATTCGCTCTGATTAAAGCCGAAGAGGACAATGAGCTCGCCATTGATGGCCCTCATCTGGGGAAGAAGATCGACTCTATAAAAGTTCTGTCTTCAGGCCGGCGAAAAGGAAGCGTAGACTCGACTACGCACCCAAATTGGTCCGCGTATCCAAGGCTCTTCCAGCGCGGAAGCGCATTTGAGCGCCGGAGCGCGACTGGGTCAAGATCGTTTACGCGCTCAACATCGTAGAAAGAGAGTTTCCAACACAACATGTAGAAGGGTACCTTATGGCCGTTTACGAAGGTATTTGCGACCGGCGGGCGTTCGGTGGCTGTATAGAGCAAAGGAAACCCGTTTCTGTGAAGGGTGCCCGTTAGTTTTGGGGGTAACTACAAAGAAATACTTACACAAGTTCACCCGTCTCCAGCTTTCTTGTACTGTAAAGTAAGTCGTTAGCCACACGAAGGTATCAGAATAAAGCGACTTACAGGTACTCTCTGCGCATTTGTCTTACTGTCATGGGCTTTGGCAAGGTCTCTTCGTGGCTCATGATTGAGTCGTGGTGGTGGTCCGAGTTGAAATCCTGTGAACGAGTAATGAATGACTACTCATGTCGTGTAACGTCGCCTACTTTCAAGGCGCATTACGCCCGATCTCTTTGGGAACACAGATGCGATGGAAGATGGATAAATAGCGCTGGCGCGTTTTCGAAGGACCGGGTTCATGGCCATCCAATCTTCAAAGCTCCAGCGTGATGGGCGGACCTCGCCTTTACCCTCTGACGACTGTCTCTGCTGTACTTGGTTGATCTTCGTAACGTCGTTCAGAATCAAACATCTCGCCCTGCTGAACTGGAGGCAAATACGCGACAGGTGGCTCAACGGGCGCGCTTTGTTCAACCTGCTTCCGACGCGACTTTCTACTCGACGCCTTGGGTTCAGAAAGCATCAGCACAGCATCAGGAAAAAGGTCCCCAGGTTATATTTCGAGAATAGTTGTAGAATAGGCCTAATTTGACTATTCCGCTTCGATTACAAGGACTATCACGATTAGCCAACATTTTACTTTTTAAATTGTTGTAGAATATGGGGAATATGATGTTGCAGTGGCTAACTGCGAGACTCGAGCTATGTGAGGATGAGGGAGAAGTAAAAGTAATTAGATTCTTCTGAGGGCCTTGCAGGCCGCGTATATATATACTACAAATTGTAGAGTACTAGAATGTTCTACTATCTACTGAAATAAATACTTGACTCATTTGCTGAGTGAGCAGACGAGCGAACGTCCCAAATCCGCGTGAACGAGTATGTACGCGAAGGTTCCGGAAGATGCCGGATTGGGACGTGTCGTGCACAGCCACGACTGCTCCTTCGACACTCCCCCTCAAGCCGGCATCAGTCCAAGTTCTCGGACAAACTTCTCGTGCTTGGGCCGTGGCAGTGCCTTCGTAAATATGTCGGCCACCATCTCATCCGTAGGACAATAGGCCAACTCGATAATCCCGTGCTCCACTTTTTCGCGGACAAAATGGTTCTGGACGTCAAAGTGTTTTGACCGGGCGTGATATTGCGGGTCGTGCGCGATGGCGATGGTGGATTGGTTGTCCTCGAAGACCAAGGTGGGTTCTTCTTGTGGATAGCCTAAGCCTTCTAAGAGGTTTCTGTTCCAGATGGCCTGGCGTGTGGAATGGGCTAAAGCCGTGTACTCTGCCTCTGTGGATGATAGCGCGGTGGTGGATTGTTTTTTCGAGCTCCATGCGAATGCTGCTCCTCCCATGAGGAATGTGTAGCCAGAGATGGATTTCCGATCGTCTGGGTTCGACGCGTAGTCCGCGTCGCTGTATCCGGCACAAATGACTTCTTGTTCTTCATTAGCTCGGAAGGTGAGTTTGTAGTTTCTTGTTCCAGATAGGTACCTGAACACTCGCTTCACAGCTGTCCAGTGTTCGGGACCTGGATTCGATGAAAACTGGCTTAGCGTCTGGACGGCGTATGCAATGTCAGGACGCGTTCCAATTGCCGCGTACATGAGCGAGCCTATCGCGGACTGGTAGCCGCTTGGGATGGTGGATTTGACTTCGCCGTCTTCTTGGCGCTTTCGTAGGATAACATTTGGGTCCAGTGGAGTGGAGACGGGCGACACATTGTGGAGACCAAAGCGGGTGAGTATCCCATCGATGTATTGTTCCTGGGATAGAGAGATAGATCCATTGCTGCGGTTCCTCTCTATCTCTATTCCGATTATCTTCTTTGGCTCTCCCATGTCTGTTATCTCGAAGAGTTCCTTCAGCTGACTTTTTGTTGCCTCTAGGTCGTCATTCGTTTCCGCGAAGATGAGCAAGTCATCGACCCATACTGTGATCAACACTTTTTGGCCGTTCTGGATGCGTTTGTATACGCAATAGTCTGCGTCGAGCTTCGAGAATCCGATGGAGGTGAGTTTCCTATCAAATTCTTTGTTCCATTCTCGGCCTGACTGTTTCAACCCATATAGAGTTTTCACAAGTCGGCAAACACGTCCGGACTGGTCGTTATACCCTGGCGGCTGCTTCATGAAGATTTCTTCTTCGAGTTCTCCATTTAGGTAAGCGCCTTTGATATCCATCTGACCTATTTCGAGGTGTTCAATGGCTGCGATTCCCAGGGCTGCTCGTACGGATTCAAGGCGAACGACTGGCGCGAATGTCTCGGTGTAGTCTACACCAGGGATTTGTGAAAATCCCTGTGCGACAAGTCTGGCTTTGTACCGTGACACCTGTCCATGTTCATCGTACTTTTTGATGAATGTCCATCTGCACCCCACGACGTCTCGTCCATCTGGTAAGTCGTTTAATTCCCATGTTCCCATCTGATGAAGCATGCTGATTTCCTCATCCATAGCCTCTTTCCACTTGGGCCATTCGAGCGAGGCTTGTGCCTCTGCTAGGCTTCGCGGGAAGTCATCGCGGTCCATGTGCTCGCCATCACCGGCAAGATAGCTCTGTATGACGGCAAGATTTGCGGACTCGGGTGGACTGTGCTCGGATGGCGACGGACGAGGGATTCGTGATGTTTGGGATGAACGAGCATTTGGGTTGTTGAGTTTGGCATAGTTGTGATCTGTCGCGGTGCGACTAGACCGCCGGATTGGTCCTGATGGTGGTTTCGGGATTTGTGATGGCTTGGGGATTGTCGGTGGCGTAATTGGTGGGTTGACTGCTGTTGGTGCCTCTTTCTTCTGCTGATCCGTATCCTGCTCAGACTTTTCTGGCAATTGCGGGTCGCTAGCACCTCCTGTCTCCCCCTCGAGCCGCATATTGTCAATGTTTTCGACGTCAACTGCTGGTGCCGGCTGCACAAACTCGTAGTTCCGTGATTCCCGGATGGATCGCAGGCCCGCGTCGTAGTATTTTATGACTACGGGGTCGTCTGAAAACCCGACGAAGGTATGCTTTGTTGCTTTGCTCGAGTTTCCGCCAAGTTTTGACAAGTTTTTGCCTTCTCTTTTCACCCAGACTGGACACCCAAACTCCCGGAGATGCGAGATGTCGGGCTTCTTGCCTGTCCAAGCTTCTTCCGGTGTCTTTCCTTCGAGCGCACGTGTCGGTGCGCGATTGCGGATATATGCCGCATACTCAACCGCGCATTCCCACAGGAACGATGGAAGGCCTCGCGCGATAAGCATTGCGCGGGCGAGTTCAACTAGGGTGCGATTAAATCGTTCAGCTACCCCGTTTGATGAGTGGGCATATGGTGCCGGTGTCTGTAAGTGAATTCCTTCCTTCTTCAACCATGCTTTGACCTCTCCGCCTGTCAGTTCTTTAGCGTTGTCTACCCGAATGACTTTGGGTTTGACTCCATCCTGCTGCTTGATAAAGGTAATGTATTCCTTCATTTTTCGAAATGACTCTGACTTCTGTTTTAGAAACTCAGGTCTGCAGCGGCGTGTCGCGTCGTCGGTGAACGTGATGGAGTATTTTGACTTCTGCAGGGACTCGACGCGGGCTGGACCCCAAATATCGCCATGGGTCAATTCTCCTGGCTGTTTGCATCGGTTTTTCGCTTCCTGCGGGAATGGGCGGAGTGTCATCTTTGCCTGGATACAGGCTTCGCATTGGCTGAGCGGCGGCGAGTCGTCCGATATGGTAAGTCCTTCAACGAGTCCTTCCCTTTTCAGTCTTTCTAACCCTGCCTTTCCTAGGTGTCCCATCTTTCGATGCCATGCATCCCATGTGTCTTTGTTGCTTGTTTCGGCGACATTTGACTGCTCGGGCGCTACAACGCGTGCGCATGCCTTCATAAGGTACAGTCGGCGCGTCTTCTGTCCTTCCGCTAGGACTTTCCCGTCTCTGCGGAGGAATCGCACCTGACCTCCTTTAAATGAGGCTTCCATCCCGGCGTCATCGAGTCTGCTGATGGAGATGAGGTTGTTGGCGGCATTCGGGGCAAATAATGTGTCTTTGAGCTTGTGAGTGATAGTTTGCCCATTGACTTTGCAGTCTAACAGGACTGTTCCTCTGCCCACAGCTTTGATTGCGATGTTTCCGATGCCATTGATGGAGGTTGCCTCGAGCGGCCGAAAGTCGACAAAGGTAGCGCGGTCATTGGAGATATGTGACGTTGTGCCTGAGTCTGAGAGCCAGGTGTAACGGGCGAAGTGGTTATCGAATTGCGGTTTCGTCTCCGCTACGTGGTAAGACGTCTCGACTACATCATCGTGGGCATTCCCTGACTGGGCCTGGTTAGATCTCTCCTTCTTCCTTTTGTTCCTGCCCGGGCCTTTTCCTTCCTGACCGCCACCCTTTGACCAACATTGGTTCTTGGTGTGGCCTCGTTTGTGGCAGTTAAAGCACTCAACATCGTCGGATACTCTCCCTGACGTGGAGTCTCTGCCATTCCAGTTTCTGCCTGTCTGTCTTCCGCTTCGCGCGTACATGGCTGATTCGCCCTCACCAGACTTCTCCTTTCGGCGTCGGTTCTCTTCCTGAATGATGGAGATGAACTCGTGGGAGGTAACGGTGGGGTTATTTCCGGTAGCACCAAGGTACGCTGATGTGAATTGGTCCCAGGACTCAGGCAATGAACTGATGAGTAGCATTAGGAAGTCTTCGTCGGTGACGACACTTCCCAATATGCCGAGTTCTTCCTGGACGCGGCGCATTTCGGTGGTGTGTTCGGTGATGTCTGTAGATTCGTCGGCAACGGTGCGGTAAAGACGGCGGCGGAGTGATAGTATCCCTAATTTTCCTCTAGCTTCCTTCACTAACTTCAGCTGCGACCACATTTCGGCTGCTGTCTTGGCTCCCGCGATATGTATCATCTGCGAGTCACTCAAGGTGAGCTCGATTTGTGTCTGCGCTCGTCCGTCTTCTTCTTCCCATTTCCTAATTTTGGTTGCTTCCTCCGTAGTGATGTTGTTGGCATCTGCCGGCACGGGGATTTTGGTCGTGCCGTCGGCGTACTTCAAGAGACCTCGTTCTCGCAAGATCGCGGTGACACGACGCTTGTACGGAACCCAGTTGTGCTCTTGGAGGAGCTCAATACGGAAGAGCGATGAAGGGAGAGAGTCGGACATTATGGTATGTGTTTTGGTGAGGTAAGTTGTATAGTGAGTCTTGGTATAGTTTAGTTAAGGTTGGGGCCCATAACCTGTTGTAGAATATGGGGAATATGATGTTGCAGTGGCTAACTGCGAGACTCGAGCTATGTGAGGATGAGGGAGAAGTAAAAGTAATTAGATTCTTCTGAGGGCCTTGCAGGCCGCGTATATATATACTACAAATTGTAGAGTACTAGAATGTTCTACTATCTACTGAAATAAATACTTGACTCATTTGCTGAGTGAGCAGACGAGCGAACGTCCCAAATCCGCGTGAACGAGTATGTACGCGAAGGTTCCGGAAGATGCCGGATTGGGACGTGTCGTGCACAGCCACGACTGCTCCTTCGACATAAATAGGTCCCCTGGCTAGTTCTCGAGCATTATCACAGAAAAGAACAATATTCTCACTGAACTTCTCGTTGATTTCTGCGAAAGATGTCACGAAACGGAGGTCCTTTACAAATCAATTCTCTTGTGATTATCCCCAAGCAGGCAGAGTATTTCCCATTCAACTTCACATAGATGATAGCAAACAAGGTGCCATATGGCATAAGATTCTAAACAAGGGGTGCTACATGGTACTGCAGGTACTAGCTTTGAAGAACTGAAAGGAGGACAGAGCGCTAGACTGTACGAAGACAAAAGAAGCAGCAAGATTAGGTATTACGACGAGTGAAGGCAATACGATTAAATTGACGGCTGGCCCCCATCGTCGTCATCATCTTCGGTGATGGCATCCCATGCAGTGGCGGCGATAATCTCCTCGTTGGAGAGGCCATGAGTAGCAAGAGGTTGGGCGCCGCTGAAATGGGATCAGTCGCCGATCAAGAAATAGACAAACACACACGTTGCAGCTTGGAATAAATCATGAGTAAGGCGGTGGTAGTACAAGGGCTTGCGGTCCTTGAGCGCATTGAGCATTACCAAATGGCTCCTGAAAGCTCCTTCAACGTTATTACCCGAGAAGTGGTCCTTCGAGTTGCGGGACCACTCCATCAAGACGGCATGGATCTGCAAATGTATGAGTAGGGTGAGCATGAAACAGTTGTACACTTACCGCGGTCACGACGAGAGCTAACATGAGAGCTGGAACCTCTCGTTCTTGTGCGCGAGGTCCTTCCATGTACGTCGACGTCAGACTGTCAGCATATTTGTTCAACGGCGATGTCGCGTTCTTTGCGAGAGTAGCCGTAACCATCGTCTGCACAACATGAGCACGGTACGGTTGCGCCGGGTTGGCATTTCCCTGAGTAAGAATTGAGTACGCATGCGAGGCAGCAAACACAACGTACCGATTCCTGATGACTTCCACAATGATAGGTGAGGTCGTCGATCATGGAGCGAGCGCGAGCGCGACCGGCGTCCGTCTTGGTAAGTTGAAGCTCGGTGGGAACAACAGTGATTGCAGCCTCCTTAAACGTCGAACGAAAGGCAATGAGACGTTGAACAATCTGATAGACAGTCAGCAGCGAATGTCAGTGCAAACAGAGACCTACATAGGTGACGAGGGGGCCGGAATATGTCGCCTCATCATCCTCCCGGATTCTGGTGGCTAGATCGTGCGGACCGGTATCGAGACCGTCTTCCGCAGCAGTCACCAAGAGGGCATCCATGGCGATAGCCTCCAGACCACCAGAAGAGAACGGCTGTGGGTCAGTGTCAGCGTTGCGACCCAGAAGCGTGGCAAGAGCACGGTCTATGGAGCGACCGATAAACCGGTCCATGGCCTTGCTCTGACTCTTCTTTCCAATTGTGTACCGGCTGCCTAAACCTTGCTTCTCAACAACAAGATGCGTGTGAGCGAGCCATCCACCTATCATTTGAGGGGAAGTGGGCGGGTCATCCTTGACAGTGGTTGGCGTAGCTCGGACATGAGCAGCGCGCGCGACGGGGGCAATGGAAGCGGCAGACGTAACGGAAGTGTGAGCTACGGCGGTCAGAGCATGATCAGAAGACGTCGTCTGGGCGGGGGCCTTGCGGTAGACAGGGCCAGGAGGATCGTTGGCAGGAAATTCGGCGTGCTTCAGAGAAGGCTGAATCAGTAAGAAGGCTGGCAAGACGGAAAACTCACCTCGC
This sequence comes from Mucidula mucida, assembly GCA_015501055.1. Lineage (NCBI taxonomy): Eukaryota > Fungi > Basidiomycota > Agaricomycetes > Agaricales > Physalacriaceae > Mucidula > Mucidula mucida. Next base: position 41,540 of record JADNYV010000201.1, read on the forward strand.
GTTGAAGAATACTCTGATTTCCAAGCTTAGGGACCTTACGGCGCTGAGGTGCCTCGTCCTCATTGCGGATTTGTGCAGCCGCACGTTGGTTGAGTTCCTCCTAAAATTGAGTGAATGTCTGTTTAGTACAAGAAAAAGGATACAGACCTCCAATGCTTTCACCATATCTCTAGGTAAATCATCCCCGTCGAGGTCGAATCCACCGCGCGCGAAAAGGTCTAACAATTCGGCGCCGCCGATATCGAGGTCGAGGTCAAGAACCGACGAGTTTCTTTTGGCGTCGTTGTTGTTAGCCGTGTTGTCGGCGTCTCTGTCGTCAATATCCTCGTCGGAGAGGTGGCGGTTTACGTCGAAAGAGCTCGCGGACGAGGCCTTTGAACGATAGTTGGCGAAGGCACGGGCACGCTGCTCAGCGTAGTCGTCGTTGTCGTCGTCTTGGTGGTTTGAGTAAGAGTCATGGTGGTTTGAGTAAGAGTCAACTGTCCGATCAATTAGTAATCAAATCTCTTTTCAACCACAACTCCCACGTACCGTCCATCGACCTGCGGCTGGACTTGCGACTAGCGGGATGTTCGATGACGACGGCGCCCTGGAAGTACGTTGTGAAGTAATTGACGCGTGAAAGTTCGGTTGCTGACCTCGCTAAACAAGTCCTTCGCCTCGATCGCGGCGGCACGCTCTTTCTGACCAAGAGTGTGCGCTTCTGGCAAATCGTCGTCGTCGCTGTAGTCCAACGCACCGGGTGCCAGCACCTTATTATCCTCATCGCTCTCCGACTCCTCCGCTGCGGCTGCGCGCATAGCTGCCTTCTTCTTGATGGCCTCAACGCGGTCTCGGACGTCCTGAGCAACTGTGGATGGCTTGACTGTTAAAGGTTGGTCAATATTTGCACAGAGTAGAATGTTTCTGCTCACCTTGAGGCTCCCTAGGATCGGCATCTTCTGGACCGTCCATAGCTGGCGACTTGAAAGTGTTATGGGCATCCGAGTCTGGGAACGTTAGTGAGGAATTTACGCAGTGAAATACTCGAGCTCACCTTTTGCAACAGACTCATCGGATACCTTAGCCTTTTTCCTCAAGGACTGTAGTGCCCTTTGAAGGTAATTGTTCTTTGCTACAAAGAAGGTAAGTGCGACATCTCTCGCCATATTTGCCGACAACTCACTTGAGACCACAGATTCCTTATTTGATTCCAAAGACGACGTATCGGATGCTTTGCGCTTCTTCGACGAGAGCTTCTTAACTGCCGAAGTTGCGACTATGCAGACAAACAGGTAAGCGCGCCGAAGTCAATGATTGTGAAGTAGTGATTAACCTGAACCCAAGGAGCCCGCCTTGGACACAATGGATGCTGCATCGCCGACGATGTTGTGCTGTTTCTTCTTGTATGCCTCCCATGCGTTCGACGCCTTCGATTTAGAGGCACGCGAGGCTACCAAACGATTAGCGGTGGCATGCATAATGGTGTCTCAGTACTCACGACGTTGTGACTCCGGCGCATCATCTGTGTCAGCGACTACCTTCTTACGCGGTTTGACAGCCGCGGCAAGTGCTTTCAAGCTCGTCTTGGCCATGATCGAAATAGTTATGAGTTTAGGTTGAGGAAGTGGCGATAATAGCTAGAAAAACCTGCTTTTATTCTCGGATGTGCTGAGGTCGCGCCTCTTGAGCCCTGGTTGCGCCTCTTGCTCCAGTACACTGGCCACGCCTCCACCTCTTAGCCCTCGCAACGCGAGAGCAAACTAGGCAAGTCGCGATTTTACTCAATTTATTCGCGCAGCTCACCGTGAGCAGTAATAGCCCACCTTACGTTTCTTCATGTGTGATACGACGTGCACCTATTCATTCTTTGCTTCGCTCCATCATGGCCCCCAATACGACTGCACGTTCCAGCTTCGTCTGCGCCGCGTGCGACAAGGATTTCCAGCGTGAGAATAATCTCAGGCAACACTGGATGAAGACTCGTGATGCCGCCTGCGTCGCGGCAGGTGCTTCTGTCAAGGCTCACCTGCGACAAGGAGCTCATCTTCCTCGACAAAACCCGCCATCTCCTTCGCGTTCTTCCTCCTCTCATCATTCATCATCCCAATTGCCAGACAAACAGTCGCCACAACCGTTCGCCGGAGATATCTTCGGCGCTTCTAGCGACTACTCAGAAGAGGACTTTCCCGGTCTCGACAAGGAGCACACCTCAGAACCGCCATCAGATTCAGATTCTGAGGAGAACGACGCGGGTGACGCGTCTACTCAGCCTGGTTGGGAACCCCCTCGTCGGACAACCATGGAGGAAGTTCCCGATGAAGACGATAAAATGGATGTTGACATTCCGCCGCCCCGTGTCTCTACTCCGCCCCCTCTTCAGCCTCCTCCTGCACCTCAGCAGGTACCTGACACTGCTGATCCTGCTGCCAAGGCTCGTCTTGCATCAGTGCACGTCACACATTTCGGGGGGAAGGCAGGTGCCCCAATTCCAGACACTCCAGTAACTCCCAACGCCTATCTGTTGTACGAGGCGGCATTGCGCGGTGGAACCGACAAGCCACGTCCTGGGAAATACGGGCCGTTCTCAAGCAAAATGCAATGGAAGATTGCGGAGTGGGCAAAGCTGGATGGCCCAAGCGCGTCGTCGTTCACGCGTCTGCTATCAATCCATGAGGTTTGTCATTAGAGTGTCGTTTCTTTCTTTCAATTCTAATCATGTGCAGGTTACGGAGCGTCTTGACCTCTCGTTCAAGAACACCACCCAACTCAACGACATCATCGACAAGAAACTGCCTTGTCTGCGTCCCAAGTTTATTTCTGAGGAGATCGTAATTGCGGACCGCTCGTTTGATGTTTACCGACGCGATATAATTGCGTGTGTTTGCGCTCTATATGGTGATCCCAAGCATAACGAGTACCTCTGTTTCGCGCCCGAGCGACATTACGCCGATGAGGATAAGACTCAACGTCTTTACCATGACTTCCATACCGGACGCTGGTGGTGGGACACACAGGTATGAATTATTGTTCTTTAATGATCTTGTGCTGATTGTATGTTCAGAAAGCCGTTGAAGAGAAGACTCCGGGCGCGACTATCATCCCCGTCATTCTGTCTTCCGACAAGACACAGGTTACGCTGTTCCGGAATAAGACTGCGTATCCGGTGTATCTCACCATCGGCAACCTTCCCAAGGACATTCGCCGTAAGCCCTCTCGCATGGGGCAGGTACTCGTCGCCTATATCCCAACTACGAAGCTGGAGCACATCAAGAACAAGGAGTCCCGTCGCCGTTCGATGTGCAACCTTTTCCATGCCTGTATGCGGCGTATTCTAATTGGATTGAAGGAGGCTGGTATTAGTGGTGCCGTCATGAGGAGTGGTGACGGTGTTGCCCGCCGTTGTCACCCCATTTTCGCCGCCTATGTCGGCGACTACCCCGAGCAGGTCTTGGTCACCTGTACGTACACTGGCGAATCCCCAGTTTGCGAGTGCCCACCTGACGCGCTTGGTGAATTTCCTTGTATGCACAACCCTCGCAACTTCCAGGCTGCCGTTGAGGCTCTCGGCTCCATTGGCGCTCCCGATTGGGGTACTCGTTGTGCCAACGCGAACATCAAGCCCGTCCAACACCCATTTTGGGAAGATCTTCCTTATGTTGATGTCTTTCGTTCTATTACCCCGGACATCCTTCACCAGCTTCTTCAAGGGGTTCTGAAGCACCTCATTGGTTGGATCACCGAGGCTGTGGGAGCAGATGAGCTTGATGCTCGTGTTCGTCGCCTTCCTCTCAACCACGCCATTCGTCCTTTCCTGAAGGGCATTTCTTCGCTCTCCCGTGTGAGCGGAATGGAGCACAAGCAAATCTGCTCATTTCTCCTCTCCGTCATCGGGGACCTTCCACACACATCTGCGATCACTTATTCCCTTATGCGCGCCACCCGCGGTATCATCGACTTCACCTATCTTTCGCGATATCCTGTCCACAGCGTCGAAACTCTTAAAGAACTCGAAGCATGTCTTACCGAGTTCCACAACAACAAGCATGTCTTTCTCGATCTTGGGATTCGCGATAATTTTAACATTCCCAAGCTCCACTTCCTGAATCACTATGTTCGCGCCATCAAGCTGTACGGTACTGCTGACAACTACAACACTGAGGCTACCGAACGGCTACACATTGATTTCGCGAAGGATGCTTATCGGGCCACTAATCGGAAGGACGAGTTCAAGCAGATGACGAAGTGGTTAGAGCGACGCGAGAAGATTATCGCGTTTGGGCATTATGTTGAGTGGCGGTGTAACGGTGAACCACCTTTCCCATCGACATCATCACGCGAGGCGTTAGCAAAGACGCATATTCGCATATCCTTCGAAGACGTCTCCTGCCCATACGAGATCAAGATGACGAAGCGACCATCGGAGAAGTCAGTCCTCCTCGACACGATAGAATCCCCTTCCGGCTATGGTGCTACCTTGTTCACCATCGCACTCGCTCGCTTCATTGTTCAGTTTCGCAATCCTACCCTTCCTCATGCTCATGTTGACGAGGCTGCCCACAACATAGTTCTTCCCTTCCGCCGTCTCCCCGTCTTTCACCACATCAAGTTTGTCAACACAACATTCTTTGGATCTGAAACACTAGACTCGATCCATGCCTACCCACGGACTATCGGAAAGACGGGAAAGGTTACACGGCTGAGTCGGTTTGATACAGCCATGATTCGTGTACGACCCGCTGCCATTGGTAGCACAAGGAAGTTTGATGGTATGATCTGTTCTCTTCATCCCGGCTCTGGCTGACCATCCATAATAGGTTTACGAGTTGGTCGTGTCTGTGTTGTCTTCTCAATTCCACCTCGTGGCCTCGAGACATTATTTCCCATCAATATGCAGCCGCCGGAGCACCTCGCCTATGTGGAGTGGTTTAGCACCTTCGCAGCGCACCCCGAAGCTGCTTCAGGCATGTATCGCCTCAAGCGCCAGCTTGCGGGCAACGGATCACCTCTCGTGTCGGTTCTGCCCGTTTCCGTGATTCAAAGCAGTGTACACTTATTTCCCAAGTGGGGTCAGACCGTTCCGGTAGATTGGACAAACGAAAATATACTCGACCGAAGTAGTGCCTTTTTACTCAGTAATTATAAGGATCAACGTACCTTCTTTGAGTACCATTAATTATTTCATGCGAAGTGTCAGCTTTTGTTGGGATTAGTTTATGGGGCCTTGTAAGTTTATACTAATCCAGCTCTTCTGCGCGGTTTAATGAAAATAGTGGGATTTCCGAAAATAGTGTGAATTAGCCTCGGATTACTCCCAGAATACCTGGGAGGCTTTTTCCTGATGAGTATGACTGACCAAAAAGTCAATTCTCAAACCTGTAGAACGTGATTTCTAGCCTGCATATTGAGTAGGCGGTGGGTGTCTTTGGAGGACCGATTTGAAGGCAATCCGTAGGTCCCTATGGAGCCAGTTACGCCTGGGCGCTGGACAAACGGACTCGGAGCGGTGCTGACGTCTGGTAAAAACGCATTACTATGAAGGCGAGTCGGGTCAACATTTTGGCTGAAAATATGACCAGTACCGATGGTCACACCATTTCGCTTCCGGAGATGCTGCAGCGCGGCCGTACTACGGTATTGCATTGGCACTGTGCTGCTAGACACGGAAAACCTATGACAAATCAGCAGTTGCGTAACGGATTAGTTCAAAGAACGTACAATAGGTACCCATTACGCGCTCGAAGAGAGTTGTAAGAGTGTGCAAGGATATTTGAGGGGTGATGGTGGATGCCGAATGATCAAGATACATACATCTCTTTAATCTTGTTTTCTGACCACCATCGGCATACCGAGCGCTCTATGAGATATCTTTGCAGACACTCAGTCACTGGGTCGAAATCGGGTCTCGCCCGCCATAACATTTCCACACATGGCCGTTCCTCAATGAGACCTTGCTCTGTTTCTACCTACCTACCATCATCATCGAACCGACAACTCAATATCTTTGGGCGCGTACTTAACGAAACACTTTTTGTATCCTCTATAGCAGCAGTTTGACCTGTGCGTGTCCTCTTTCCTTTCTTTGCCGAGTCCACCAATAATCTGTTCATAGCGCTAGACATTCTTGTCTACAGTCTGTCTCTTTGTGCGCCGGTACGCCTTTGAATCACATTGACAATCAACGCCGACGTATTCTATTAGTACTCCGTAATGCCACACACGCCTTTTCCACCCGAACTTGTCGACCTGATTCTCCAACATCTTTCCGGTGATACATATACTCTGCGGAGATGCGCCTTGGTATCGCGGACATGGGCGGGGTTCAGTCAGCTCATTCTATTTCGCGACGCCCAGCTGGATATCCGCACCTCCAAGAAGATGGCCAAACTGCTTGACGACCTCACATCCACGCCCCATCTCCAAACACTCGTCCGCGCCGTGGCAGTCCCGGAACGCTGCAGTGATGATGCTATTCCCTCGCCTGTGCACATGTCTCGCATTGCATCTGTGCTTTCCCTTCTTCCCAATCTTACAAAATTCGTGATTCGCGAGTACGTTGGCGCCGACGACCAAGTTGCCATCCAGTCGTTTCTTGACCTGATCCCAAATGTCTTGGGGAACGCGCCTCTTGTCGAGCTTGATATCGTCATATATTCCTTTGAAGCCTTTCAACATCTCTTCGGGATTCTAGCAGGGACGAACGTCAAGCGGGTCACTTTGTCAGGCACAGTTCGCTGTCGTCAAGTGAATTTGGAGGCGACACGCCAGCGCTTGTGCATTCCCTCGCTTGAATACATCCGTTTCAAAGTTTACGGCGATCTACGGGAGGAATTCCACCATTGCCTCGTCCATGATTTTGACATTCCAAACCTGAAGCAGTGCGAGTTTGGCATGGATTCTCCAGATCAGTTGCTGGATTGGCAGGGCACACTGCGTCAAGGATTTCCTCCAGTTGGGGTGGTCAAATTGGAACTAGGCTTTTGTACGTTGTCATTGTTGACTAATCCATTCTTTGGGTCTAACTACGGCTTCAGGCATTCCCTGGTCTCTACCGTTCATTCAAGATCCTCCCGACCAAAACGAATTTCGCCCTGTTACCCACCCCATCGCGCTTACTGGTGTCTACTTTCATCATGTGCATCTGAAGGCCAACTCGGTCTCAGTCAGAGAGACACGCCTGTTCATCAACTGGTGGTCTTCTACGTTTCGCGCCCTATCCACCGACTCGAATACGACGATACATTTTACGGAGCTTACGTTCACGTTTACTGTATTTAAAGACTTTGATGCTCTCAAATCAGCGTGCCAGTCGCTCGATGATAGTCTAGCGCATCCGATGTTTAGCGCCGTTCGACAGATCCGTTTCAAGAATAGCAACGGGTTTATTTCCGAGGCTGTCGCCGCCAAAATACGCCTTGCCTTGCCTCAAATGGCAAGTCGCGGTGTTCTCTCTTTGGTCTAGGGTGGCCTGGTTGGGAATAATGAACGAGGACGAACAGTTCTTACAGTACGAAGTATAATGGACAGTGTGACCTCCTTGTAATAACAGCTTATCTAGAGCGAAAATAGATCTGGTAATGGAGAAGTGTGGCGTAGTAACAATCTTCAGGCAGGGACACGTCTTTATATTGATTGCATGCACCTAATAAACGGTTGCCCACTCATTACCGCTCATGGGCATCTCCAACGAGTCCAACACGATACGCATCTCTGAAAGGATCAACTTCAAGTTCCGGACTATGAGAATGAATGTATGGTACGATATCTGGGTGCAGATCGAAGCGTAAGGTAAGATGAAGGATGGAATCTCGGAGATGTGAGCCAATCCAAGTCCGTCCTGGGAGAAACAGCTCTTGTGGCAGGTGGTCGCAACAAGGATATCCGAACGCGAACCTCGAGTTCTCAACCCAAGAAAGTTGCAGGATCTTGCTCCTATGAACGAATCGGCGTCAGTACCAAGACAGAACAAGTAAATATTACCAGGTGCGTACGGCAGTGCTACTATTAAACAAATAACTCCGTTCCTTTGAATTAGTTGTTCGGCGGCGCTCCAGCCAGCCTCGTTTCGTTGTGCAGCGCGCTCTATACAATCAGTCCGTCATTCACCGCGCCGCGACTCTTGGACGTGTTCGAAAACATGCACAACAACTCACGAGTTGAATAGTCGGGCGACGTAGAAAATGAGACGCTACATACGAGAATGTTCGGTGATCAGTCCTCGTAAGAGGGAGAAGGAGAGATTCGGCTCTTAGAGATTTAATCCAAAAGCTGATGACCAGAGATGGCAGTTTCTGGGTAGTTTGTCAGAGATGTGTTCATCTTGTCAACACAAGTGACCAGGTTTGTCCACAAGGTGTCTTCACGTACGTAGTAAGTAGTACGTTCGCTTTGTAGAACAGGGAGTAGACAAAATAATCTACCACTTGATGCGGCGGCGGCTTGTCTTGGCGCACAGGCTAGCGGTCACACTTATTGTGTTCAGAGCAAGAAGAGCGTCAAATCATCATGTTTATTCGTCCCCCTGGGAATTGTACGTTTTCCTCTCCATCACAAAGGACGAGTACAGATCAAGATGACTGCCGGCGGGACACTGTTCAGTCAGGCGTCTTCTCTGATCCATCGCCCCAAGGATAACAGTAGGAACTGTAGAAGGCACTTTAGTATGGGCCAGAAGCATCTCCACAGCAAGACTGACCAAAAAGTCAATTATGAAAATATTGATACTCCACAGAACGTCCTTGCTAGGCGGGCGCTTCGTCCATTCGATGTAAAGATGTCAAAATGGAACGAATTAACGGATGCCCTACCCAGACTGATGAGTGAGTTTCGATAACATGCCAGCTAGAACGCTTTCATTGAGCTGGCCCGTAGAACGAGGGGCTTCAAGCGGACTTTTTCGACCGACGAACTCGATCGACTGCTGATGCAAGGCCCGGCATCTTCGCACGAACTGGAAACCAGATCAAGGCGCATCGAGCGCGCCACGAAGAGAGGGTATAGGACGGCGTAGGTTGTCTAGCACGCACATGTTCGGCAATAGAGGTGCCTGGACATTCCTTGGAAAGCGATGGGTTCATGTACAACGCGACTGGCGTCGAAGAATAGGGTCTTTTCGGAAGATACTCATCCTGTCGTGACCTTAGTATCTGCAGATCGAGTTGTAAAAAGTACTATAGACCCACCATTTTCATATCCCTCTTCAGCCGCTACATCTTTCTATTCAATTCTTTATCGCGCCAGTCCGAGGCTAACTTGTCGTCGAAGCAGCTCATGTCCATGGATGTGAGCCATACAGGACTTCGGCTAACACGCCTCCAACTAAGCCCTCTCGGAAAGGCCCACTTGCTTCTTTGCCTCAAGAAACTTGACGTCCTCCCGCCCGCCGTAGACAATCCTTTGGTTTTCGCATTCTCGGACCTCGGTCATCGCTCCCATCCTTGGCAATATGGCGGTGCTGCACGATGAGTAGGCGCCGGTGGATGTCTTTAGAGGACCGATTTGAAGGTAATCCGTAGGTCATGGTGCGCCGGGGGCTTTGGATAAAGTGATTTGAAGCGGTGTTCACCTCTGGTAAAACGTGTTATAAAGGCGAGTCGAGGAAACATTTTGGCTGCAAAGACATACCGGGGTACCCAGTACAATGGTGACCGGTTCGTTGTTCAAGAATTAACACCCTTGTTATGCTTCCGGAAATGCTGAGGCGGGTCCGTACTGGAGCTTGTAGATTGGAAAACGTCGAGGGAACATTCTGGGACAGAATCAAAAAATGTATAAGAATTTATGCACATAACGCACGTTAGATACAGAGAGCAGATTGCTAGAGTGTTTGAGCGTATTTGAGTGATATGAAGGATAATGATGGTGGTTGCCGATCAAGTTGTGGCTTGCCTTCTGACCCAACTTCAAGGTATGATTCATTTCCTCATCCGCTGTCTAGGGCATACATCAAACAGCTTGATATTCTTTCTAGGTGCACACAAGACAGAGTCTTGACTTTTCCTTGTGACTTCCCGGTTTCTAGAAAAGAACTCAAACACATTTGGCGGTCGAATCTACTTCCTTGTGGACAAGAGGACTCTTTCACGCACAATACCAAGCAGTCCTGGCCCACCAAGCCATAGCTGGTCTGCTTCTGCGATGGCCCCCTCTTTGCCGCCAGAGCTCTTAGACATGGTCGTTCAGTACCTGCCCAAGGATGCCGAAACGACTCTGCAAAACTGCGCGCTTGTCGCGCGAACGTGGACTGGTCCCAGTCAGAGCGCCCTTTTCCATCACATCGACCTGTCCAGGTATGGCATCATGACGAACCTACTCGCCCACCTCGTCTGCTTTCCCCATCTCCAAACGCTCATTCAGGACGTGTCGTTGTATCAATTGCCTAGAGATCGTGAACGTTACGATAGCAGCTATAACAGAGTCTATTCGACTTGTGTCTCTGCTCTCTTCCGTCTCTTCCCTCATCTAATGTCGATAACGGTCGTCATCGGCGGACTTAAATATCAGGAAGAAGAAGGTAAAGGATATTTCCTCGAAGTCGTCAATGAATACCTTCGCCATTCATCGACGCTCGTCGCGATCGAGATCGTCACGATATGCGATGCCTATCACTTCGCCAAAGCTATTTCGATTTTAGAAGGAAGCAGAGTGAAACGAGTTTGCTTCTGCAGTGCGGAGGAGCAATGGAGGCCCGCTCAGGAGCTCAAAAGAGTTGCGCGGCAAGTTAGTTCCCTGCCGCATGTTGACTTCCTGCGTCTGGACATATGGGAACATTGTAACGGCCAAGGTACCTTTGCGTTCTGGTTCTCTAAACCGCATATGATGTTTCCCAATCTGAAACACTGCGAAGTCGTTGCCTCGCTGGTTACTGACGGATTGGCGGATTGGCTTAGCTGGTTTCGTCAACCGTCTCTCCTGCTAGAGTCTTTCAGAATGGAGCTCAACGTCGACGGTACGGGCTTCTTCTGTTGGCCTACGAATAATCACTCCATCGTATTTTTAGAAGAATTTTACTGGGATGTTACACCAGAGGATAATGTCAATGATGCTGCTCACCTAACAAATGTTCACTCCATTCTTCTGGGACTACGTTGCGCGCATCTCCAAATGGGCATCCACTCATTTGTTGATGACCTAGAGCCTGATCGCGAGCAGTTGCTACTCGATTGGTGGTCCTCCTCGCTCCGCACCCTCGCCGACTCTAATACGACTATCCATTTCGAGGAGCTCACCCTCCCTTTCAACGATGCACCCCATGTTGAGGCTGTATCGGTCGCTTGGGACGCGCTCGACAAGGTACTTGCCCATGCTGCATTCTCTGGGGTACAGCAGGTCCACTTTGAGGAGATTCGTGGACGAATTGTCATCACCGACGAGACACATCCGGAGCTGACACCCAGAATACGGAACGCTATGCCCCGCCTTGCGGGTCGGGGTGTTCTTTGCTTTTTATAGGATGGCATTCAAGAGGAACGTGGGGCCATGAAGGTGGGAGTTTTAGCGTAGTGTACGAGATCATGACTCTTCCTGTAAACTTATTTTATCTCATATTCTGTTCTGCACTACTGCACTTAGTTGTTCGCTTTTGAGAATAACAAAGGGTCTATCGCTGAGGCGGTGGCCCACAAAATACGCCGTGCCTTTCCTCAACTGACGAGTCGCGATGTGCTTCGCCATTTCGAGACTGTGGCACGGCATTTAACAAAGACCACTGCCACCGCTGCGGTGGATTTTCCGCGTGCATGGTACTTACTAGGCCGCGGAGAGTAAAATTTCCTCGATCTGTCATGTCCTTATTCATACATTTGGTCGTCTGTTCCTCATCGAGACAATTAATAACCGACTTACACTACCAATCATTGGCATGTTTATTCGATTCGAGAGATAGTAGTACATGCAAGGCTAGCTAAAATTAAGGTACTTATATAGGGTAGGTGTCGAGCAACAGGAATAACAACAGAGCATAATACAATAACAAAGAAAGCATTCATAAGTTTCCTATCCCAACGCCAACAAGGCAGGATCAATGACGCCCTTGTAGTCAGCCCAAGCAATAGGCTTAATCTCCTGGTCCTTCACCGCACAAACGCGCCTCTCCACCACTTCCACTTCCTCTGCCTGAGCCTTGGCCAGCAAGGCACGTGCTTCCTCTTCCTCTTCCTCCTCCGCCTTTGCCTCCGCCTTTGCCTTCGCCTTCTTCTGATACGCAAGCCATAGAGGAAATAGATAGTTGGAGCGCGGACCAGGAAGATCACCCTCTGGGATAGGGCACGTGGGGTCATTGTACTGATAATATTCCAGTGGGTGTGACGGAGTCCACATGGGAGGACCCATCGCGCCCCGAGTCGACGTCTTCGGTGATTCGTGTTGAGCGGAGCCACTGGCAGCGGGTGGTGGAGTAATGACAGCACGATGATATGGGCTTTGTTTGCGACGACGAGCGGCGCGCGCAGGCTTTGGCTTTGGCTGGGGACCCATCGCGCCCAAGGTGAACATCGTCGGTGGCTGGTACTGAACGGGAACACTTGGAGCGACCTGGACTGGACGAGTGGCGGGTGGTGGTGGTGGTGGAATGAAGGCAGGTGCGGATTGGCTTTGTGTGGGCCGGCGCGGCCTCTTTGTACTCTTCTTCAAGTCGCCTTTGTGAACAGCGCGTTCAGGCACCGTCCCCCCAGGCTCCGACGACCTATCGGGTGCCGGCATCTCAAACGACAGATGCGCCACCGACTCCCCGGCATCTTTCGCTCTCTCTCGCGCCAAATCCCGTGCTCTGCTCAATCGGCCTCCAAGTCTGTCCCAGAACAACTGTTGCGCCGAAGTGAGCTCATACCAGTCTTTGTCAACGAACTCCGTGTAGTTGTGCTGGTATGCGCTGTAGAGTTGCTTGAAGTGTGGAACCGTCTGGTAGGATCTTCCCTGCCAGACGTAGTTGAACGGGTGGGACATGGCGGGAACGTAGTAGAATAAATGGGAGGATGAAGAGGTTCGCCCAGCGAAGGAGAAGGAGGCAGCGCAGTGAGGCAGTGGTGGTAGTCGATGGTGAGTTACAAAGAGCGCGCGCGCTCCATTGTTAGATCGAGCCAGTCACGTGCGGCGCGCTTTGACTGCTGTCCAATTCAAGCCATTCGGCCAAAGCAGGAGCTGACAATGGAATGTCATTATGGAACGTGGAGCATTAGGCGAATAAAGCGAATTATTGCTGGTGTTGGTGCTTCGAGGATTACCGAAGTGTGGCGTGTCGATAATCTACAACAATGGATTAGACACGCTATTTCAATTGAACCATAGAGCCGACCTTTTGACACGTCACATTGCCGAGACCGCGCTGCTGCACAGGAGGAATTGTTGATCTCCTGGCCAATTTCCGTTGCATGGACCACTGACATATGGCCCAGACCGAAGGCCGTTAGAAGCGAGGCTGCGCAGAGAAGATAATATCAGTACGTTTATCATCTCAGTTAGAATGCCATTATAACTGACCAAGCTATTTTTGAGGCAATGACCGGTCTGCAGATATGTCCGCTGTGCTTGGACACGTTAATCTCAATCTCCATCCAGTCTTCCATGGAGTGGGAATGCCGCTACGCTATAGCAGGATACGAACCCGGCTTCGATACGACAGCAACGCTTGTCTGGATTGCGTTCTCTACGAGCGCGGGACTACTTGCGGATGCTTTGCGTGATCCATGACCAACGTGTAAGCCAAACACGACGTGTCAGGCAGCAGGAGCTGGTGACTGCCAGTAGATACGCTATCTGTCTTCGAAGTCTGGCGAACTTACCATCATGGGATTGGGGTGCGTGCTGAGTCTACGAAGGAAGTCCGGCTATGTCGCGCATTAGTACCCGACAGACGAAAGCAAAGTCTAAAGAGAAATTACTGGAGCATAGGGAGCTGGATAACGGTCGCGCCATGGCTGCTTCAATCTTTCCAAATCCTCTTCGAGATGTTACTCGATCAACGAGTGATATCGGCGCCTTCGATTGCTCCGGGTCCTAATTCGACCTGTACGCATCCATAAAAAGAAAACTCCTCCGTTATTGTATAAGACACTTGATGAGCGCGAGATCTTGGAGCTTGAGGTGTGATTGTCCTTGTGAGCACGAGTACATCAATCGTCTGTTCTTGCCCGCCAAGGGCCGTCCTATACGCGTACAATTCGTCCATCGTTTAGAATTGGGCAACGGGTTAATGGAAGAGTGCGTATATTCGGCCAGAACGCGCGATGGACTGAAGGTGTTCTGCCCAACTATTGCATATGTAAAGCGCCGTCTCTCCTTGTCGAGCGCGCACCTCCGAGATGACGTGTTGTCCTGATTCGCATACTAACTGCGTTCTCGTGAGTTTCATTTCATATCCGAAAGAGGAATCACAAACATACCACGCCAGATGCATGTAGACTTGAGTTTAAGGAAGTTTTTCATTTCAACACCGGTCATCGTCAACCCGTTGCGAACGGCACGAGTAATATGGTAAGCTCAAAGCTGTCTAGCGATTTAGCCAGGCCTGGGCGGTGCAAATTGAATACATTTCACTGCGGACGTGATCAGGCTCACCTGTAGGGCAATTCTCGGGCCGCAGCGCTTGAAACGACCAGCTAATCTCGTACGCCATTGAGTTACGGGGCGTCGCATGTAGGTCATCCCTCGGCTTGGCGAGGATCATAAGCCTAGTGCGCGCGGGGAAGAAATCCATACAGCGCCGATGACGGGCATCTAGAGACAGGTGGTCTTGGTGGTGGGTAGTGGCGTGTAGAGCGCGCCAAAGAGGAGTCTCACATCGCAAAGGGATCTGTGAAAAGTTCTTCAATTCGGCATATCTAGTCGTGGTCGACAAACAAAAACGCACCATATTTACTCAGAAGTCGCCCAGATACAGCTCGTTCCCGAGTGCGGCACATTGTTAACGTTAACGCCCAAATTAACCCGCAGGTGAGAGTCGTCCAGCGTCCTAGTTTGGCCGTACGCGTAATGACATTGATAAGGTCCATATCAAGAAGGAATCAGAAAGCCTCTGGCACAAGCATCGCGAAAATTCCGACTCCTTTTATGGACTCCTGCAGAGCCTACCATAGCGCGCAACCTTCACAGACTTGGTACTCGCGCTCGCGGCGTCATTTTCTTCGTGGTCTCTGTATCATGCTCGTTCGCGGACGGAATGCGTCGCTGTTGGTAGTAATGATGAACGTTGGCGGTGTAGAAAAGTGCCGGCGGCATTTCTCGGTTCGCCCCGAACACCTGCTCTTCTAGTAAACGACTAGTACCCAACAACAGTGGGACCTCGAAAGACGAACACAGTACTCTGAGAGGCGAGTGGGCTACTTGTTATGCTCAGGAAACTGTTTAATAAGATGACCCGGAGTCGTGCACTGATAACAGACATGTCGGGACCTACCAGTTCATACTCTCAAACACAAACGACTCTCCACACTATCAACTGGATATTCCACCCCAATTAGCGGCGGTTTTGTTTTGTTGAGCCTTTTTAAACAATTATTTTCCCCCGGCGACTGGCGTTCAGCCCTGCATGTCCTCCTTCCTTCCTTACACTTGGATGCCGACGCTTGGGACGTCTGATACCTGGCAGGCCAGGCCGAATGGCTCTGTGGACACTTCAACCACTGCATTTACGACCAATTCTTGTCGCGGACTGCTTCGATATCATATGTCATTGGATATATTCACAAATTACATTTATGAATTCTTCTCTCTCGCTAAATCACAGCCGGAAATCGATTCTTTCGAGCACCACCTCCTGCATTAGCAAGAAATCGTCTTCCTCCGGCTCGGACAGATCTTCTTCCTCATCGAATTGCCTCGCGGATATTAGGATGTCTAGCGCGAGAGGTTCTTCCTCGCATATGGGTCCTGTCACAGGATATTGGGATGGTACGATGCTCCCGTCGTCAATGTCCAAATACACGCGATTCGCATCATTGAATGTTGACACGTCGGGGAAGAGCATGTTTTTCCTTGGCTCCATATTGTCCAACGATCCCGCCATGTTTCTGCTCGGCTTGTAGGTTCTCCTCCGCGCGACGAACAAGGTACGGAGGTTAATTCGCGGGAATGAACCTGAGAAGAACCTGACGTGTGGTTTGGTCTGGGGACTGGGTGCCGACGCGGGTGTGGAATGAAGGCTGGATGATGAGGAATAGGACGAGTGACGTTGGCTCCGCGACAGCGTGCCCTTCAAGCGTTGGGTGAGGGCGGGTAACGAGTTCGCCCGAGGTCGAGAACACGACTGGTAGTGGTCAACTTCATGGCAATCAACTTTGACTGCCGATTGCTTATCCGTCTTGGAGACTTTGGTGTGGGTGAAGGCAGATGAGTGCATTATTGATGGTCTTAGCAGTTGTAAATCTGGGTTTATGAACCTCTAGCAGGTTAGGAGCTACCCCACCGACATTTGCTTCCGTTCGGAGCGGGGTAGACAGAAGTAGTTATCACCGCCTCGTCGGTTTAGCTTTCTTTGTTGGTACTCCTCGACGAGTGGCGGTCTGCGCTTAGAACTACTGCAGGCCTGGTGGCGGCCTAATCCTGTGGGCTGCTTGAACGTATGTCGACCGGAGTCGAGGATAATGCACCGTGCAAAACCAAGTGTTCGTGTTTCGCTTTATGTGCGTCATATGATCGCAGGTGCTCTTCTTCAGACATCGTTGCATGTTTCTTCAACGGTTCAGGTCGGTGTTATAACCCAGACCCGCTTGGCTGGCTGGTCCACTATTTGTCGGCTCGGACAACATGATCTCCGTGACAGCAGGCCTCAGGCTTCGAAACAGCAGCAATGGGCGGAAAAGCGTTAAGGAAGATAGTAGTAGGCCTCGATTCGGGATGCCCCGCGAGGATTGAAGTACATGTGCCCGCCCGGTTTTCATGAGTCGTCGCAGCTCACGCCCTCATCTCAATGTCCACTGTCCACTCTCCGCGCTTACCACCACGCAACATCTCTCGACGCTGGCTGGACTTGGGGGAGCAGGCTGTACTTACTGGGTAACTGCGAACTCAAGGGATCCACGCACCTTCCATGCAAGGCCAGGGAACGCTACGTGCATGGGCTGTCTAAAGTACGGACACCTTTTTCTTGACTGGATAACTAACGTACGAGGTGACTAATTCCGACTTTCACTAGATTTTAATGACTCTGGACTGGGACGTCTGAGTAACGTTCATTGATCTAGAGCGAAAGTAAACGCATACTTCTATGGCTAGCGAGATATAAATCCACTGCATAAGTCAAGCCTCGACGCCAATCGTTGACTTAAGGGACAATGATCAGACGTGAATATGAATTCACCTAGTTGAAACAGCAGTCAGTGGGCATTGCTTCGCAATCAATCAAAGCACGTACTCGCCACAGCTTGATACCAGGCGACCGGCAAACCGAGTTGAGCGACGGGCTGAGCTAGAGCGCCGAAGGTTAGGTGGTAGTGAGAGAACAGTTTGGAAATAGGAGAAATTGTAGTATATAAATGCAGATGTAGCAGGTGTACAATCTGAGAGAAAGCTAAGTATAGTAGAGTGTACAAGATCATCATGAAAGCTCATGATGTATGCTGGTAAAAGGAACGATGCAGATCAATGTCGGAGTAACGTAGTAAAGTGGATGACCGTCGTAAATGTGCGCGCCTAGAACCAGAACGGGGGCACCAATGCCTCTTCTGCCGTTTCGGGCTTGCCTGCGAGGGTACGTCCGAGGCGACGTCCGCGTCATCGTTGATTGACGGTGCGCGTTTTCCATCCGTCGAGGAGCTGGAGGCATCCGAGGATCTGTCGGCGACCTAGCAAGCATCGGGTACCGTAATCGTGACAGCCTTTGAAGGTAACGTAGAGGATGAGGCGCGAGCAGAATCGGCAGGCAGGATAGTGTCATGGTTCAAAATGCGGGGCTCAGAAACAGTACGAGAGCCGGCAGCCTCAGCGACTTCAATGCTCAGAGGGTCGGTGTTCTTAACCTAATCTGACAGCCCAACTGCGTCCTTGATGATCCCATCTGACGCGTCGTGTGTAGTCGTCGTCAAAGCAATAATTTCTGGCACCGCCAGCCAGCGAGGGCTCCGAGTCCGGAAAAGCGTCGACGATATCCTCTGTGGGACCGGGCGAAATCTTGAAGTTTGTACCGCATTGGCATTGTGGCAACACTGCCTTATGTATGGCTCGACGCCCGAGGAGTGCGATCGCTGCAGCCCTCTGAAGCGTCGTTGCATGAAGGCAGACATGATAATCTGCAAGATTTGAGTTTGGCGATGTAGAGAATGTGACAATATGCACAGAGTCGATCTAGGATTGGTCGTCGTAGGAAAACAAGGAGATTCGGCTTTTATCACTTTGATCCGCATTAAAAAGCTAATGACAAGTTGTGATAGTTTGTGGGTGTATATGATAGTCTGTCGATAATGTGTCTATCTTGTCAACTCAGGTGACCAGGCCTGACCACAAGGAATCTTCAGGGTACGTAGCAGTACTTGCACTCGGTGTAAAACGGTTACCACTAGAAGTGGCGGTGTGTCTCGGTGGCAGCCTGCCTAGCAGTATACTTAATAGTATACATAGTATAGAGCACCTTTCTCACAGCTTCAATCCATTATGTGTATTGATCTGCTTGAGGAGTGTGCAGTCCCCTCTCCATGCAGAAAGGGTACATGTATCAAGATCACCGTCGCGGGAATGATCAATCATAGAGTATTTAGGGTATCTTTGAATAGCGACGATGGTCGTACAATGCCAGTCCCTTCGAAGGCTCAATTGCTCGAATCATTACCTATTCGCGCATAAAATTTGCCACGGTAGCATTTCATGAAAATAACGTGCGACATAGGTCAGCGCAGATGTATATAGACAAAAGGTTGTTTGATACGCGGTACGGGACAAAATATAGACTTGGTACATGCCTCTGTCGTTATGAGTCCCGAATAAAGACCGATGGCCAGATCATCAAAAAGCACGGCGGTGATGCCCATTTATGAAAATTCTTACTGCATCCCCTCCCCTGCCATCAACACGTGATGCGAAAAACGTCCCAAAGTAGTTACTACCGCGCTCGTCGGCGTTCGTTTACTATTTTTGTCCGTATTTACCACTTCCTCTCACAAATTTATGACCCTCGCGATGGAGAATCAGCCACAGCACATATCTATTCAAAGGTGCTCTCGAAAAAAATGCAACAAAATACTTCCTGTCAACTGGGGCTGGAGGCAGTGTGCCGTCTGCCAGGAAAGCAACCGACGGTGCAAAAAGCGCAAACGCGACATAAATGACGATGAGGAACCACAACCAGGACCTAGCGCGCATGCAGAGCCACAACCGGGGACCACTGTACACGTTACTAGACCAACAAACCTTGCCGGCGGAGAGGGAAGTGACTCGGATGATGGTGAGGATACTTACAATGTGAGTTGAAGTGCAAATACGATATGGTTGGCCGTGCTAAGCTTTTCCAGGTGGCAGCTGAGACATACGGCGATGCAGAGGATATGATCTGTGAAATACGAGACCTATTCAAGAGTAAAACAAAGATTCATTTCTATGGCACTTACACTATGGCCGAGGATCCAATGGTATCCATGAAAGAACGCGTCAGGATGCTTGCAAATGAAATCTGGAAAGTCACCAGCTACCGCTTCTTGTAAGTCTAAGCTTGATCCAACTCGAAAGCTGCTTACGGTTAATGTAGTGTACGGGATCACAAGTCGTCAGATCACCACCACAAGACGCGCTTCTGGTGCTGCCAGGACGCGTCTTGGAAGCAAAAGCCCCATCTAAGCACGCGAGAGGATGCGAAGCGACGGCAGAATGTAGGAATGCAAAGATTTCCCTGCCACAGCAGATTGAACATCACTTGCCGGTTGAATGGTGACGGCAGTATGCTTATCTCCCTGCGGCTGGTCCATGAGGTCCACCACGTCCCATATTGGGACGTTTCTATGCCAGAAGGCGCGCTCGACATGATACGCACCCATATGGACTTCTCGACACCCAGTGTCCTGGCTGCAGGCATTCGCGAAAAGTTTTCTCACGTCTCGGCAGCACAAGTACATCGGGCGTGGTCAGCTATGAGCGAAACCATGTGGAAGAGAGCGGGAGATCAGATGGAATCAGGTCGGATTCTGTTGCAGGAGCTCGGAGACGACGTCGATTATTTCCACGAGATACAGCCTTCGGAGGGAGTCAAGCAACTGTGTTTTGGGATGAAGCGGATTCTCCATGCACTAAGAGGAAAGGTGGTTGAAATTGGGATGGATGCAACATGTGAGTTCCCGATATTCTTCAAATATAGGGTTAGTCTTGAATGGAAATCTAGTTAACACGAATAAGGGTCACCTGGAGCTGTACAGCATTATGGGTGAATACGACAATGATGGCTTTCCCCTTGCATATTGTTTGCTTACGACTGCAACCGCCGTCGAACAAGGCAAGCGAACATCAGCACTCGAAGCTTGGGCTACCATACTTGTTAGCGACTGACTAAGCCACGAGACTCAACCAGGTACCACAGCAAGAACTAAGGAAGAAAGCGTTCGCGTTCGTAAGACTAGGCTAGGCCAGGTGTATAAACGAGATCGGAACTAAAGTACAATGATACTACACTACTGCTTATATACTAGTAAGTCTGTGTTTGAAGCTCCTTGTCCATACGCGTTTCCACTAGGGATGCTCCACGCCCTTGACCCAGTGTGGTATGCTACTAGTCCGTGAAACCATTAAATACGAGTGGTGACTGCATGTAAGTAATAATACTGAAACGACCATGTGTGCTACGAGTGTCGGTGGTGTGTATACAATAGGGAGTCCATGAGGTATCGGCATGTATGATGTCATCCATGTGTTGGGCGTGTGTCCGACATGAGTACGGCTTCGGTGATGAAAAGGGGTATGATCGGTGACGAAACAGATGATGAAACGATGGTCCGTTGGTTGATAAGACAAGGCTCCCGATAAGATATGATAAGATGTGAAAATGTGAAAATATGGCGATTCATAACATCACCCCCTCCTTAAGGCGCAAGTTCCATTCTGCGCCAGAGTCGCTCCATGAGGGCTGCAGAGGGTAGCGTGACGTCGAGGGGTTCGGTATCGGGCGGTGGCATGGGTCGGAATAGATGTGATGGAAATTGCGACATGGGGACTTCAATGCGAGCAAGCGCGGGTGGCTTCGGCTTGTTCGGATATTGTTGGTGGAAATCGCTGATAGCTTCGTCGGCATTTTTGAGATTGCATGCCGGTTCCCATGTCTGCTCGTGTGTGCCGTAACCTTTCCAGTGAACCTTGTATTGAAAACCCCCGCGGTGCTTTCGGGAATTAACCACTTTCTCAACCTCCCATTCTGGTTCGGCTCCTTCCAGCACAGGTGGTGGACGCGTGTCTCGGGGTTGTGTCGGAAATTGGGGCTCGTGGTAAGGCGTCAACAGGGCCTCATTGAACACGGGATGGATGCTTTTCCACGTGTGAGGAATCTGGAGCTTGTAAGAGCTCGTCCCAACTTTCTTGATCACTTTGAACGGCCCGAAGCGTTTGTCATCGAGCTTCTTCATTGGTCGATCCGTGCTGAGATTGTCCCTTCCAGCCATACTTTGTCGCCTTCCTTGTACTCCACTGCCTCTGTCCGTTTCCTGTCATAAAACCGTTTCATATCCTCTTTGGCCATCTTCAATGCCGACCCCACTTCGTCCCATGTTTTCCTCATGCCGTCGGCAAACTCCTGCGCAGTCTCATTTCTCGATGCCGTTTTCGGGGCGGTGCCTTTGTAGGGGTGTCTGCCCATGTCTGCAAAGAACGGAGTGACTTTAGTTGCCGAGTGTACCCGATCATTGTAAACAAATTCGGCAGAGGGTAGCCATTCGTGCCAGTCGTTCTGATGGTAGTTGACAAATAACCGTAAGAAATGTTCTATCTCTTGGTTCAGCCGTTCCGTCTGCCCATTTGCCTGTGGATGATATGCCGTTGTAAAGTTTCCTTGTATGCCCAACAACCGGTACAACTCCTTCATAAAACGCGAGTGGTATTGTGGACCGCGATCATGTATCATCTGGCGTGGCATCCCATGTATGGGGAAAATGCGATCTCGGTAGATGCGGGCCATGCCTTCTGACGTCAGAGTAGTGTGTGTCGGTATGATACGTAATCGCTTGGTGAAATGGTCCACAAACGTGCTGATAGTGTTGTATCCTCCCGATTCCGGCAGCTCTCCAATCATGTCCGTCCCTACTATTTCCCATGGCTCGCTTGGCACATCAATAGGATGAAGAGGTGCAGCCGGCTTCGTGCGATGTGACTTGGTGACCTGGCATTTTTGACACCCTTCCACGTATTCCCGGACGTCTCGGCTGATTCCTGGCCACCAATAGGTGCGTGTGATCAGCTCGAGGGTCTTGTATCGTCCGGGATGCCCTGCAAGCTGTGCATCATGGTGCATTCCAATAACTCTTCCCCGCAATTCCTTGTCCTTCGGTATGTAAATACGATCCTTCCATATAATAAGTCCATTTTCCTTCTCTTCCCATCCTTTTTCTTTGTTTTCTACTGCTTTTTGTACGTATCTGTCTTTGTTTCCTTTTCTTTGTTTGATTTTGTTAAGTAATTCGTCCTCCGGTGTATCTACTGTATGTAAAGAGAATTGAATTTGTGAAATAAAAAACTCCGGCTTGAGCAAAACAACGTTTTCGTTATCTTTTTCCCCCTTCTCAAGGCCTGTCATCCTTGACAAGGCATCAGCTTTCCCCATCGTCTTGCCCGGCTTGTGAATCATCTGTATGTCATATTCCGCTAACTCCGTAACCCATCTCGCCTGCCTCCGATTCAACTTCTGTGGCTTCCGGAAGTACTGGAGGTTTTGATGATCGGTAAACACCTCCACCGTTTCCTTTGCTCCAAGGAGATATTGTCTCCAGTCGTCAATCGAGTCCATAATAGCCATCATCTCTTTGTCGTAGATCTCATAATTGCGCTCTACTTCGTTCAGCGCGCGAGACCGAAAGGCTACTGGTCTCCATTTTCCGTCAACCAACTGGGAAAGAACCGCCCCGTTCGCATTGTTTGAGGAGTCTGCCTCAACTCAAACTTGCCGTCATTGCGTGGTACGATCAGAACGGGTTCTTCCGTCATCCTCCGCTTCAACTCCTCAAATGCCTCGTGCTGCTCCATGCCCCAAACCCACTCGCCCTTCCCGGTTAGCGATGTCAATGGCTTCGCTACTCCCGCAAATCCCCGGATGAAACGTCGGTAGAAGTTGCAGAAGCCCAGGAATGACTGTACTTCCTTCTTCTTCGTCGGCTCCTTCCATTCCTTTACTACGCCACTTTTGCCGGATCCATCTTCACCTCTCCTCCTCCAACAATAACTCCTAAGTAGTCTACAGTATGTGCCTCGAAACTACATTTCTCGGGTTTTAAATACAACTTATTTACTCGTAATATTTCTAATACTCGTCGTACGATATGCCTATGTTCTTCCAACGTGTTTGTAAAGATAAGTATGTCATCCAAGTAAACTATAACATGTCCTTCATCAATCAGCTCCTTCAGAATGTGATTCATGAACGATTGGAATGTCGCCGGCAAGTTTGTAAGTCCGAAGAACATGACTGAGGGCTCGAACAGGCCTCGGTTTGTTCTAAACGCCGCTTTCCACTCATCACCTTCTTTGATCCGGATGTTATTGTAACCCCATCGGACATCCATCTTTGTGAAAACCTTTGCTCCCTTCAACTTGTCGATAAGCTCCTGGATCAACGGCAAGGGGTATCGGTTCTTGATTGTCATGTCGTTCAACTTCTGATAATCTTGTACTGGCCGAAGGCTTCCATCCTTCTTTTTGACAAAGAAGAAGGGTGATGCCATAGGTGAAATTGATGGCCGTATACGTCCCGTCCGTATGTTTTCTTCCAGGAACTCATCTAATGCCTTCTGCTCGGATGGACTAAGGGGATAAACCTTGCAGTCAACCGGTTTGGAACCAGGCGTAAGTTCTATTGCGTGATCCCAGGGTCTTCGCTCCGGTAACTTGTCAAAGTCCGCCTTGCTGAATAA
>JADNYV010000202.1:0-65070 GCA_015501055.1 Mucidula mucida
GCTGCTGAAATCCGCATCACTGTCGGTGACGACGAGACTGGCGCCTATCAAGCCGAGGCTGGATTGAACCATTTCAGCCATCCCTTCAGTTCCGGAGGACTCATCACCATCGGAATGTGGCGCAACGGCACCAACGTTGGTGGAACGTTGACCGGGGAGCGCGCAATCGTCGAGGAGCCTGAGTTGTATGATTACACCGGTATGTCTTTCTCAGCGTTGTTTGATTAAGCTGACTCTTGAGTAAAGCAGGTTGTTGAGCAATTCTGGCACGAATCCTGGCTGGGAGGCCTTGCGCATAGACTCGGAGCAAAGGTTGGACGTAAATTTATGTAGCTGCCATGTTCTGTGAAATGGGAGAATGTTAGTCTTGTCATGCCCTCGCGCGATTGCATTCAGATCAAGACTGAGAGAATAGTGTTATACATCGATTCAACATCAGATTCTATTACAAGAATGAAACGACTATGTTGTATCCATTGCCTCTCCAACAGGGATCGGAGTGACTGCCTCATCAACAACCAGGCTCCGGATGCTTTCACTCTTCCATGCAGTCGTACCACGTCTGAACCCATACTGCCTGCTCTTTTGTACCACGCTGATTAGGCATCTCGACATTGCGAAGCATCTCAGTGTGCCCCGCTGTGATGATGCAGGCGTCGACATTGGAGCCAGAGCCAAGATCGGTTGAAGATACCGGCGGAGATGGCGTCTTTGACCAGTTGGAGTGCGTCCTCGCGCTGTGGCGGTAATGAGCATCGATTGCGTTGTGTGTTGCATCGCTTACAGTCATGTTGGGCCTCCAGCCGGTTTCAAAGACTGCCATCCGAGCGAGAGAACCGGATCCCATGGTCACGTAAGGCAGTTTGTCTGTAGAACCGTGGGGAGCGACAGTGAACAGGTTGGGGCCGGTAGCGTCGACACCGCCGAGTACGAGAGCAGCACCGACTTGGCCTTGATATCTGGTCGGGATCGAAGGAATGGGCATTCAGTTGTAATTAAATGACAATAACTGACCTGAACAACATCTGCTTAAGCATGGTCATGGCGGTGACGACTCTCGGTTTGCGGCCAGTGTGGAGAGCGTGAAGCTCCATGTTGGAAGAGATGAGGGCGGTGGTAAATTCGGTATCAGCAGCCGTTCCTGCACCGCAACATCTGATATTGTCAGAGATATAGTGGATCTAAGCGATGGTCAACCACGTTCAGCGATGGACCGACTGACGCACCTTTTCACAGTTCTTGTCTGCAACGATGGGACCCTCAGTAGCACGTGTATCGGCGCCCAAGACTATTCCATCCTGAAAAAGGCATCCGACGATGGTAGTACCGGTGCTTGTGGCCTTTGGTAGGGGGATGCCCTTTTCACTGAGAAAGTTGTTTCTGGCAACACGATGAGAACAAAATACTTAGTAAAAGCCTTGGTACTCACCGGAGCTCATTGGAAAAGTCGAAGCCAGGCGATGAGAATACAGACGAGCTCGCCATGGCGGTCAATGGGCAAGAGACGTACGTCGCCTTCTGCATACGCGTCGCCAGCATCACGTGAGTGATTAGATTACGGTCCATCCCCGCCCTGGACGCGTGTGAGATCCGAAACCTTCCACCACCACCACCACCACTCTACATTTCCTGCAGACTGAGACCGACCGCGAACCGATGCATTTGACATATACGGAACGTATCCCGTCCAACCTGAGAACGATTCCGAGGACATGTTCTTGAATGGTGTGCAACCCACCCAGCATCCTCGCCAGCAAGTTTCAAGACGGAATAAAACTTCTCGCATACGGCTCCCTCGCGCCCTTCAACGATATCTAGCGTCTTCACAAAGTCGGAAATCACAACGTCATTGCCGCAGGCCGGACATGTCCGACTCGCAGTACTTTTAATTCATCCTCGATGAATCTTATAATTGACGATTTCCCAGGACGGCCACTACCTCGGAGTAAAGGAGATTCAAGATTACCGCTCCCAGGACATGTACGCCCGCCGCTCCGAGATCACCCTATTATGGAACTTGCTACTCGTCGATGGCAAACGCCTCCTTTCATACGTCGATGTACTAGGAACAACCCACTCCACTTCAACGGTCCCAACGGGATATGGCGTCTATTTCACCCAGCCTTTTTCTCGCAAAGCCCTCGAAAGGCCTTGAGGACGTTCTAACGCAGAAGCAGGCCATGTGCATCTTAAAGGATTGCATGAAGGCGCTCAGGCGGGGAGTTGAATGATTTATACTTCGTGATACCTTGCTGAGACTTTTTTTTTTTTTTTTTTTTTGGTAGACCAATAGAGGCGTCGCAGATATCCGAGTCGCGTTGTGCGGTGACGCTCGCCTTCCAGAAATATGGTGCTCAGACATGTACGCTGTTCATAAATATGAAGTTCGTATCTTTGGAGTCAGTGCGCGTTCTAATGTTTTGTTTGAGTAGTTCCTCTTGTCTTCCCCACAATAGATGTAAAAAGAAGGTAAAGATGACAACAAAACCTGCGACGGAGCAAGAACTTGACGTAGACCTCCTGGACTACCCAATATCAATCTGTTTCAATTGTTTTTTCGCCGCTGATGGAGCGTGAGCCTTTTAAGGACAAGGCTGCTGAACTGACGTTTCCTGCGACACTAACCGCGAATCCCCATGGATAGCTCGGCGTGCATTTGGCATTCATGAATGGCGCTTTGTCCTGCTTGGCGTATTGCTTCGTGGTGGGTCACATAGGCTCAAGCTTCAATACACTTCACCCCCAGATAATTCACCTTCCAACATGAGAACAACAAGCTGTGATGTCTGTGGGGACGCTTTTTCATCACCGATCATTCTATTCATGGGCAACCTTCATCCAAAGCGGTTCACAAGAGCTCATGGCTGCACCTTGTATCAGCTTTGGACAAGGAGTATACCTCTATATAAGCTGGGAGATGTGTAAAGTAATGCGCAAACATAAACACTTCTATAATTTCCGACATGCCATATGCCCCTCAACTTTCTCAGTCTGCTCACCCCGACTGGAGTACTGCTCAAGGCAAGAGTCAATATTATCCATTATTCCTTCGGCAGCACCAGGATTACTATAAAGCTTTTCGCCGAGATATTTCGTGGCTAGGACCTTTCTGCAGGAACATTGTCGAAGACCTCATCACGAGAGGCTATACTTGTCGCCTGGATGACGATGATTTTGCTTCTTCTTCTTCTTCAAGTTCTGTGGCGCAGACACATTCGTCTTCTCGCAGTCCTCATCCCTCCACCTCGTCCCCCTCTTCGTACGAAAACTTCCAAGTGTCTGGAACACCAGATTTATTTATGAGCGGTCCTCCGACTCTTGATTGGCTAACTACATCCCATCCATCTACTCCTACTCACCAGCCCAATAAAACATCATCGGTATCACAGAATGGCCAGTCTCTGCATAATACCGCATCTTCTGCAAGTCCAAGGACAGATATCTCTGACATCACATCATTCCTCCGACAGCTCGCCGCACGCATCTAGCACATATAATGATTCTTACTCTCAGCCCACCCGTGGGTGCTCAGTCTACCCCGTAAATCCTCAATCAACTCGACGGGGATCTGAAATCAATGGCATTGCGAGGCCTCGAGGGCCACCACCTCGCAGAAGAGCAGCTCAGTCAGTGCCACCTCAAGCATCCAGCTCTTCACATCAGAATGACTTCTCCCATGCTCTGCACCTTCCTCATGATTTAAATCGAGACCGCCGTCCATCAGCTCAGTTGTTTGCGTCTGCCGAAGGATACTGTCAAGCTCATAGCCAGCCTCATCATTTCTCACCGCAACCTCTCTATGATGCAGCGCCTCGACCGTAGGATCACGAGAGCTATCAAGACTTTGCTGGCTTCGTGACTTTGTTGGCTTCTCAACGCTTGGATGGATCTCGCCTAGTACACCATCACAACCCGAATCGTTCGCACAGCTCGCACCCTCCTCCATGGTCAGGACAGTCCCTCAAGTTTTGACGTCGTCGCAACATTGAATTCTTAACCTTCTATACTACAAGGATGAGAAGAATGAGTCCTCCGCATTCATTGCCGACATATTTTACGACATGGTATATGTAGCTATTACCCCGAAGCCATCGACTGCATGGATACGCGACTTTGCCCCTCTAACAGGGTAAGCTTCTTGTATCGCGCTCTTGGAAACCTTGGAAATCACTCATTCTTTGTAGACAGCCTTCTAAGCATATCACCCAGTGGTTCTATGACCGCCGGCAGCGCCGACATGCTAAACAATGTGACACTGTTTGCATTAGCAACTATGATATCCTAGCTAGGAAGGGTGCGACACAATATCTAGCCTTAGGATCTTACTGATTTGATGGACAGTATTCACTCGGACCCGGATATGTTACAGTGATGACCTGCTGCTGTAGCCTCCTATTGTATTTCTTATATGAAACAATATTGTAACAGCACGGCCATCAATTTGCTTACCTCTGACCTTCTGTCAAAGTTATTGTCTTTGCTTGATTGTTTCTCGTACACCAGAGGACATGGGAAATATTGGTTTGATCGGCGTACTCGGATCCACTGCTTCTTTAAAACGTGCCACACAGCAATAACACCATATCTTCTCGACTCTCTATACGCCACACATAACCTCATACCGGTCTTCTTGGACAGAAATGCATGATGGCCACAGCGGCATTCAAGTCCTCCGCCCAATCAACTCTACCACTAACTTACCTCCTGATGCACCCATACAATCGGACCATGAAGCAAACCGGAAGCCAAAAAACACAGTCTCTGCGCCCTCCTATGTACCAGGCTATGGTACGAGTTGTTCCTGTGATTGGTATCAGCACTCATCCCGTTAACAGTAATAAACAACCGGTATGACTATGAACAAAAGTATCCTCCCGACAAACAATACAAAGAGATGTCGCCGACTTCTAGGCTCTGGAAGACCTACGAAGACGAAGCCGGCAAGTACGACCTTGAACGCGTTGCCGATTGGCGGGATGGCCTGGATATCCTTCTCGTTTTTGTGAGTGCTGCTGTTGATTCGCCGCCGGCAAATCAGACCCTTTAGGACAGGCCGCCCTCTTCTCCGCCGTTGTGACCACTTTTGTCTCGCAAACATGTCAGAATCTCCAAGTGGATTATGCAGAAGTCACGGCTTCTATCATGATACAATCAATCAATATTCAGCATGCTATCCTCAACGCACTCCAGAACCACACTGTACAGGCAATACCTCCCGTAGCTGTGTCGCCCTTCGCATTCCGGTCCAAGCCGTTGGATCTTTGGGTCAACGCCCTCTGGTTCACAAGTCTGGGTCTCAGTCTGACCACTACGTTAATTGCGGTTCTCGCAAAACAATGGATTCACCAATACCTCGCCATACCTTCTGGCACTCCTCTCGATCAATCGCGCATCCGACACTACCGGTTCAGTGCCCTACAACGGTGGCACGTCTCGTTGATCATTGGATGCCTCCCTATTCTGATGCATCTGGCATTGGGATTGTTCTTCGCCGGACTCGTGATTTATCTCTGCTCCCTCAGTATCGCAATCGCCGTAGATATGGGATGCATTGCATGTGCTGCATACGGAATGTATTTTTCATGCAATTTGTTGCCCCTCTTCCATCCCAATTGTCCGTATAAGACGCCACTCTCGTTGTACGGATATCAACTTCTGAACTCCCTGCGTTGGCACAGACACAATCTAGTTAGTCGCTTCAGAGCGAATCCTCCATCGCTCGACTCTATTCCAGAGTCGCTAAAGGAATATGAGCACGACACAGTTACGAAATCCGCACCAGCTGTAGATTCTTCCGCCATTGTCTGGTTGTACAACACAACCTCGAACACTTCAGTGCAGAGCATTGTTCTCCAGGCATTGAGCAGTCTTCCGTTGGAGATGATACCAGTAGTTGGCGACGCCACTTTGGGGATCAAATACATCTTGACAGCCATCAATTCTTATCACAGTGTGGATTTACCTGTCAATATCAACGAGCGCCTGCAGCGTGCAGCCACACGCTTCTGCGGTTACGAGACTGTTACCAACAACGCGTATAGTTTCCATCGAATTGATCCACTGTCTTTCATCAAAGCTATCAAACGTAACTTGCTCGATAGTTTGCAAGACTCGCCATCGTGGCCCAGATGTGATGTTCTACTCTGGGGGAAACTATTCGAGAATGCATTACGTCTGGGTGTTGGCTGGCTGGGCATCAGTCACGATGTGCCATCCCGGTTATGGTGCACTCTTCTGCGAAACATTGTATTCCCCCATTTGTGCTCGCGTTCAGATTGCTATGTGAACGAGAGTTCCCCCAGCTGCGAGTTGTACACATTTTGGATGCCTCCCACCACTGACTGGCCGAATCTTGTTGTGAACGCGTACAACATTGAAAGTAATGGAACATCAAGTAGCCTGGGAAAAGCTTTGTCGCACAATATGTGTCCATCCTTTGTGAAGTGGTTGTTACATGTCGGGTTCCCCCACTTCAAACGTTCATCTGAGGAACACACGGAAAATCTTCCTGAAGACATTTTTCTCCTTCTCGTCATGTTACAAACTCCTGCGATACAGCACAGCTCCTCGCTTCATGCAGCGTGGTTCGGCGAACGTCACGAGTCCTTGTTCCGCTTGATTCTGGACATTGTTAGAGACTACTCCGTTAACAGCATACTCGACGGCACCCACCAGGACGCCAATATTGACATTGCTACTGTTATTGCCTTGCAAAAGGTTGTCAGGTCAGAAGCCTTTGTACGAAACAATATCATCTTGCCGGAAGATAAAGACACGATTCTGGAGATTCTATTCCAAGGCGTAACTCGCCGTATCGATCTCTATGGAAGTCAGAGCCATGACTTTTCATGGCTTAGTCCAGATGTTGGTCAATGCATCTTGCAGGTGCTATTTGTTTCCGCGTCAGCTATGGATATCTCAGAGATACTTGTCGACATGTGCCATTACCTTCTGTCATCTCTCCCGTATGCTCCTTGGAATGTAGCGACGCTCAAGACGATATATTCTACTCTGATAGAGCGACGGTGGCTGGAAGGCATCACGACAACTTTGACCTTGGCTTCGTCTAATCCACAGTCTAGCATTACAGACGACGATGGAAGTCGCGATCCTCTACACATATGGACCAGACGATTCACTTCCTTCCAAGCATCCTTGTATATCGACGGCCTGATTGTCCTCGAAGGCGAGGCACCTAACCTATTCAAATTGGCGATCTCAAACCTCTGCGAGGCTACTAATTTGTTGACAATGTGTAAAATGCTTCTGATGGGTGATCTCAACGCTCAAGCTAGATTATGGAAACTGGCCGCGCTTGTCAATCTGCCAGTCGATGAATGGGATCCTTCCTTCACCCACTTTTGCATCTTTGCCAATTCGCCGGTGGCACTTGATCTGTATTCTGAGACCGTTCATTGGCGTTTGAAAGGCATCGGTTGGAAGGAGCCCGTTTTCCTTGTCAGCCAAGAGATACCGGCCGTCGCGGCTCGCTTTGTACAAGACGTTCGGCGCGCGCACTTCACGCCGCCAAACTATCAAGGTGTTGGAGTCAAGACGGAAGTGAGTGGCTCTGTCCTCCTTGAGATCCTTGTTAATGACCGAAACTTTGTAAGGTTCCTGGCGCGCGTCGTATGTGGCAACCCAGCCACATAGAGGAGTATCGGCGACAATGGATACAAATAAACGCCCACAATCCTACGGACCCCCGACAACGTGAATACCTAGAGCACGCTCAGAGATGGTATCCACTCATAAGTGTTATGACTGATGACGGTGGATCCGGTACTCAATAACGACTGTAAACTGTTCAGGAATATCAATTTGCATTTGGATCCAATGCCCATCCTAACGTTTGGTGCAAGTACCTTCAAATGGAGCGTCCAAATTGGCCTTTGTGTACAATCAGCCAGCAAGGTAAAAGATAAACTGTGTCTCCAACGATGTTCCATGAGCAATGAATAAATGGCCAACGTCCTTCCATTCCACACTCAAATCGACAGAGTTAGCGAGAGTGATCCGTCTCCAATTGGGCTGCGTGCTCTTGATTAAAGAGATGGTAGGATGGGGGCAATTTTGTCAAGAATGAGAAGCACCTACTTATATAACATAATGCAATGAAGAGGATGCGTGTGAATTCCGTGGCAGAAGGCCAGGAGAATCAAAGGACGCAATTCGCCGGACACGAGAGACTGGACATCGGCTACGGTGAGCCTGTAGTCCTGGAAAGCCGACAGGATGGTGGTTGTGGTTGCTATCTTGCGCGGCCGTCTGCCTCTCTACATGCCCCACTATGAAACCTTCGAAGCAGTGAAAGTGAATGACGGTGTCCGAGGCGACACATCCCGTGGTCATCGTCTTATTCAATACTGTTAGGAGATGTCAGGTCCAAGAAGAATTTTATCGTCGTGTTAGTTAATTGTATATAGATCAGCTCTAGTGAGACGATCAGGACGACTCTCAGGAAAGAAGGCAAATTTAACTGTGTCTCCCTTCATGGGTGGCTAGGCTGCACCTACAAACCCTCTCCTGCTCAAAGCGATGCGCCATCAGATGTAGCTGTGAAGCTTACGGTACTGACAAATTCGCGTATCGGGACAATTGCCAGGGTATGCAGCGATGACCTTGCATCAACAAAGATGTGGAGGACGGGCGACACGGAGCAAGTTGTTCAGCGCGATGAACAGGAAAGGTACCACACTGTTCCGTCAATACGAGGAAGAGATGCGATCTGAATAGGGGACTCATTCGTATGAATATAACGTGTTCGTATCCCTGAAGAGGTCGCGACTAAGAGGGTCCCTCGGTCAATTTGATGACTCCAGGTATACGTTTCGGACCAATACGAGGCGTCGGCGGGCAGTTACGAGCTCGCCAGGGCGGTCAATGAACAAGTTGAAGAGACAGACGTCGCCAGCATCACGTGAGAGATTAGATTACACCAATTTCGGTCGATCCGCTATCTCTCCACCTACCACCATGGCTACTCAGACGACCATTATCCCACATAGCCAACAGCCTCTCGTATCGCGTACATATCCCTCTGAAGCCGATCTCGATGCCGCCATAGCAGCAGCTAGCAATGCGCAAAAGTTATGGACCAAAAAACCAGTCTCGGAGCGCATTGCGATCGGACGTAGATTCATGGTACATTTACAATCATTATCATCTGAATTTACTCAAATACTGCAAAGGATGAGTTCAGAGCCATGGCAGATGAGATTCCTATGGAACTGACACTGCAAATGGGCAGGTATGCGCGTCGATAGGTTTATGCACCACTCGACTCATCGCTCTATCAGGCCGGTATCACAATGCCCCGGCGAAGTTCGAGGCTTCCTTGACCGCGCGGAGTATATGCTATCGATCGCGGAATCTTCTCTTGCAGATGTTCCGCTCACGAATACCGATAAGCCTGGATTCAGGCGATTCATCAAGCGGACTCCTCTTGGAGTTGTCCTTGTTATCGCTCCCTGGAAGTGAGTGACGAGTAACCCCGACGAGCGAGACTAACCCTCTCGTTAGCTTCCCATATCTTGTATCCATTAATTCAGTACTCCCCGCTATCATTGCCGGAAATGCAGTCATCTTCAAACCGTCGCCTCAGACTCCCCTGACAGCAGAGAGATTTGCTCGTGCTCTGACGAATGCTGGCGTACCAAAGGATATCATCCAGGTCGTACATATGTCCCCGGCACTATCCACACGAGCAATCCAACATCCCTCCGTCGATTTCGTTTCTTTCACTGGCAGCGTCCAGGGAGGCAGAGCAGTCGAAGAAGCTGCTACACTGGCCAAAGGTTTCAAGGGTGTGGGTCTGGAGGTAGCGTTTTCACTCAATGGTCTTTCGTTCATACTTAAACTCTATTTCTAGCTTGGTGGCAAAGACCCGGCATACGTTAGGCCTGATGCTGACCTGGATTACACTGTTGGCGAATTGGTCGACGGTATACATGTCTATTTTCTAGTCCTTCATATTCTTGAACACCCTTACAGGAGCCCTTTTCAACTCCGGTCAAAGCTGCTGCGCTGTCGAAGTAAGCTTGATCAAGGACTACATGGAGCGCGTTGTCGCTGATATTCGTACAGCGCATATATGTACACGAGTCGGTCTATGATGCATTTGTTGACGCTTTCGTCAAGATCGTCAAGGTACGTCTCGTTCCATATTCCTCGTTAGCCCTACTGAAGTAGATCCTCAGGCGTACAAACTTGGCGACCCGACAAAGCCCGAGACTAACCTTGGACCTGTCGTATCTTTAGCGAGTGCTGAACGTATACGCAAACAGGTTTCTGATGCTGGTATGACAATCACCACCGACGTGACTGTAATGTTCATTTTGGTTGTAGTCGCAGCTGGAGCGAAAGCGTTGATTCCGGAAAATCTTTTCCCTATCGCACAAGCGTACGTGTGAAGAGGATGGCGTCGACATGACTGACACCTCTTATAGTGGGACTACCTATGTTGCTCCTCAAGTGTTGGTCAACGTCAATCACAGTCAGTGACAGGGCCAATTTGTTTCCTACACTGACCATAAATCATATAGCCATGGATGTCATGATGGTCTGCGCCCATTACCTACCAGTTGGTGCGGTGTACTGAATATCGTTTCAGGAGGAAAGCTTTGGCCCGATCGTTGGCATACAAAAGGTCTCTTCTGATGAAGAAGCGATAAAGCTCATGAACGACTCCCCTTATGGATTGACTGCCTCTGTCTGGACGAATGCTGCAGCGAATCCCGACTCTGAGGAAGCATTCCTCAAGTTTGTGGATGAGATTGAGGCAGGGACTGTCTTTTTGAACCGGTTCGTCGCTAGTGTCGCATTTGGTGATACCTTATTCATATAACTAGGTGCGATTTCCTGGATCCCGCTCTGGCATGGACTGGTGTAAAGGATAGCGGGCGGGGCGTGAGCTTGAGCAAGTTTGGTGGGTCTTTACGTTCGATCATATCCAGCGTGGTCCAAGCTCATTTTGGGACAGGTTATGATCAATTGACACGGGCCAAGTCAGTCCATATGAAAATTAAGACCTCTTAGGCGTTTTTTTCGACTCCGAAGAACCTTTCTTGTCCATTAGAGCAGCAATTCATAATACTTATGCGAGTTTGTGAGAGAAATCTTAGATGAAGTCTGCACGTGACACGACGCGTCTGCAGGGCCGCCCTCGTTGCGCTGAAGAGCCGGTGATCCGGATGTGTACATTCAACCACCACAACGAGGCAATGATCTTACACGCATCTTTTCTCTTTCCGCCCACCGAGAATGACGCCTCCTTGGATTCTTCTCTTTTACCTCTTCGGCGGCACGCTTTCTTACGACCTCGTTCATGACTACTCTGGGACATCCTTTTTCGACAAGTGGGACTTCTTCGGAAATTACGACAATCTCACCCTCGGTGCGCAATTATGAGCACAGCGCGCGCGATTTGTTCAGATCTCTGAAATCTATGTAGGCGATGTATGGTGGCTGAACCGGGAGGACGCGTTTGCGCAAGGTCTTGCGTATGTGAACAGCGCAGGGAACGCTATCATCAAGGTGGACAATATGCATAATGTGGCTTATAACCAGAAGCGCAATTCTGTGAGTGTGCGTCCATTTGATTAGGTTTTCCTTACTCATCCGGAGTGCTAGGTGAGAATTACGACTCAAGAATCGTACGCTGTGGGCAGCTTATGGATTATCGACGTCAAGCATGTTCCGTTTGGCTGCTCCGTTAGTGCTTCTTCCACCTCCTAACCATTTCGGTGAACATGGAATAGGTGTGGCCTGCCTTCTGGACAGTGGGACCGACATGGCCGGACGACGGTGAAATTGAGTGAGCGCCTCTTCCTCATGCACACAAACGCCACTGATCTTCTATACTTAGCATTATCGAGGCCATTAACCTCATGCCGAACAACCAAATGGCGCTCCACACGACTTCGGGGTGTTTCCATGCGCCGGAGCCAGAGCAATATCAGATATCGACGACGCTTGAGACGGATTGTTCGGA
The DNA here is from genome assembly GCA_015501055.1 of Mucidula mucida. Taxonomy (NCBI): domain Eukaryota; kingdom Fungi; phylum Basidiomycota; class Agaricomycetes; order Agaricales; family Physalacriaceae; genus Mucidula; species Mucidula mucida. The sequence continues at coordinate 11,993 of JADNYV010000202.1, forward strand.
CGCGTCAGGGTGTACGGTGCTGGAGGTACAGGAGAATAGTTACCTTACGGGACTGGCGGCGGCTGGTGGCGCTGTTTGGGCTACGCAGTTCGATGTGGCGGGGTGCGTTTGCACATTTTTTCATTACGATCGATGATGCTAATACTCGTTGGAAGAATATTGTGAGTTGCGTGTTTGTCGCGTTCGTGATAAGCTCATGATGCTTCTAATGTCAAGTATCTGGTTCTGGAGTGTAAGTCAAGATACTCCTTGTCGAAACGGTTTAAGGCTCATTCGCTCCAGAGACCGAACATACCAGCATCCATCACAACTCAAACTCCTCAGCGCCACTGGATGTTTCTCAATGGGGACCACCTACTGCAAGCTATCCAGCTCAATACTGTAACATCACAGATTTTTACACCGCAGAAGCTAATCTCGACATACACTGTGCGGAAACTGGTAAGCTCTCTCTTCTATTAATGTCTTCTTCCACTATCACCCTCTTCATAGGGCTGGCCTCCCAAACACCTACTTTCCTTCCTGCGGCGGTGCGGGCTCCACGGGTACATGTGTACGTCCCGAGACTCAGCACTTAGCTTGTCCCCCCCTTCTAACGCATTTCTCCCAGTACGCCGACTCTGTGGTTGGGCCTGGATCCAACTTTAACGATGCATACTTTGAAGTGTCCTACGTCAAGGCATACACGACTGGTGGACCCGTCCCAACGCCGAATGCCGCTGTTGAGATTCCGTCTCATACTATGCCAACAGGGATAGCATCGGGGCTGAGCCCTTCGACGCCGTCTGTGAGGCCTCTGTTCTACCCTGGTGGAGCCCAGCAAGCGACGATTTCGCCGTTACTGGTCTTGGCTGCTATTATCACTGGGGCGGGTCTTTATGTTTTGTGATGAGAAGAGATGTTATATACGATCTATAGAAGATAATTTATCTACTGCTACCTGACACGAATTATAATGGACAGATTGTCATGCATTGAGATAGAGAGCTGACAGTGATGGAGAGCAATGAATCGCGTCAGGAACACATGACGTCAATGCGCAGTGAGCGCACAAGAACCGCTTTTTGGCTTGTTCTCGTACCACGACGACCTACTCTTTCACCATGGTCAACTCTTCCGACGTCCTCATCATCCTTGTACGCTACTTGCTCCGTTTTGTCGGATCCATTACCCATTCATTGTCTCACAGGTCGCCATCATCTTTCCTCCAGGCGCCGCCGCATTCTTGACAGGCTGCAGTTGCGACCTTCTCATCAACATATGTCTTACACTGTACGCCCAACCTTTCATGTCGGAATCCCCCGTTTTGACTCTTTCTACAGCCTCGGCTACATCCCCGGCCACATTCACGCGTTCTGGTTGATCTACAAGAAGATGCAGGCTGAAGAGCGCTATGGCTCGGGCGGGTTCCGCTGTGCGTCCTTTCCTTCTTCCTCCTCTTCCTCTGCCTTTCAGCTCATATTGGTGTATAGATGTTGGTAATGGCCAATACCGCGCCTACCACCAAATCACGCCAGGCCAAGAGCAGCAGCCACACTACGGCGCAACTAACCAGGTCTGAATCTAATTCCCTCATGTACTACTTCTATTGGGACTCTTTGAATAAGCATTGCTTGTGTTTCTTGGTTCTACAGAAAGCACGAATAGGAAAGACCATTATTTACAGCTGATATAGTACAGAAGCTAGAATTGGCGGGTTCAATCTCTGAAAATTTTGTCTCGAGGAGCGAAATAGATATCATGATCTGAATCGGAGCGTGCAGGTTTCCTGTCCATGGGTCGACTGTTTTCTGCATCGGAAGAAGACGCATCGAGTCCGTCACCTATGGTCGATAACTGATAGTTGGTCGGCACACGCGACTGCGGGAATGGATCAGTCCGTATTATTGACGGCGTGAGCTAGTGGGTTGAAGTCAGTAAATACCGCAAAACGACTGAGGGTTCATACATCAACGGGCCCAGAGAGAATAGCTCTCAGTGCACTTCGGCAGTGTAAGATGTCCATTAACGTTATCGAATACATGCGCCCAGTGCATGCAGCGAAAAAGGAGAACACAAGTGTATCCGGGGAGACTAAAAGATCGGTGAGCGGACAAACGCGTTTTGGCACGCCTGATATACGCAATGAGGTGACCCATGGCAAAAGTGAAAACGAACAGACCCGTTTGCACAGCCCCACGAATGAGGCGGTAGATAACACTGTTCGTGTTCTCGAAACCAGTTCGTGACCGGTACAATGCGTATGAAAGAGTACCTGAGGACAGTCATGAGGAAGTGTCAGTCCTTTAGTGTTATCACGTACCGCACACCGCGATATCAGTGCCCGTCTGCAATCCAAGCCATACGTACAGGTAGTTCCTTAAATTGTAGACTTCGACGACGCTGAGAAGGAGTGAGCGTGAACCAATTTCGACTTTCTGAGCCAAGCACCTCGACATTGTGAAAGTCTTATGACGAAAGTGAGTCACATGTAGTGGCGTAGTATGCGGAGGACATGCCTTGATTCCAGCAGCTAATGATGCAGCAAAGGTGCCAAGACTGAGCATCATAATGCCCACATACAACACGAGGAACTGGTGAGATAGGATCGCAGAAATACCGATGGCAAAGGGAGTGTAGCTATAGGGCCAAGGGATGGCTCGGCAATTGGTCAGAAACGGGGACGGCAAATTTTGGTGGGCGACTCACAAAGCAAGATGAGAGGGTTGTCGTAGTTCTCGACGCTGATGGGCATGAGTATGTCACGAGAATATGAGTTTGAAGACGCGTACGCGTAGAGCCAGGCCATATATATTATCCTAAACAGCCTTTCAGTGAATGACTTGGCCAACTGTGAAATATGCTCACGCGGCCGAGTAGACTGCGTCGTTGAGAGCAAGCAGTGCCACCGTCGCCCTGTAAGCACTGTTAGAGAGACCGTGGATTTTGTTGAATGACGGACTTGATCCAGACGGGATCCTCGAAGCCTATAAACCGCCATAGCTCAAGAACGCGTATTCAGAAGAAAGCCAAACCTGCATTGAAGTAGGCTAAATACTGTTAGCACACAAACCCGAATAAATACGTGTTCACTGTTCACCTAATTGATAAGAAAACGGCCAAAGAAGCACTGGGTACGCACAAAAGATCCCAATGAGCAATACACCTACACGCAGGCGTCAGGATACCGCTTCGTTCACCTCAAGATACTACACACCGAGCGTATTGTCATAAAGGCCCATGGTCCCGGTTGGTCAGGCTGGCACTTTATTTCGTCCATGGCGTAAACCAAATCCTCGACCTCCTATATGGCTGAGAAACTTTGAAATCCGGCGAAACAGCCGAGCGTGGATTTGCAACTGGGGAACGAGTGGTGTCTCGAGAAGCCAATTATGGCGCCACGAAGCGAAGAGATCAATAGAGTTGAGAGGTGTTGCTGTAGCATTTAGCCTAGAAGTGACCAGCGGGTTCCATTGTGAGCCATGGAAATGCGGCTTGAATCCCCGCGACGTCGGGTCGTTGAATAAATGTAACGGAATCGGAGAAGGTTTGGCCTGATGTGCACAGTTGAATATGATTTTATGTCGTCGAGCGGGTCGGATGGTTTGGTCAAGAAGGAAGCCTTAAATCCGTGCACGTGCGTGGAGGCGGCCAGGGCCGAGCCTCGTCGGCCTCATCGACCGAGGTTAATGTTCCTCTCCAGTGTCCACCATCATTATCTCCCATTGCGTTCATCTTATGAGCAGTTGCAATAATAAGCCTGTCGTCGCAGGCTCACACATCTCCCAAATTTCATTGCTGTTTGAACTCCAGCCAACGTCGCTCTTATCATTATGCTTTTCCATCTGACACGTCCTGGAGCGCGACTCCGGAAAATATGTTACCTAGAAAAGCCCTCCATCTATCCAGGAATTAGATGCTCATGTTCCAGCTATTCACCTCATTCAATGTCTTGTGCGACTTACTGGAAAAGTCATTATTGTAACGGGCTCCAAGTATATGACCAGTTTGGCTTGTGAATTGCATGCTAATTGAACTTCACAGTACTGGTGTTGGTTATTTGACTGTTAAACATCTTGTGCGAAAGGGGCCACAGTCTATCTTGCTGCCAGCAACGAAGACAAGGCTTTGAAAGCTTTAGATCAGCTCAATGAAGAGAACATCAAGGCGGGACAAGTTCACTGGTTGCCTCTTGCCCTAGCCAGTCCGAAGGCAACAAAGGAAGTAGCGGAAGTCTTCATGATGAAGGAGAATCACTTGGATATCTTAGGTATGGACCCTTCAGATTTGATTTGTTTCCTTCTTCTGACCGCCCATTAGTCAACAACGCCGCCATATTGGTGATCCTTGAATCTATATCGTGTCCTAAACTCAAACGGGAATCAGGCTTTTCAATACTTATCGAAAAACGGAAGAAGGTGCGCTGGCTCCATCGCGTTGATCATGCGCTCATTCCAGTCAATAGGCATCGCGGAAATAATGATGGTCAAGTGAGCGCGCATTTCCATAGGTGCCTCTACACGGCCTTATCATATCCCAGTCACTTTAATACGTTTTTTTTTCACATAGACCCTCCTTCCTCTCCTTATATCGACCGCGTCGCGCCCAAATTCTGACGTTCGTATTGTTACGGTAAGAAGAACAGCCATGGACAGGAGTCAGTCCCACTTCGCCGGTCTCTTCTTCCGGACACGCAATGAGGCGAGCAGCGGACCCCGCCATCCAGTTCCACACCATCGACGACTTCAGTCCCGAATTCAAGGACGACCGAATCCCCGATTTCTCGCGTTATTGTGCGTCCCAAAACTCGCCTGGGTTTCGCTGACCTCACCATTAACTTATTAGCCAGATCGAAACTATGCAACGTGCTCTACATAAACATCCTCCAGGCGCGGCTCGATGCACGCTCTATCCCGATAACGTGCATGTCGCTGCATCCCGGCGGCGTCAATACCTTTGCGCATCAAACCCCATATCCGCGCATCGCCGCCATTTTGATGAAGCTGTCCTCAAAGGACCGGATGTAGGCGCATATACTTCGTGTTTCGCGGCGGCATCACCTTAATCAAGCAGGATCCCTCAAAGTACAAAGGCCAGTACCTCTGTCCTGTAGGGGTGGTATCGCCCAAGTCGCAGAATAGACAGAGGACAGATCTAGGCGAGGAGCTGTGGAACGCGACGATGGCGTTCTTCACTGACCTTGGGCTTTTAACAGACGACCTTACTCTGTCGTGAACGGACAGTGTGTTGGACACCCGTACTCATAATCTTGAGTCAAAGACACAGGCTACAAGTTTGATCCTAGTGTCCGCGATAATATACAGTACATTTGGACGTCCCTTCTGATTTATATTTGCAAGGCTCAATATCCGGGATAGGACCCACAGGAACGATGCGCGTTCCATTAATCTGCGAACGAATTAGCTTCGTTTCACCACGTACGGTACGGGACACCCTACCATTTGATGAGACCAGTAGTAATGCGTCTTGATGTGGTTGAAATTGGTGGACGACTTGAACGCGTCGTTGTTCCAATAAAGATTCTTCATCCACTTGTTGATCGCGGGGTACCCATGCCGGATGTCGCGTATGTTGCACTTGAAGTGGCCTACGTAGACGGGGTCGAAGCGGATCTACTTGCGAATCTCAGGTTGAAGTCTGGAAAGAGAAATGACAGGCTCACGATAGTGACCCAGAGGCGAATGTCGCATTCCGTCAGTCTGTCGCCAACGATGTACTGCTTGCCAGTCAAAAGCTTCTCCACTTTGTCGAGAGACTCGAAGAGCTGGTGGACGGCCTCCTCGTATGCGGACTGGGTCGTAGCAAAGCCGGATCTGTACACGCCATCTACGCGTCATAAATCAGTGGGGTGACGACACAGATAGTAGTTCAGCTGCCTTACTATTGATGTTAGGATAGATCCAGTCGTTAAGACTATCAATCTCAGCACGCAAATCCTCCGGATAAAAGTCCAACGCGGCCTTGTCCGCAGGAATGCTGTCGTTGAAAGCGGTATTGAACATGCGGATGATTTCAGAGCTCTCGTTGTTCACGATGGTGTGCAGTTTCTTGTCCCAGAGGATGGGGACGGTGAATCTTAATCAGTCGCAAGTTGAACTGGACTTGAGGCTACGGAACATTATTATGTAGTACGCACCGGCCGGAAAAATCGGGATCTGCTTTGAGATAGAGGTCTTTGACGTGTTGCGCGTTGTAATTTGGGTCGGCGTCTGCGTCGGGAAAGTCGTCGGCAGGAGCAAAGGGCCAGCCGTTGTTACCCATGCGAGGTGAGACGACGGAAACAGCTATAAGCCCAAGTAAAGTAAGCTACAATTCAACAGTTCAATCTTTGGGCACCCACGAATGAGACCGTCAAGGCCTTTCAGCTTTCGTACAATGAGGGTCCTAGTTGCCCACGCTGTGTTCCAGTGTCAGTTTAGAAAGTTGAACGCGCTGATACTAATTCACGCACGGCAAGCATAAGAGACATAGAGGTGATAGCGGCCTATCTCATCACTATTAACCCTCGAAAGCACAGTCCAAGAAAATCAAACAAACACACCAAGTTCAGGCTCAAACTTTCCTCCCTTTTCAATGACATTCCTAAACACCATCGGGGCGCGTTTGAACGACCCGTCAGAAGACGTCTTCATCTTGGAAATGTCCGTCTGTGAGCTGACGTCTTTCGATTCGGATGCCATTCTGAATCTTCTTGTGAAAACGAGAGAAAGCGCGCGACTTTTAAAGCAGGCTGACAATGGCAGTCGCAATGATGAAGCGAGTAACATGATCACTGATTCATTATATCCCGAGTTCCGCTCCGATATATCGAGTAGTAGATCTCCAGGATTGCCGGCCCTGCCCAAGCACGTCATTTGATAGTAAACAGTCGCGACTCTGAAGAGCTTCGAGAATTGAAGCGTTTGCTAGGATTGAGAGCCGTAGTAAATAGTAAGTAGTACTACAGGACAATTTTAATGATTGACTGGGTATATAAGTAGATCAATCATCAATAGAACCGGACAGAGTCAAAGACAAAGTTAGGCGATCTGGTGAACTCATTCAGTCACATACTTTCTTTTTCAGGGAGAAGAAAACGCCACGCACAAGTAATCATCTCCAGAAGAACCTGAAATAACGATGATGACAATTGAATTCGAGCCCAAAACCAGAACACCGTCGTCAATGTCGACAGTGTAGACAGTGTTCTACAATCGATCGAGGTTAGCTCAGATAAAACGTTTTGTGTAGACGAGACACACCACACCGCGCCACGTTCCGTAAGTGATTTTCTCTGACTGTACTTGCTCGAGTCTTGGGCCTACTGTAGTACCAAATTGATCATACTCTGACCCGAGAACTCGGTGAAATTTCAATCCCAACCTCGATAGCATGAAACTTCATGTATGTAATGTCTGCGCTCGTCGAGTCGACTATGAACCGGTCGTTAGTACCAATTCGAACAGAGATGGAGCTACACTCACCAGTGAATATCAGGCCAGCCGACGTGTCAACAATGAAATCGTCACCACTTTTCCGTGAGACCGTATCCATTTTCAGCCTCGATCCAGAGACCGAGTCCGAGCAAGAAAGGACGAAGCATTGTTGAGACTTGATATCGATCCTATCTGCTACAAACCTAGGTCTCCTTTCCGGAGAAGGGGCCCAGAAAACTATCGTCATGGTTGGTATGGCTGCGCCAATATAGCACAAGAACATCGGAAAGCGAGCACGCAGGTACTGTATAAGACGCCGTCCGTACACGAGTGAGAAGGACCTCGTGGATAGTTGTAGATCATTGCGCAGCTCGGCCAGTGTACTGCAAAATAGCAAAAAAACACGGGAAATCGACTATTGAACTTTGGAGAAACGTGATGAACGCTCGGCGGCGCGAGAAAGCACTCTCAGAGTCAGGGAAAAGTCTGATGGCATTCGAAGAGAAAGGACGAACAACTGTTGACGCACGATGTCCCGGAAGTGATCATCGAAATATAGGCGCTTTGTGTTGATTGAGGTTGGCGTTGATTTATCTTGATTGCCTATAATTCCGAAGGGAGTTAATAAGCGGTCCAGCTGAGTCGTTGATGTAGCTAATTCGCTCAGACTTCAAGTTTAGTGGTTAAACGACTGCCGTTCCCGATTGGCACCAGGTAGGCAACAGAAAGCATGCTTAACGTTGCGGGTGTAGATTCAGAGTCACTGGGCGAGAGGAAAGCTGCGCTATTGATGCGATGGTCCAATACATCTCCTCTTCGTTCATATCTCTGTGAAGATCTTGGTCATCCCACTCATAGTCGGAATCGGAGTCAGAGTCAGAGTCGGCCTCGACCACGATGGCAGGGCAAACTTCCTCCTTTCCACCGCCTCGTCCTCGGTGATCGATATATCTATCAATTTGGTATAAAGTAGGCATAGGAACTTGTACGGGCTCGCCATCGGCATTGAGCAGTTGCGTGATCTAGGCGTCTGATTAGCAAAGGGAAGCTAGCATGAAGAAGAAGAAGAGCATACGTCGTGGTTCCCTGTTAAGCTGACCGTCGTTTCGCAGAGATTGAGCCAATGAACGGCGGTAATTTCCTACACAAGATCGTCGAAAAATCACCCACAAGCTCTCACCTGACCTCGTGGGGTCTCCGAGTTACGATACCCAGCCAAGACCTCTTTATCCCTCTGCACCATCCGTCTACTCCAGGCTTACAACCGCCCGCAAGCGACTCGGGCCCTGCCTTCTTCCCTGACCCACCACTAGCGCCTGTTTATATCCCCGATGTCCCGTGCTGTCCCCATCAGATAGCCAGTTACCTTGTCATCTCCAGCCGTTGCCTCGACCCCCGTCACCAGACAACTATGCGGTGGTCGTCGATTCGGGCTACTGCTGGCTGACACAGTCGATGAAGCGACCGATGGTGTAGCCTCCACGCCAGGAATGAGGTCCACAAATGGATAGGGCAAGGAGAATGAGATGATACTGCCAACAGTGAAAGAGATATAATCCAACGTGAGCCGGGCAGAGCTATGTGTGGTCTGTAGATGTGAGCTCATTGCCTTATTATAAGGAGGTAGCAAGAGAAAGAATATCGCGGAGAATGGATGCCTCTGGGTTGTACCTATCGGTCGTAGACTGAGACATGACTGTTGGATCGGTATAGGCCGCGAACGATGAGGGTCCTGATACTAAATATCTCTACTTCACTACGCCAATGAAGTCCTCGGAATTAGCCCACCGCTCGAAGTATGCTTCAGCGGCAAGCCTCCCCCGCCCGCTTTCCGTCAAAGGTTGCCTTTCTTCTTCGGAGGCATGACATTGAAGAGGCCAAGGCATAACACTACCCATTCATTTCAACGACCAAAACGAAATACATTAGATCCAATGTCCGTTTTGGCCTGTACGATTGGGCATCGAAGTATTCATCACTCCCTGTTTAGCAAAGGCTCTGAAGACGGAAGCAAATCCATATCATGATATGTTTTGTACCACAAAATCCCAAGTACAAGAACATGATAACCACAAGGTGCTTCAGTATAAGCGGATCGAGTCCAACACAACGTTGGGCGACCTATGCACAGACCGGTCAGTTAGGACTCCACCGTCCACATTGAATGGTACGCACAGGTACTGCGACCCAGAAGAACCAGAAATGACATTGATGACGATTTTGTTGGAGCCTGCGACCAAAGTACCAGACGGGATGTTGACGGTGTACTTAGTATTCTGAACAAACCATTACTTCGTGGATCACAACTCAATGATAGAGGACATACATATCCACGCCAGGTCCCACGTGTAACACCTATGGCTTGTTTATGAGCAACCGACGAAAGAGAAGTACAACGAACTCCCACCTCGGGAATCAATGGCGGTCGGAGCAGCAGGTGATGGTCCAGTCCAACCATTGACAGTAGCTTGGGGCCTACCACCTATACGATAATCAGTAACTTAGAAGCACCACATCACCTCCTCTTAGGTCGTACCGGCAAAGGCCAAGGTCGTCATGATTTCAAGTGTACGAGCGCCGACTATAGCCTAACGTTAGAGCAGTCCATTAAAAACACAATGAAAGACGTACTTTGGCTTGAGGTAAGCGTGAAGGTGATCGTCGCAGCTCCGACATCCTTGAAGATGGCCATCGGGAAACTGCTTACGCTACTTCCAACAGCGAAAGTGACCGGTCCCCAGCTGCTCATGCGGCTGTCGCTCGGACTAGAACGAATTGGGCACCGATGAACAAAATGGACGTAGATGTAGTCTTACTGCATGGTCTCGATTTTGCTTTCCGGAGGATGAGAAGATGTTCGGACGACAGGCCATTTTACTCACTCCGCATTCAAAAATCCTCGGGGCGTTCCATCGTAGTCCCCAATTTGCCAAATAACGCTTGGAGTCTGGACAAGCAAATTGAGCGGTCTTCTGGGGCACAATACTCACATACCGATTCCGTAGAAGCAATGTTTGAAGTGCCGGTCGATCCAGCACTAATCGAGACACTCTGAGAAGCGATAGCAAGTTCCAAGCGGTACACTGAATGAGCACGTTCGACTCTCAAACACATTCAAGGTAAAAAGCAGCTCACAAGTCATGGTGTACGTTCCAGGCTTCATATATGGACTAACATAGTTGCCACTAGTATCCGCGCGAACCCTGGAAACAATCAATGGGAGATACGCTTCACAAAGAGAATTCCAACCAATATTGAGCCGCGCTGTTGCTCCACCCAATAGAGATATACGAAGCGTCTGCGGAAGGGAAGCCAGACGCTTTGCCGGTGACACGACCTCTGCCCGAGGTGGGAACAAGTCCGTTGATGTTGAGACCCTCCCAGAAAGTCGTGCCTATCGAGATATCAGAAGAGGCACAGCGATAATGAAGACATTGCGCGTACTATAGCTTGAAGAGGGCGTCGAGCCTGTCGTGAAATACAACGCACTAGATAAAATTAGGACCAAACGACGAAACGGTGTTGAAAACCTTACTAGGGACCGTGCAAACCCTGGCGATAGGCTAGAACGCAGCATATCAGACCTTCAACAGTATCGGAAGGCGGAAGAACTCGAAGACGCACATTCAGTTTGAACGTGACCGGAGTTCTGTAAGGTTAATGAGTACTAGAAGGCCAAGAATTCTGCCGATATTCTTACCATGTCTGTGTGATTGTAAACCTAGTGAACCAAGTTCTGAACGAAGAACATAGAATGCTCACAATAATACAATTCTTGCTGATCACCTGAATGGGGTGATGAGAAGGATGATACAAGGACATTGTGACCCAGAAAACGCACCTCCTTGGTTGTCGATATCACGGAAGAAAGGACCGCCTGAAGCGAGTTCATATCCAACTCCGGGAATAATCATCCACGCTGCAATGCCAGAACCACCGACACCGTGGATTTGATCATCGATGAATTGCTTTGAGGAGTAGAATTTGGACCGCGTCTGCCCGTTGACCATGTAGACATCGCTTCCTTCTATGGCAGTTCCTCCTTTGATGTCTGAAACTGCATAGCCAGACCCCAACGTCGACCTGTTGAGTCGGGCAATGAAACGAAGCTCTCCAACGCTGGGTTCGGCTGTGGTACTACAGATCCCGTCAGCGTGTTCGTTATTCGCCTAATAAAGAAGATCATACTAGGTCGCCATGTGGACGGCAGGCGTGTTATACTGGGCCACGTAGTACCTGAGAAGGAACATCAGAACGTTCAAAAAGTTAAAAGAACCGCGATGACGAACTGGGTGAGAGTGCTGGTGGTACAGGTGATAGTGATATAGTTGTTAGAGTTTCCGCCTTGTACCCAGCTGCAAGAGGCGCCAATTCCTGACGAAATTTGACTGCGTTTGCTTTGGTCTTGAGCCTAAAGAATGGTTAGGGTGTCGATACGAGATTTTTTTCGTTGACGTCGCCAACCTCGATGCCATTGAATTTCATGGAGGTTATATCTCCACTAGTGGACTCGACTACTCGCAAGTCAGTATAATCACTTATTGAACAGTGATCAGCTTACCAGTAAAGATAAGACCGGCCGACGTGTCAACGATGTAACTGCTCCCACTGACAGTGAGGCCAAAGGCGTCGACACTGGTAAGCCATAGACAGGCGGAAGCGAGGGTGAGCAGGAACGAGTTCAGCATTTTTCGTGCCTTGTGTGTAGCCTTACGACGGAGCGACCTTTTATAGGTCTGGCTCAGGCCCCAGAAAAATCAACAGAAGACATGAGGTTCGTCGGTGCAACTCGCAAATTGAGTTTCCCCTTGGCATGACCGACTAAAACACGGAGTAGAATATTCGGAAGAGGATTATGGCCAATCCTGATGCGTATAATAGCACGGCCCGCGCGGTTCAGCACAGAGAGAGATCTCGTGAAGATGCAAAATAGAAGACGACGAACAAGAGACGGGTAATTGGCGGTTGGACTTTGGATAAATGGTGTAGCGGTCCGGTGCGCAGCTATATGAGAGAATGATATGTTAAAGCACGTTTTAGCAACCCACAAGGTCAGGGATCAGGAAATAAGTCGGATGAGGCATGGATACACACACCTTTGGGTCACGACCGTGATGGCGGCTACATAAAATCAGAGCTTATAATTCAGCGCTCTAGATAGCCGCCTTGTAGCAACGCCCGGTAGATGGTGTGTATGTTTAGCCCTCAATCACCGCGCGAGAAGCGCGTCACAGAAATCGAGTATTCAGAGCGTGTAAGATCTATTCTCAGAGATGCTGGTCCTCGTGTGCCCGCGTCGCACGAAAAAAGACGACAGAGTGGTGCAATTTCCTTGATCATTGCTGCCGTTGTTGACAGCGTTATCAAATGAAGATTAGCCATGAAAGTTGTTGAGAGAGGTTGTTGCGAGCGCCAGCGAGCATACATGGAGTTTGTGAACCCGGCCGGATTGAGTGACCAAACATCAACAAATTCACGTCGCGCAAAAGTAGGGCCCATCTTTTCCAGTGAATAGGCCGCAGCCCTCTCATTTCCTGTCCGTTCTCCCTATAACCCGGTCTCAAGCCTCCTAATGGGTATATTGAACTGCTCGTCGCGTTTGAACCATGTCCGTCGACGAAGAACTCGTGTTGGCATCGTTGGCAGGAAAATTTGGTGTCGCGCTACGTGTTAAAAGCGGCGTGTTTTGTCTCGAATTACCGGTATATTTGCATAGTAACTTGGGTGGTAGGCCGCTACAGGAGATACTAGTCGAATTTTCGCGTCGTTACATAAATGAATCTTATTTAAAATCTGTTGAAATCTCACAATCCCTTGACTAAAATTCTTGATATCTGACTAATTTCATTGCGGCGTAGCCGCTTCGTTGGCGCTCGCATTCGTGGGCATCCCACAGTTCTATTTTATGTCCATATTTGGCATCCCGTCATCAAAGTGCATCGAATGATGCTGACATCGCGCCTGCGGGGCTGAAATTCAACGTATGCAATAGGAGTACTACTTAGCTAGTAGACTTTGGAACGTAACCGGTACAAAGGCTTTTCGCGGACGTCTGTTGATGCGCGGGGCGATGCTTTTTAAGTAATGCTACTTGCTTAGGATCCATAACATATGAAACTCATCCATTGCAGGCTACAGCTATCCGTCGTGCACTTCCTTAACATCTCAGAGTATCTGATCATTTAACGACTGGTCTCGGGTAACTATCATATAGAGTACACGCGTCTGCTCTACGCACATCATATCATGTCGCGTACCTTCGGCGCAGCCGGCGTCCTGGTCATGGCAATTTGACAACGGAACCTAAAGTTTTGACTCCATCGGGAGTCGGTAACTTTAGCGGGTTAGTAGTACGCGCCGTATAGGCAGCCCACTGTACACGACCTTCCGCGGAGCTCTGACGTCGACGTGGAATCATACGCGCCATTTGCTGCAGATAAGATTTGCAGACCTCTTCGGAATCTAAATCTTAATTGACGAGGAGGAGTCAGCCTTCCTTACGGGGATGTTCTTGGGAGTAGAAGGGTCGACCTTGCTTTCTGATGGATCTGTGCCTTGGGTCTCTCGCGTCCCTCTCCCATTTCCCTCCGTTCCACAACAGGCCACGAGCGCCTCGGTGCTGCTTTTCCCAGCTCCAGCCGTACATGAGCTGGACCGTTTAATATGCTTCCGTTCGCTCTCAAGGTAGCGTGGATGGTGCTCTCTATAACTGGTTCGTGCTCCTCCGGCTCTTCCAAAAATGCTTCCGCTTCAACGATTTGTTTCTGGTAGGCACCATCTGTTGCTGGGTGGTACTCTCCGCGTTCGCGCAGACAGTTGGGTCATTCTGGGGCCCAATGACCTATTGTGTTGCCTGTACGCTCCTCCAACTCGTCTTCTGCATTGGTGAGCTCGCTGGCGTTTCATCGATATCCCCATTCCTAACATACATCGGCGATCAGGTATGGCCTGGCAGATGGACCCATATCGCATGCCCAAGGCGTTCTGTATCGGTCAGCTTCTACCTCGAGACCTGGAGTATTTCTTACGTCGTTTATAGCCCAAACTCTGCTCATCGGATTTGGTACATTCCTTATAACTGGAGTATGCACGGCGTTCTCCATAGCGACGTGCATAACCGTTTTGAAGCCAAAGTCGTGGGGTAGCCAGGAATCTAGGTATGCCTGCTGGACTCATGTTCATCTCAATTGTTCATTGATTCATCCGTCCAGAGCATTGGCGTGGCGTCACATATACGCATTGCCAATGGTCGTGTTTCCCATACTTGCTTCTGCCGTTCAAATTGCGGTCGTTCTGAAGCTGGACGCCGTCAAACCTAGTGATGACATTCAGTGTGATGCGACGGATCCAGAGTGGTAAGCAAGGTCTATCACGACAGTAGAAGCGGCTTAGTGCTCACCAAGTCTCCCAGGGTAAGATTCTTGGGCTACGCCGGCACTCCGCTCCTTCTTGTGATCCCCTGCTTCATACTATCCATCAAGTCTATCGTCAACACAATCCGAACGAACAAGCATATCCAACGCTCACGATCTGATGAGCTTGACATCCAGCAGTTAGCTCCTGTACCCTACAGATTACGCGTTCGCCGGCTATTTTCATTCACGGTGCCTCTGAGACAGCAACTGCGGGAACCAGCTCGTCCTCCCGAAATGCAATGTAAGTGCCACCTTCTTATTTCTCCGCCTTCTTTGTCTGATATATCATCCTGAAAGTGGATGACAAAACCTACGAGAACGACACCGACAATGATACTTCTCCCACTTCCTCTTCTCTACCCAATTTCGCCGGTGCGAGGCCACCGTCGACTTTGGTTATGCCAGACCGCCATCCTAATTTACATCCCGACTTCTCTGCCATCATTGGCGAGGCTAATCCTACCGATGATGAAGCGGATGACGTGAGCTCTTTGGTGTGGGCTAACCCTGCGGCCTCTGGGAACGTACCCTCGATAACGGCTCCTGAAGAGGGTATGGAGAAGGAAGAACCTCATATGATGCTTGAGGAAGTTGACGACCCCGATGTTCTTTCGTATGTGAAACGGCCTTCGACGAGTGGTAAGCATCACCCTTCCCTGCTAGCTAACTAAAGAACTCACACGGCTCAAGTCCCGCATAAACGCAAGCGTCCGCCACCCCCGTTTTTGTCGCCCTTCATCTGGCGTATCATATTGTTTCAAGTGTAAGCCGTGACTGTCAACTCATCTGTGAGGGACGCCTAACGAACTCGCTGCCAGGGCTTTCGCTGTGACCTTGATCCTCGCTTGTATATCGACCCTCGTAGATGTAATATTGCAACGTGCACATCCTACGCCTTTCGGGACGCAGCATGTAGCACTGATTTTCGCGGCCTGGGGCCCTGTGCTTGTTTTCGGTGGGCCTCGATCCTCCCCAAGTTCTTGACACAGTGCCTAATACTATGTCTAGGTCACTTTCCGGGAGTAAAGAGACGGCTAGCCTTCTGGAGACAGACAATCTCGCAATAATTTATTGTAGCACCTCGCTGTGCTCACATTCTTGACGCCGACGTCGGCGTGCTAATCTCACTAGTACTCGTATCTACCAGCATCTGGCATTGTAGCTTACCGGAGGATTGTAACAACAATAGACTCACCCTACTTTTGACTTTAGACTTTAGACGCTGAGTGCCATGAAGAAGGGCCTACCGACGCTTCTGTTTCGGCTTACAATAAATGGCAATCGCGCGTCGGTACGCGATTTCTGAGGTAACGGCAACGCGATGCCGCAAATAGTTCCCACGACTCCTGTCTCTTTCCACCATGGCGTCCATCCTACCAATCTTTTTTGTTCTCGTCGTCGTTGCCGCCCTGATGACTGCCTCCGCATTATTTGTTCCGAAAGGACCTGATCAGGTGTCAGTGCCCGCCTCAATCGACGACGACGACGACGGCGATTGACTCCCTCTGTCTTGCTAGGGTGATACGGACTGGCCTTATGATCGCGCTCGCGGCGTGTTATCTGATGTGGATGGTGACCTATATGGCGCAGCTACACCCGCTAGTTTGTAAGTGAGACTAGTTGAGTGTGGGCAGTCATTAACGAGGCATAGCGCCGGTCGTCACAATCAAGCAGGAATAGGGCGTGTTCGCATTCCTTCAATGCTTTCGTGGGTTGACTCTTATTATCGCCATATGGGCTTCTTGATGATCCATAGCCTTTACTTACTCATCAATGCACGAATCTTGCCATTTTCACTGTCTCCAATGTGTGAAGCAATCCCAATGTTTCCCAGAAAGCCCTTTCGCCTTCTCCTCGTCGATACCCCAGGATTACTATCATGGATCCTTCTCTTGGGCAAGTTCATTCGTTCGGCGGTCGCGAAACATTGACAGCACGTCGCAGTCGGAACCACGGGTCAGTTCACAATGCTTCACATACACGTTCTGTGCCCTCAATACGTGTGACAGCATCTCCCGTCGACTCTGGACCGTTATTTATACTCTTCTGGGTTCTTTTTATGGGTATGTGTATGATTGGACATCGAGGCTTGCGCCCTGGCGATTGTTTGTCTTCTTGAACGAAGCCGACGCAGAGTCGCAAATCTCCTACTCAACCTCATACTTTTCGCTTAACAGCACGTTCCATGTCGCAGCCTGCCATCAGCCAAGATTAGAGAGAAGTTCTGTGCGGATTCAAAATGGAAACCTTCTCTAGTTGGAAGGAGTCAGTGGATAGACTTCGCCTAGAAATGCTCCTGAAAATATATTTTGACTGTACAAAGTACACACAGACCAATCAATCGTGCTTTTCTTGATTTCTTCCAGTTTCCTTCTAAGTACCTCAACTTGAAACTCGACAACCAACGCTGGGATCGCCGATGGCATTCTCGTTTCACCGTCGTCAAGTTGCAGTCCAATACTGAGGATGCCCTTTTAGTTGATGTACAGCGTACACTTTCATCACGCCAGGCAGTAATTGCCGAGATCTCCTCGACACTCTTTTGTCGCTTTCCCTTACAACGATGTCCGGAAAAGAACGCGCTTCTGGCGCCTATGTACGCGTCGCCACGGCCGAGGACGTGCCAGCCATCAACGACGTCGCTGCTCGGGCGTTCGAAAAGGATCCTCTGCTGTCATGGCTCGCGGGTCTGGAACAGCCAATTGACGAATGCGCGCCAAAAAAGCAGAAGTCTTGTAGGAAGTACCTGCACTTGATGGAGCGCGCTGAAATCCGTTCCGTGTTCTTGAGCCATGGGCGCATTACTGTGGTCGCTATTCCAGACGGGAAAGGCGGAGAAAGTATTGCTGCGTACACTTTATGGCTACCGCCTGGCTGTTCGACCGGTTAGTAGTATTTCATTTCAGGCTATCGTTCGTGAATATGTATTGATCGTGTTTCCCCGACCAGATAGTTTCGCCACAACGGTTCGTGCAGGTTTTCTGCGTGCCCTTCCGGGATGGGGACTGCGTGGACTCAACGTAAGGCATTCTGTCTGTATGTCACGTTCAGAGAGTCTGATCATCGCGGAAGCGAGCTGCTAGGATTTACAAGTCTGCCGTGGTGTCTAGATCTAATGAAGAGATTGTGGCGCGGGGATATAATTTGAAGACTGATTTCTGGCGCCTTGAGCAGGCTGGGACGGATCCCGAACATGAAGGACGAGGTCAGTGGGCTTCACCATTGCAATGATTCTTGAGCTTTTAACCCTGTCATAAAGGCTATTGTGGCATGCTCCTTAAGGAGGCGATACAGCATGCCCCACATAAGCCCATGATTTTGGAGGCGACAGCGGTTCGCTGTCATGCCATATACGAACACTATGGATGGCAGGTGTGTCCATACGGTGTCTTGATAGCTAAATGTAATCCTCTCATATTCCTTATAGGACTATGACTGCTTAACATTCGGGACTGGTACGTGCGATAAGCAAGGCCTGAAGAAGACGGGCGAAAATGCGACCGGTTTCCCGACTTGGATGATGATGAAGGTGGGTGTCCCAACTTCATGAACGCCTTCAATTAACCACCTCTGCAGTTCCCGCCCAAAGATTGATAACTATGATAGTATCAGGCTAGTGATGCGATGACAATACACTCTTTTCGTTGGGTTTGAGATGCCACAAAATGTCATTCAACCTTGAAGCGAATCGACAAACTCAAGCGAGCTGCCTTCGTGATGTACCATAAAGTTACCAAACCTAGCATGGCACCACACCCGACATGTACAATAGCTGCTCTAGAGAACAGTGCAGAACGTCCTCCATGGGCAATGGCATCTGGAATGCTTAACCACCTCTCCGTACTGCGAACTGTCAACCCGCATATCAACAACGAGAAGCAGAATCTCAGACTTGGCAAAACGGTCTTCCAACTGAATACCACCCCTTCATCTCCTCTCCGTTGGAAGTACTTGGATGTCCAAATCGCCGCGTACACAATCCGGGCACCCAAGTTGAGCACGTTTGCATACACCAGCGATGTATCCCCAAATTGCAGCTTATATGCCAGGACTGCGGAGCCCGTGTAGATGACTGAGAAGATCGCCATCCACGTACTCTGCCCATTCAACTCGCTCGTGTCGGCAGCACTGGCCAGGAATGCCTCGAGTTGGCCGTTCAGCGCCAAAAACGGGATGTACCACAGCCATGCGGAGAGCACGCGAGGAGCACTTGTAGCTAGATACTTTTGGGGTAAAATAATCTGTGTTGCTAGCCCAATATAAGGGGGACCAAAAGTTGGCAAGAGGAGGGAAATGGGGATCTGAATGGCGAGAAGTGAGGTGAGACGAGCGGCGGCGGTGTTGAGGTCGTTTCTGGATAGCAGTTGGGAGAAGAGTGAGCGGGATGTCTCTTCGAGGGGTTGGAGAAGGATGCGCGCAACGAGGGAGCCATAGTTGAGTGCGATAGCATATCCGCCTTGGTCTTCCAAGGGACTAAACCAGGACAGAATGAGTTTGTCGCCTTCAGTGAGGAAGTGCTTGACAAGCGATTGGGAGGTTACTGTTGCGGAAAGCCTCAAAAGCTGAGGGTCGAAGAAAGGTGGGCATTTGCCTCTGGAGAAGGGTTCATCAGACGGTGTTTGAGATATGGAGGAAGGAAGAGTACGTTGGATTAGCTTTGGGAAATTTAGGTACAAGCGTGAAGATGCCAAAGTGATAGACGTAAATGACGAGAACACAGACGGAGTAGAAAACTTGTCCTAAGGCGAATGCTACGAGAGCGCAATTTCTGCGAGGATCATCCTTGTTGGGATCATAAAACATGACGAGGAATGTCAGTATAGATTTTCCAATAACAGCAGCTCCTTCGGCGCGTAGTCGTATATTGGTTTGCAAACCTGCCATAATGCTATCATGGGTATATGTCAGTAGCCTGGTATAATGATAAAAGGTTTAACTCACGCATTATGCATAGGCTCCTTCATGAGCTCGATCAGAGCACCAACTACATACAGCAGTACCGCCTCACGGAAGTATGGCTGAATGCTCGTTTCTTCACCAGCATATGCAACATAGAGACACGAAGTCGTCAGAGCAATCGGGCATCCTAGAAGAAAGGGAATAAAAGCAACATTAGCATGCTGCGTTTCCGGGGCATTGACGCGTAACAAAGCAGTCCGGACGCCTTCCCGGCTGAGAAAGAGGATGGTGTTCAAGAGCAGCTCAAATTGGATTGTGGCTGTGCCGAATGCACTTGGCGAGGCAATGCGCAGGAGCGCCTGGTTCAGGACAAAGGAGAACACGCGAGAGCCGAGCTGGAGCGCTATTAGAGGTAGCGCAGACCCGAAGGAGGCCTTCGGTGTCGCCATGCAAGTGCGTGAAGTTGATCGGGAATGCCACGTCGGCCCGATGCAGCTTGTTTCTTCCCACCATCTCTTTGCCTCAGGCCATCGATACAGGAACGCATTGAAGACTTAGCGTTATCTCTTGACGATGTACTGAATAAATCTAGACATCATCCAATTGCCCTTTGGTTTCAGCAGGAGCACAGACAGGGTACACACGCGACAGGCTTTGGAGGCTGCTGCGCCTTTGTCAAAGTTGACAGCTCAACGAAGAGATCATGCCTTGATTCGGAATCTGAATCCACTGTTGGATCCAGTTTACTCCCAGCACGGGTTACCTACTCCTCATTTTCTGCTGCGCAACCTTGGCACGCATCTCTTCTTCCCAGCCTGTACACCACGAGGGTTCTTATCCGCTGGACCTGATGTACTCAATTTGTTTTTCAGTCGTAGCGCTGTTACATAAATACGTGGCGGAAATGTACAAACAGCGCTGGCCCTGGGAGGCTATATAAAGCCTTGGCGGAATTCTCTTCAGGACTCGACTGAGACTCTCCTGTCATAACTCAATGTCTCTTACTTCCGAGCCGTCATCGTCCAAGTCGCTGTTCTTTGTCTATGCGCCATATGAGAAGCGCATAACCGCACAGCCTGTGAATCTTTCTGCTGAAGGGAAGCGATTATCTGGAATTGGTGGTACGCATCATTTTCTAATACTCATTGCTTTTCGTTAATATCTTGTCCCAAGGCTTTACTGGTATTGTTCTCTCCGATGCATCCGAAAATCCCACGGAGCCAAAGAGAATGTTGGGCTCCGTTATGATATGCGAAGCTGAGAACGTCGAAGAGTGCGTCGTCTGTATGAGACAATCCACGATTGACGGTTCCACCAGGGTACGGGAGAAGATCAAGGCGGATGTGTGCTTGAGTGAAGGAGTGGTAAGGATCTGTCATGAACGGGCGCCCAAGATTTAAATTGACACTTCCTTAGTGGCGCGCAGAAACGCTGGTTATCCTACCCTTCCACTCGACGATGCCGCTACCGATCAAACATTCGCATTTGCCCTAGCATTTATTCCGTAGTCCACAATTCTATTACGATACGAAACGAAGATGAATGTATATCATTCCTAGGGTCTAACGCGTACCGGACCGCGCGCCCTTCGGAGTCGGCAGACGAGCGCGTAGCGCCCAGGACTCAAGGGTGTTTATAAATTTAGTACAACGTTGTTCCTTTGATGGTACCGAATAGCAGCAAATATTTGCCTGAGCGCTCCGGCTTCTCGAACGAAGAGAACACTTAATTTTAGCATAAGCATGCATTCGATTTTCTCGCGTAGCGAGCCACTCGGAATCAGCCGATCTATGATATACTGTATTAAGGCTTCCACAAGCAGCTGTTGTCTTCAACATAGACGGTCTTGCATTTTCGAAGTCCTTTGTTGACGCAGCCCGACGTTGCCAAACATTCTGACCATCGTCGCGTTATGATCGCCTAAAACGAAACATGCTTTCTCGCACTCGCCTTACTTTGGACGCCTCTGGGCTTACTCGGTGATTTCTTCACTCCATCTTCACCAGCACCCACCATGGCCACCTCACCCAGCGCAGACAAGTACCGCGGCGCCGTCGTCGAGGTTAGCTTCATCTCCGACATCCATCAGTGGAATAGATAACAAACCCAACTAGGACCTACAACTACCACCTGCTTTTGCCCTGCCCTCGACAGAGGTGATATCCCGGGCAATTGAGCTGGCATACGATCGCGATTTTTCGCACATACCGTGCGTGCAACTGACTCGTCATGCAAAAAATATCGTTATGACAATGCGGCAGAGTGCTCGACGAAAACCGGAAACCGCTGGGATACCTCGACGTGGCAAAGCTCAAGCAGTCATGGGAAGCGGGCAAGGCAAATCCCGTACGTTGCGTGTACATGTCCCATCGTTACTGTCGTTGACTCGCCCATAGGATGACCGGGTTCTGCAATACATGACCAAGTTCAAGCGCGCGGCGTCAGAGCCTTATACACTCATCACGCCGGGCTCATCCTTGTCCGAGCTGGCGACTTTCCTCCAGAGTAATATTTTTGCTTTGGGTGCGTCGTCTGCCTATCTACTGTCTCCTCCGATCGCCAACTAAAATCCGCGTTGCAGTCACCGATTATGACCGCAAGTTTGTCCTCGCTGTGGCCACCCGGCATGACTTGGAGAACTTTGTGACAAGACGTGGTTGAACGCAAAAGTATCATCTTTGTATAATCGATCTAGAGCCAATGAATAACAAGTATTCAAAAAATGCGTGGTGTTTTCTGTCATCTACCAGCTTAATTGTTTTCAGTTTCAGACAGTGTCCTTCAAGTATGTTTTGTGTATCTTCTGAGCCAGCACCACCTGATCTAAGAAGGCAGGCTACAATTTCGAATGAATCCGTGTCTTGAATGGATAAACTTTGACCTACAAACAGCTAACACTTAACAAACAACGTCGTGTGCGTCTCTCAACACACAGAACGCCTAAAGTCTCATCATACGCGATTTGGCACGGATCTGACCGCACTTGTCCACAACGAATCCTTTTCTCAAATAAAGTCGTCCTTCCGCGTTCCATCTGGGCTCAACGGGGTTCTTCCAGCACCACACCAGCGAAGTCTTTGTTTCATATAGAAACCTGAAATGGACGCACTAACAGCGCTCTTGACAAAGTGCTCTTTGGCAGTACTCGGGAGATGCGCCCTCACCGGCTTTGTCTGCCGCGCAAAGAGTGGAGGATGCGTCGTTTATCCGTGCATCCTTATAACCTACGCGCATCTCCATTTCTGGAGTGTGGCGCTCGCGTGCGGTGGAGATTCCAATTGAACGAAGACGTTTCGTAGTCTACGACAGAAAAAAGACATAGGAAAGTCCGTAGATGAAGCCAATTTGTTTGCTGGAAAGTGAGTACTACACATGTTGACGTCCGTGAACCTGCTAAATCAGACGGTGAGTGAAGCGGTACCATGTTACAACCAAGGAAATGAAGGCCTTTATAAGGAAGTCTAGCGCCGGTTGGCGAGTATTTTCGTCGTCTCACTGCAGGAAACGGAAGGAGACAAACGCGCTAGCCACCGGACTCGAAAGAAATTGGTAAGCGGACTAGAGTTAAATTCAATGAATTATAAAGAAAGACAGCGAGGAAATGACAGGTATGACGGGACTAATTCAGACAGGAAGCCACGACGTTGACATGTGATGACATTATATGCCTGTGAAGACTCGAGTCTCGCGTTTATGATGATGGAGCTGTCCTTTACTTTTCTGGCTATATTTGATGGAGTCGAACAGGAGGTGGCAAGCTTCTGGCGGCTACAACGTCGACGTTGTCCTTCTCTGAGTCTGAGATGACGCTTTCGCATCGCTACTGTGTTTTGATTCCGCACGAGAGATTCAGGCATACATACCTGGCTCGCCACAGTTTAA
The DNA here is from genome assembly GCA_015501055.1 of Mucidula mucida. Classification (NCBI taxonomy): domain Eukaryota; kingdom Fungi; phylum Basidiomycota; class Agaricomycetes; order Agaricales; family Physalacriaceae; genus Mucidula; species Mucidula mucida. The sequence goes on from JADNYV010000202.1 coordinate 35,604, forward strand.
GAGACGATGTTGGAATGCTAGCGTAGAAAATCAATATAATACAGCCATCAAGTCCTTGTAAGTATGTCTGTACTAAGCCTTTGATTTCAAATGTGGCGAACCAATAAACGCGTATGTAAGCTGATTTGTCTCCTTACTCATCCGATATCTAAATTGGGCCAATACTGCCGAGCTTGTCGGCAGGCCGCTCTACTCTCTTTCAGTCCACGACTATCCTAACAACATCATGTCCTCCGATGAGAGTGAAGGAAGAGCGCCATCGCCAAAGCGCCTAAGACGGCTAGCAGGGTCTTGCGATTTCTGTCGCAAACGGAAAAGTATGTTTCACACTGAGTTTGACTGCATCATATATTGATTTGCGGCTAGTAAAGTGTTAGTATACCCTTGACATGTATCCACCGCACCAACACGACGTTATACAGGCGATAGCTCGACGACGACGAATACCAGATGCACGAATTGCATAACAAATGATCATCTTTGTACACATGACGCACCGACCAAGAAACGCGGTGTCAAGAACTAGTGAGTCGTCGGAAAACGTGTTGTATGCTGTTGTCGAGCTATTTTCAGCACTAGACAAGTATCTGTCCTCCAGGCGCGCGTAAAGGAGCTTGAAGATGCCCTCAGACAGGCTCGGTGCGTCCTCTGGTCGATGTGTCCACCCTCCAGACTAATAAACCTCCAGAGCAATACACCCTCTTTCCAGTATGAAGCAAGCCACACCCATCCAAACACCAATAGAACCAGAGGAAGAAGGATCCGACTTGGAATACCTCGATGTCCTCCAAGAGCTCAGAAAGTTTTCAATTAACGGCCAGAGTGGCCTTTACTTCGGCCCATCAAGCAACATATACTTCATACGCAAGATGATGGCTACCACTGACTCGAATACGAGGCATCCAGCTAACAAGAAATGGACGATACAACCAGTACGCTTTCTCCCCTCTTTCGTACATTTGTTAACAACTCGATCGCATTAGTGGGAAGCAGACGACATCAAGCGCCCACATTTTATGTTTCCCGAGCCTGACCTCCTGGAAGACTTGCTAAGCATCTACTTTGCCCACCACCCCACGTGTCTCCCCCTTCTCCACGAGCCCTCCTTCCGAAAGGACGTTGCAAGCGGACTACACTACGTTGACACCAGTTTTGGTGCCTGCCTTCTGCATGTATGCGCCATCGCCTCGCGCTTATCAACCGACCCCCGCGTTTATCTTGATGGCAAAACCCAGTCATCTGCGGGGTGGAAGTACTTTTCACAGACCTCTAGCATATCGCGGTCGATCTTTAGGACTCCAACACTTTACGACGTGCAATTCTGCTGTGTAAGTGGTGCTGCCACTCTACCGCACGCCGTCGTTGATTCATCTATATACAGCTGAGTGCTGAATACATTCTGGGGACGTCGGCGCCACAAGCAGGTTGGTCTGCCATTGGTCTCGGGATGCGCTTGGCTGTCGAGCTTGGATACCATCGACATCGTCCTCAGCGACCGACAGTGCAGAGTGAATGTGAGAAACGCGTGTTCTGGATTCTCCTTTTCCTTGATCGACACTGTAGTATATACCATGGGCGTCCATTTTGCATCCGTGACGAAGAGTAAGTTCGATATGTTCTCTCCATCATATTGGGCGTGGCTCACTTATTTCGATAGCTTTGACGTCGAATTACCCATAGACTGCGATGATGAGTACTGGGAGACAGGGAATCCGGATACGGACTTCAAGCAGCCACCGGGACGACTGTCGCATCTTGGCGCGTTTCTGCACCACCTTCGACTATCTACCGTCATTTCGTTTGCAATGAGAACACTATATGGGATTCGCAAGTCAAAAAAGGCGGCTGGGCTCACAACCAATGCTATGGACGATAGTGTTTCCATCATTGACTCCATGCTCAATAGTTGGTTCAACGCTATACCGCCTCATCTGCGGTGGGAGCCGAGTTCCGATCCGAATCCGTACTTTGCGGAATCTGCGATGCTGTATATGTCGTATTATATGTTGCAGATGCTGGTCCACCGGCCGTTCATACATAAGACGACGCCGCAGTCGTTGCCGTCTTCCGCAATCTGCACTAATGCGGCGAGGTCGCTGAGTCGGTTGCTGGAGTGTTGGTCGCAGAGGAAGCTGGTGTCGAGTTTTGTTGTCAATGTGCGTGTGTCGGTCTCTCATGGGGAGTTACTGACGGATGTTGGAATGTAGATGTCTGCCTTTGTGGCGGGAATTATACTGATCATGAACATAAGGAAGAGGAGGGCGACGAATCCTGCGTATCGAGGACAGGATCTCGAGGCTTTGTATCGGTGTTTGAGGGTTTTACAGTGCGTTGAGGCGAGGTTTGTTTTGTTCAATTAAGAAGTCAATATGTTACTGAAGCCACCCTCTAGGTATAGCGTCTGTGGACGACTAATGTTCGTTGTACCTGTCTCTTCAAGTTATCAAGTGCTAAACCTCTTCTAGCCACACCCTTCAGGTCCTCGCCGATCTTCCTTGTAGTGATTCCTCTTCCTCGTCTCCTGATAGCAATGGGTCTGGCTCCGGGTCGTCAAACAATGACATGAGCTCTGTCCATGTCATGTCTGGCTACGTCCTGTCTGGGCGTGATGTGCCGGATTTTGCGGAGCTGGATCCGACGCTGTTCGGGTTGGCGCCACCGGAGGAGCGCTGGAGTGAAGTGGATTTATCGCTGTTTGACGAAGAGGCGATGAATGTATGGGCTGTGCCGCCGGGTGGTGGAGGTGGTGGCGGGGATAGGTGAGTTCTTCGTTTAGCGATTAAAGCTGCTTGTTGATCTTCGTTCATTAGCTGGATTGATTGGAACGGGTATGTGAACGCGATGGATGTTCTCCAATAGTCCACGGCAAGTTTGAAGCACGACACTAGATGGGATGAGTTACCGTGTACAATAAGATGACTTACTTTGTATTTTCAGTTGGGGAATGATGGTTAAATTGGGAACAATGATTGAAAGTGGTTGGGCTGTACCGCCGCCGCTTCTGCGTACGCGCGGTATCAGCGTGACCTTTTCCACCAACAGTGTCCTTGTAAACCACAGAGTGGTGTGACGGCGGCTCTCGGCAAGATGTCTGCATTACATGAACGGGACACTCGATCACTTACAGGAAGGCGACGTTTTCCATCTTCCATAGATCGCGACCTCGAGGACGAAAGTCGGGCAGCCTACCGACCTATTAGTAGACTTCATGATGGACCAGGATCGCGTGTATCCAGCATGTATCGATACGTATAGGTCTTGCCTGGTAGTGGCGTCAGCGCGTACAGGGTAACAAGTATGATCAGAAACCATCCTCCTCAGTCAACAATCTTACCAACATACTCCTTCTGCAACGGTCAGTTAAGAATCGTGTTTGCTGAGCACTTGATTTCACTTCTCCGTAGATGCCCCCACTTTTGCCGGCTACTACATGGACTTTACTACGACGCGTGCACTCATGGAGTTCTACGGGATCCCCGACAAAGGCGTTCAAGATAAGCACCTCGACCATCCTCTCAATGATTGGCTCGCCGAAAAGCGAAAATATACAGTGCTCGCCGGCACCATCAGGCACCCATCCAAGGGCTCGGATATAGTGGACGGCATGCTGCTCGTCACACAGCAGGTGTGGTAGAATCACCAAGAAGAAAGCCGCTTCTCTCCCGCCTCCACCAGAGAGACATCGACATCAGGGTTAAGCAGTGGCTTATCAGTGGAGGCGCCACAGAGGACAAGTTAGAGTGGCTATGCATATTGGAGACGGATACGCTTGGGTTAACACGATATGGCCGTGAACCTACAAGGAATAGGGTGGAAGGACAGCGTCCCGGCGTGACGCTAGATACAACGAAGCTCCCGGATGAGGCGGAACCTATGGTACTGAATTGGATAGAGGCAGATATGCCAGCTGCAAGGGAGTTCTTCGGAGATGAGTGGTACGAACTGATGACAGTGGACACGTCCAGATGCTGAGGACTCTTTGTTTGTTCGCTTATTTGCTGCCAATGCTCTCGAGTAATGGGATGTTGATATTGAATCCTGAATGTAGGTATCCGATGTGTCCGAAAGTTGCTATACATATGTTAGGCCACCACCTCGCAACCAGCCGGGTACTATGCGGTCAGTCAATAATTCTACTTGTTAATCGCCGTAAATGCAGGTTTGCCATCTTGGCTTGATCTTGGCGGTTCTTACCAAGTTACTACATAGACTTTGCTACGACGCGCAGTGCACTAATGAGGTTCTACGAGATACCGACAGGAAGGGGACAATAGGAGGTATATTTCGTGTCTCATAGCGCGCCAGCTCGAGGACGAAAAGCCGGACAGCTGACAGCCTCAGGACCCTGTACCGAAACGTATGCATACACGCGGGATACACGCCCTGTGTAACCGCCCACCTCAGTCAACAATCTATCTTGTCGACAAACTCCTTCCACGACGGTCAGTCAAGAATCATGTTCGCTGAGTACTTGATTCCACGTCTCCGTAGATGCCCGCGCTTCCAGTTGGCCACCTTGCCGGCTACTACATGGACTTTGCTACGACGCGTGCACTCATGGAGTTCTACGAGATCCCCGACAAAGGCGTACAAGACAAACACCTCGACCATCCTCTCAATGACTGGCTCGCCGAAAGCGAAAATATACAGTGCTCGCCGGCACCATCAGGCACCCATCCAAGGGCTCGGATATAGTGGATGGCATGCTGCTCGTCACACAGCAGGTGTGGTATAAAAATACCACCAAGAGGAGAGCCGCTTCTCTCCCGCCTCCAGCAGAGAGAGACATCGACGTCAGGGTTAAGCAGTGGCTTATCAGTGGAGGCGCCACAGAGGACAAGCTAGAGTGGCTTAGCATATTGGAGACGTACGCGGTTGGGTTAACACGATATGGCTATAGACCCACAAGCAACGACGTGCAAGGACAGCCTGAATTGACGTTGGATACAAGGAAGCTCCCGGATGAGGCGAAACCTCTGGTGGGAGATTGGGTAACGCAAGGAATGCCGGATGCGAGGACGTTCTTCGGAGATGAGTTGTACGAACTGATGACAGCGGACTCGTCCAGCAGCTGAGGACTCTTTGTTTCTCTAATGCTTTTTGTTTGTTATGTACCTGCTGTGCACAATGCTCTCGAGTAGTTGGATGTTGATGTTAATCCCTGAATATGAATATTCTGTGTGTCCTAAACAGACTCTGCTTCAGCGCCAAGTTTCTATGATGCCGAGGGAATCGTTCTTGGGCCCTTTTCATTGACAAAGCTATGAGGCCGAAAGTTGCTACTTGGTAATAAAGAGTGCCAAGTAGCTCATGCCTTCTATGACGTCCGACGTGGGAATCATTAATATTCCTTGAGGCCGATTGACTCAAGTTCAGCAGGGTAGTATAAGAACGATCAGAACAACCCACCTACCACATTCTTGCCAAATTCTTGCGAACAGACTCGTCCGGCAGCAACGGTCAGTCAAAAGTCGTGTTGCTTCGGAATCGTACTTGAATTCACGTCTCCGTAGATGCCGGTTTGCCACCTCGGCGGTTATTACATGGACTTTGCTACGACGCGTGCCCTGATGAAGTACTACGAGATCCCGGACAAAGGCGTTGAAGACGAACGCCTCGACTATCCTCTAAACGACTGGCTCGCGAAGAATGGAAAACGTGAAGTGCTCGCCGGTACCATGATGCACCCATCCAAGGGTTCAAAAATAGAGGACGGCATGCTGCTCATTACACAACAGGTGTGGTTCAAAAGCCTCACCAGGAAGACCGCTATGTCTCGTCCTCCCCTGCGAGAAAGAGACGTCGACGTTGCAGCCAAGCAGTGGCTCATCAATGGAGGCGCCGGGGAGAACGAGATAGAGTGGCTTAGCGTATGGGATACGTTTGGCTTGACGCAGATTAGCCGTTATGCTTATAAGAATGACGTGAAGGGAAAGCGTCCCGTTTTGGTGGATATGACGTGTCTTTCGAGGGAAGAGTCGCAGGCATATGTAGATGCGGGGATGCCGGATGTGAGGACATATTTTGGGGACGAACTTTATGAAAAGATGACGGCGAAATCGCGCCGCGGCTGAGGCCTGAAAGTTTTACTTTCATTAGTTTCTTTGCTACTGCTGTGTACAATGCTCTCAAATTGCTCTCAAGGACTTAATTGTCCACTTTGATCTCGGAATTTAGACCCTCTAATGTAAGAAACATACAGTCTTGTGCACACTGCATATCCGTTTATACAACAACTATATATTAGATTACCACCGACTCGCAACCAGCTTGGTACTGTGTAGCCTCAACGACCTCCCTATATACTACTCTTTCTGCAACGGTCAGTCAAGAATTCTACTTGCTACGTACTTATTCCACATCGCCATGAATGCCAATTTACCATCTTGGCGGTTTTACCACGTTATTACATGGACCTTGCTACGACGCGTGCACTGATGAGGTTCTACGAGATACCGACAGGAAGGGGACATTGAGGGGCCGTATTCCGTGTCTCAGAGCGCGCGAGCTCGAGGACGAAAAGCCGGACATACTAACCCTGTACCGAATTCATCCACGCTGGATACACGCAACCCCCAACGTGTTCATCAGAACCGCCCACCTCAACAACCTATCTTGTCGACAAAATCCGGTCAGTCAAAGAATTATGTTTTCTGAGTACTTGATTCCATGTTTCCAACTTGGCGGCTACTAGACTTTGCTACGACGCGTGCACTCATGGAGTCCTACAAGATCCCCGACAAAGGCGTTCAAGACAAGCACCTCGACCATCCTCTCAATGACTGGCTCGCCGAAAAGCGAAAATATACAGTGCTCGCCGGCACCATCAGGCACCCATCCAAGGGTTCGGTTGTGGTGGACGGCATGCTGCTCGTCACACAGCAGGTGTGGTATGGAAAAATCACCAAGAAGAGAGCCGCTTCTCTCCCGCCTCCACTAGAGAGAGACATTGACGTCGAGGTTAAGCAGTGGCTTATCAGTGCAGGTGTTACAGAGGACAAGCTAGAGTGGCTTAGCATACGGGAAACGTACACGGTTGGGTTAACACGATATGGCTATAGACCCACAAGCAACGACGTGCAAGGACAGCCTGAATTGACGTTGGATACAAGGAAGCTCCCGGATGAGGCGAAACCTCTGGTGGGAGATTGGGTAACGCAAGGAATGCCGGATGCGAGGACGTTCTTCGGAGATGAGTTGTACGAACTGATGACAGCGGATTATTCGTCCTCCTAAGGACTCTTTGTTTCTCTGAAGCTTTCTTTTTTGCTATGGACCTGCTGTGCACAGCGCTCTCGAGTAATCGAATGTTAACGGTATCCCTTGACTGTTAATATTTCACTCGTGTGTCCGAAAAGTTGCCGCGGTACAGGTAAAGCTTGAACCGAGAATCCAAATTTGCTGAGTTCGCCACTCTAAGATTAGATGAGTTCATTACACTGTACGTTGAACGCTTTACGATGTAGGAGTCGAGCCTAAGGGCCCGCAAGAAGTCAAGCGACTAGATCATAGCACTCCTCTTGATGCTCTAATTTGGTGCCCATTATGGGTTGAGCTTCGTCTAGACATATCCCGTTGGATAGCACGATTGGGCGCTTTCAGAACGTAACGATATTACGAAGGCTGCCAATGCACCAAGGAGACTCCAAGAACAATGATCTTCGGTTGGGACCTATGGACACCGTCAGAAAGGATCTTCAAGCTTCAAGCTTCAGGCCTTGTAAATATCTACCGAGGAACTACTTACCTTAATCCAACACCTCCATCATCAACTTCCTCCTTCCCTTCAGTTTGGCCAAACACTCCGAAAGAGTTGTCTCAATCGAGAGCATCGTCGGATCCATCGTCGAGAAATCTTCAGACTTCACAGCCGTCATATACACCAACACATGCCTCAGTCCGCCAAACCTCGTATCCGAAAGGATAGAATCGAGATTCCTCCACGCCACACTACTCTCCGGGGAGCATATCGTCAACAAATGAGGTTGGGAGAGATCCACGCAAAGTCGGATCATGAGCACTTCCAGCGCGTCTGGTGATGCCATGTGATCCAGAACGTCCGCCCACCACAAAAGGAAGGCAAGCGGCTCAAAAAAGCCCGGAACATCGCATATGTCAAAGCCGACAACGCGCGGATGGCGGATGTCGATTCGAAACGAGGGCGGTGCCTGTGTTCGGATATCCAGACTCTGCAAAAGCTTCACGTCGAAGCTAATGAGAGACTGTGAGGCGACATCGGCGATGTCTTTAACTAGCTCTGCGCGACCAAGAACGGTGGAATCGCCGAGACTTCCCACTTTGGAATCGTATAATGATATATCGAGCTTTCGGAGGTCGTTGAGATGAAAGGGAGGATTCGAACTCTTGAGCGTCATGGATAGCAGGTTAGTGGTCGTATTGTTGCATACAACAGCTAAATTGGTAAGGAACGGCGGTGCGGTGGCGACCGCTTCCTGATCCTGCGTTTCAGGCTCTGGTTCGACTTGAACCAAGTTGTCGAGCAGAAGTCCTGGACCTAATATCAACTGCTGGAGGGTGGAACAGCGACGAATGAGAGATAGAAGCTTCTGTGGACGAGGGATCTTCAGTCCAGCAAGACGTAGCGATTTCAGTGGGAAAGTGGCGAGCGCGGAGTACATTTCGTCAGGGAATGTCTCGCACCGGAATTTCTGGAGGCCGAACGCGTGAAGATTGCACATGGGTTGAATGACAGTAGCGAGAAGGCCATCCTGATTGGGATCCCACGAGGTCTCGAGAGTTTCTGATGTAAGCAGGAGCTCGCGGACGAATCCAGACAGATCGTGCGCCGATGAGCAAAGAGCATGAAACGACTGTAGTCTCTGGAGATTGGTAAAACAGAGAAAGCGGAAGACGTGTCTTCTGGTCCGCTTCGAGAAGGAGTGCGACACGAGAGCGCAACTGGCCACAGACGCGGACGCTGCTGTCTTTTCTTCGTGACAGAGCGCGTCGACAATCATGTCAAGCAGTTCCGCCGGCATAACCGGCCCCACGTTCTCAAACATCCCAAACCTATACGAGTCTATGAGTTGTTACCACAGTACAGGATGTGGGGTACTGACCTCTCAGATGAGGACAAAGCCTAAAGACAAGCTGAGAATCGAGACGTAACGTCACATGGTACTTTGACACGTGGTGTTCTTCGCCATTGTGTATCGCTCGTCGCGCGACGCGCGCGCTATATCTTGAGATACAAGAAGTCCGCACTCTCCAGCGGCGTTGTCAACTGTACCGTTGACTATAACATGGACTGCCAGACGGCGCCACACTTCCAGCCCATCAGCAGCACCTGATGGTCTTAATCTTCTGCGGCGAGCCGCGACACTAAGCCCGCTGGTTTCCCATAGCAAAGACGCCTGGTTCTGAGGAAAGGCCGAAGTGTAAAATGAATACGATGACATAGACACAGCAAAGCGGTATGTAAAAAAATGGTAAGGTAACACTTAGATCGAAGCGAAACGTATGACTGAAACGGCGTCGTGCAACGCTTTCTCCAATGTCTCCAATTTTTTTCATCATCAAACGTAGCGTGAGTACGCATTGGCTTTGTACCATTGGCAGTGGTGTCATTAGTCAATTCTGGCGAGTGGCGAGGGTACTGTTCAATGAATGAGAGGCCAACACACATGGGTGTCCATTGCCAACATTATCACCACGTCGAGTGGAATCTGGTAAATCCCAGCAATGACGACCATGATAAGTTTATCGGCGCCGACGTAGTTCAGCAGGTGGACATGACGCAGCAGATGGAATAGACTCTTGTAGAGCGCACAAGGCGGCTGAACGGGATGCATCGTCCTCGCGTTTGGACAATTTGAGAACCACCAGTCGCCGGCAGCTGCAATACGCATGCCTTTTGATTGTGGCGAAATTTTGCTACATGCATTTAGCCTGCGCTTCAGCCTGACTCTGGGCGGCACGGGGATGCTCATTCGTCTGTATGGGCCTCGATGTCTGCAGGATGGCGCGAAGCAGGGTACTCGAGTTCGGCAAAGAGAGGAATAAAGGTGGCGATGATATCAAAATAGTGACTGACGCGTATAGGATGTTAGATCGCTCCAGGAATCGAGCCATCTAGGGAAAGGAGGATGCAAAAGTCGGAGATGACTTGCCGCGGAGAAGGCTGGCCGTCACAGTGGCGGCAACAACAGAAACGATTTCAGCAGGCTGAGCCCCTATAGACGGATAGCGGAAAAACAAGGCAGGGTCAGACAGTTGTAAGATGAACACTAGTAGGGACCAGTGCGATACCACATCAGCTGGAGTGCCTTCTCATCCGAAAGCCTAAGAACATCTATGGCAGAATCAACGATGCTCTGTCTCGATGCATCGAATGTCTTCAATTGGCTGACAGTGTTAAGGGCAATTTTGAAAAGAGCGTCTCCGTTGGGCATGAGGTAGATCATTGGGCAATGGCAGTGACTGTTAGACATGATGATGAGCAGTAGGCGATACTACGGCGAGGAAACCTACGGAAGCCCAGTGCGGTACCCAACCCACCGTGGTTCTATCCACTGCATCTTTGAATCGGAAAAGACATCCCAGCGTTTATTCCATTCCGGTTGTTGGGCCAATTGACGCCAGAGCTCGAATTCTTCGAAAGTCCAGCCTAATGCGTAGTATGGGACAACGTAGCCTTCCACAAAGGTATTTTCGAGTGGTGGCGTCGCTGAAGCCGGAAGAGTGAGCGGGAAAACTTCATCACTGTAGTTGAATCAGCATTATTCACAGCGGACATGCCAAATGAAACCTACAACGCCTTCTTTTGTGGCGCGGCTTCCATAGAGACAAACCGTATTGGTGACGGTGGTGGTGGTGTGGTCGTTGAAGCGATCGGAAATGCCCGAGCTACCTTGACTCACAGTGGCTGCGACTTGTGCACAACTAGTGGGCGATGAATAACCGCGAACTGAGTATATGAACTCCGTCTGATTGAAGACTAATAACTAGTACAAGCAATCGAAATAGATGAGTCAAGAAGGAAAGCGGGGCAAAATGATAGTGAAAACTTCAAGCAAGGAAAACAAGCAAAGAAAATTGGCAGTGTATGATGAGAATTAGCAGTACAGATCTGTTCGATGCTGCTTCAGCGCGGCCATCGTCGCTTCTGAAAGTCCAAGAACATCTACGACAGCATTGAGGATCTTTTGCCTCGACGCGTTGAGTTCGATCAGATAGTTGACGTCGTTAATGGCAACTTTCAACAGTGCGTCTCCGTTGGACAAGATCTCGATCGTTGGGCGATGATAGTGACTGGAGGACTAATGAGCAGCCACCTATATTCCTGCAAGGGACAAGCTGCCAGAATACCATCAGGCAATGTGACCTTCGAGGATGGTCCTGTAAAGAGGTGGTGTTGCTTCAGCTGGAAGAGTGGGCGAGAAACCCTCATTACTGCAGCTGAGTCAGTACCATTCATGGCAGATATGAGTATGATTTACAACGTCTTCCGACGGGCCATCGTAGTAGCGGTGGTGTGGTTGTTGCAAAACAAGCTGCCCTGATTTCCTAGACATCACATGATGGCGACCGAGCTGGCTGCTGAAGATTCAAGAGTCCAGTATGCGATTCGCCATGTAAAAAAACACTCTAATTCACACAGGTGAAGACACTCAATAGGAGGGACCACTGGTACGATACCACTTCAACTCGGCCGCTTTGGCCTGAGAAAGCTCCAGAACCTCCGTCGCAGCATCGATAATATCCTGCCTTGACGCCTCAAGTGTCTTCAGAAAGCCAGGGTCATTGATAGCGACGTTGTACAGTGCATCTCCGTTGGGCATGATATACATCATTGGTCGATGGTAATGACTTTCAGAGAAGCGCTTGTCAGCGGGAAACGACAATACAAGGAAGAGACACGACACACGCAAGATCATGGCGATACTTCGACCACCGTGGATCCACCCACTTTGACTGTGAATCAGAAAAGACGTCCCAGCGTTTATTCCATTCCTTCTGTGTAGCCAGTTGCCGCCAGAGCTCATATTCTTCAAATCTCCAGCCTAACGCGTAATATGGGGCAATGTAGCCTTCCACGAAGGTGTTCTCGAGTGGTGGCGTCGCATCGGCCGGAAGAGTAAGCGGGAAAACTTCATCACTGCAGCCGAATGAGTATCGTTCATGGGAGACAGGAGTATGATTTACAATGTCTTCCTTTTCGGGGCGGCTGTCATTGTGGTAGTAGTATTGGTGGCGATGGTGGGGTTGTGGCAAGATGTTCAAACGAGCTACCCTGATTCCCTAGACGTCACATGATGGCGACCGATAGCTGGGCATGCTCGACTCTCGGGACATGACAATCTCATTTCCAAGTCCAGCATGCGATTTGGGTTGTGAACACAAAGACTCTGATCCGCACAGTGCAACATCTCGTCAACGGACTAACGGCAAGACAATCAATAGTAGGGATCATACAATGCGTCTCCGTTGGGCATGACAGACAGCAATGGGCAATGGTAGGGACTGGAGATAAGGTTCGAGCGATAATGTTCATACGAGAGCAGGGGACGTACGCGAGATTGTCAGCGTACTTTTCCCACCAGGGATCTATCCAATTTATTGTGAATTAGAAAACGCATCCCATGTCCTGTCCCAGCCATTCTGCGTAGTAAATAGGTCCTGAATTTCGTATTCTTCGAATGTCCAGCCAAGAGCGTAAAATGGGACAATGTAGCCTTCCACGAAGGTGTTCTCGAGCGGTGGCGTCGCTTCAACCGGAAGAGTGAGCGGGAAAACCTCATCACTGCAGCCAAGTCAGTACTGTGCATGGCAGATGTGAGTATGACCTGCAATGTTTTCCTTTCTTGGGCCCCTGCCATCGAGTGGCGTGGTCAAGGCGCGGTCGAAAATTGAATTGATCGGAATCAGACGTGACCTTTCGGATACTGTCGCGATTTCAATCAATGCAAGTAATTCTATGAAGTCCGCGAACTGCCAAAGACGTCTCGTCATGATAGATAGCCATAATGTGTAGAATTTGATACAGCAGAGTAGACAAATCAACAGAGAGCAACCATGGACTGTGGAGAGCTACGTCTTCAACAACAAGAGGCCAAGACAAACACTGACTATGAAGGCTCTCACTAAAACGGCTTCATGCGGTCCTGCATCTTCTTTTGCGCCAAAGTCGCCAACTTCTCCATGATGAAACGGGGAATATTCATAGGAAGCATCGCTGCCAAGTGCGCATCGGCTTTAACCAGTCTTGTTCACCGTCAAATTTGGCCAGTGGCGAGAGTTAGTAAGGGCCGGTACGATACCACCTCAACTCGGCTGCTTTAGCCTGGGAAAGCACCAGAACATCCGTCGCAGCATCGATAACATCTAGCCTCCACACATCCAGTGTTTTCAGGTGACTGTAGGAGTTAATAGCAATCTTGTACAGCGCGTCTCCGTTAGGCATAATATACAGCTTTGGGCAATGATAGTGACTGAAGAACATAGTGAGCCGCAGCAGGCGACATTCTTATCTGACGAAACATACGGAAGCTCTTTGGAGTACTTGTTCCACCGTGGATTGATCCACTTTGACTGTGAATCAGAAAAGACATTCCAGCGTTTGTTCCATTCCTGCTGTTTGGCCAGTTGCCTCCAGAGCTCGTATTCTTCAAACGTCCAACCTAATGCGTACCACGGAGTAACGTAGCCCTCCACCAAGCTATTTTCGAGTGGTGGCGTAGCATCGGCTGGCAGAGTGAGCGGGAAGACCTCATCACTACGATAAAGTCAGTTGTATCCTATGACTGGCATGGAAAGAACTTACAACGTCTTTCTTTGGGGGACGGCTGCCATAGATGATAAAACGTAGTGGTTGATGGTGTGGTCGTTGGAAGGTTCGGAAATGACCGACAGCGTAATAAACAAGCAACCCTGATTTAGACGTCAGGTGCTCAGCGCTCAGCGCTCAGTACTGATAGTTGCGGTATCGTTTCGTGAACACTAGATTGGATGGTGCAGGGTCTCATAATACTTGATTAGACAGTGTACAATAAACATGGGGACAGTACGTGGGCCCTCATCTACTTGCTGAGAGCCTTAAACATGCGGCATTCAATAGGTAAGGGAGAATATGCAGACCAGGTAACAAGAAGCCAGAAAAATACTACGTGCGAACACTTCGTCCAAATCAAGCAAACTTCTTCAAACGTCCAGCCTAACGCGTAGTATGGCGCAACTTAGCCTTCCACGAAGGTGTTTTCCAGCGGTGGCGTCGCGTCGGCTGGAAGCGTGAGCGGGAAAACCTCATCACTGTAGTAAAATCAGAATGCTCTGTACCGGACATAAGTAGGACTTACAACGTCTTCCTTGTGGGGACTCCTGCCATCGTCCTGGTGGTGGTGATTCGTAAAGTTGAACAATGGAACAACACCTTGGACTAACAAACTCGTTGTCCATCACGTGGCAAACATAAAGGACAATGCCCTTGGCCTAGAGTTAAAAACAGATACATTCACAGAAAGACCGCTGGATTACAAAGGCCAAAGTACACTATTAGAAAAGACTGAGCATCATTAACGAAAGATACGTATCCAATGCGGTAGACATAAATCACTTTAAATCATCTAAATAGGGAGAACCGTGTTGAACACAATGTCCCAGATCTTGCCTGAACAAGGACGTCAGATAACGAAACACAGTAGAAGAAAGGACACGTACTCGTTACGCCGAAGCCAAGCTCGTAGTTTTTGTAGTGGTGGCCGAGATGGTACTTTTTCATCTCCTTCATGTACGCTGGCAGATTTGTATGATGGAGCCTAAATATGTGTGAGAAAGCTCCCGGAGACTGAAAGCACGGTCGAACTTACGCATAATGCATGCAGTCATACAAGACATCTGGTGGCAAAGTTCAGGACACCGCATATAGACAATTCGGGGAGACTTACAGAAGGTAAATGCGCCTGCTATCACTCCGTTGGCGACAGCAACAGGGAACAGCTTATATGCCAGCTGCGTGAAAGGAAATTGCAAGACAGTAAACAGCACCGGCGGCATGACTAGCCTCAGCCTATCCATAGGCAAGTAATGGTGAACACCATGTAACAGGAAATGGAGCGTCAATGCATAATTTGCGTCGGGCAGATATTCGTCGAGATGGAAAAGGAACCGGTGCAACACGTACTCCAGGATGGTCCACACAAAATTTCCAAGCAAACAGCAAGAGAGAACTTTGACATAGGACTCGGCGGGTATTTCGAGTATGGAGGCAAGGGGGAGATAAGGATTGGACGTGAATGCGGGGAGAGGACCGGTGAACTGGAACAGCGAGCGAAGGAATAGATAGGTGGTTATTGGCAGCCAGAAGCTCGGCACCACGTACCACGCTGTCCGCGTGAACACCTAAAGCAATATGAGCAACTTTATGATAACCCCGGTAGGCGAGTTTGCTGACCTCAAGATAGTCTGGTCCGAATAGCCTCGCCGACTGTGCCAGATGTCTCGGCTGGTGTATTTGCTTGAGATAGAACGATTTGCTGGCAACCCCGGTAAATAGGGAGTCAAGGAGTGATTGACGACGACCGACCTAAAGTTGGCCTCCCAGACCTGCCTCAACAACGGCTTGCGCAGGTCGATAAACTCGTTCTTTGCAAAGTCAGCGGCACTGTCTGTGTCGTCTGGATGATAGTCGTCCGTGGCAACCCAGTCTATTCATAATATCAGCGTACCGAACGCGCTTGTGATGACGAGAAACATACCATCGCTGACAGTGGTCTCGTCCGTGCCCACTTTGCCAATCAGAAACTCCTCTAGCATGTCGTACGCGGCCTCCGAGTGCTCGTGCTCGTCCTTATCGTTCATTACACTGTCCACGGGCTGTCCACCGTACCGTAGAATAATGTCCTCGCCGCCCGGATGATCTGCTAGGAAGCCGGAGACATTGTAAACTTTACCGCGATACGAGAGCCAGCAGCTCGACGGCGAGCGGTGGCCGGCGACGTCCTCGACGGTGAAGATTTTGACTCGCTTCGACATTGGTGAACAGCGACAAGAAGGTGATCAATTCGGTCCCAAGTCTGCCCACCTTCCTTTTGAAGATTTACCCGCACGTGGCTCCTGTTCTCGCCGCAGTTCTACACTGTCCTCGACCGTCGTCCAGATTCGTCGTTAGCGTCTTCGGGACAGGCTGGATTGGCTGTGCGCATCAATTCTACATGATCTTCATTTTCTATTCGCTCTCCTTGCTACAACCTTCGCATTTCAGAGGACGGTGCCCCGGGATCGATGGTAAACTTGATGAGCTCACGCGGAATAATGTTCCAACCCCGCGCCGAAGACACACTTTTGACTAATGCGATATGTATGAGTAGATAACTGATAGATAATTACGCGTACAGCGACGTTTACGCCACACTGCTGTTCCGATCACGTTCGAATCATTCGTCATGTCCGATACGGCGCGCATTCTTCAAGTTCTTCCCACTTCAAATACATACTGCAAGTCTAGACTATGTTCAACGCCGGGGAACTCCGTAGACGAAGGCTCTCGACGCGATCCTACATGTCATTGTCCAAAATCATCTAACATAATACGGTCAACAAATAACGTGCCAACTAAGCCAGACACTGAGCTGACGGCGCTATGGCATTCCTCGTGCCCGTTTGGAGCTATCTGAAAAATTTCGCCGCACTTCGCGACTAGTACCCAGCTAGTACCCGGTACTATCGCGATACCGTCACTACGCGTATGCCAACGCAAAGTGTCCGCCACAGAGACACGTTTGAAGTCAAGACGCCCCCCATCTCATGTTCACCCAACGAAATAGACCATGGATATTGAAACGAATGTTTTGCATGTATCAGACAGACATGCAACTAATCCTGGGTAACACATAATTTACTTCATGAACGACGCCATAACACTGGACAGGAATAATACACAATAACTTGAACAATGAACACAGTGAAATGACGATGCGGGGGGATGGGGAGTGGATGGGTGTGTGGTGGTTGGAAAATGAGGTCAAAAATCATAATGTTTAGAATCAAGAATGTCTGTCGTTCTAATGCGCGACCTTGCGTCGCTCTTCTCGCTCCCTTGCCTTGTGCGCTACCATACGCTTATAATTTGACTCCTGGATCATCCGCTTCACCCTAGGCAACTCGGTATCGATGTTGACCGGGCTGCCTTTGGGGAAGCATTCTTCAACCCACGAGCGCATATAGATACTGCACTGTTGCAAAGTCAGATACTGTCCAAGGTCAAATGCAATGTGGTCATACCTTGGCAAACTTTTTGGACGCGTATTTTTTCACCAGTGTCTGCGACTGTTGTTCTTCTGGTAACAGAAGATAGTCGAGTATCACTTTAACGACGGGCAGGATTTCCGCCTCTTTGTATCCTGCATAATGCATGAGTGTGGGCGTCTAAATTGCAACATGAGCAATCAACTCTTATGTGGCATTGATGAACGTACCCAGTCCTCCTTTTGAAGACTCAGGCGCGCTAGGTAAAGACAGGCGGCTGCCTGCTTAGACGCAGGCACACCTACCAAATCCCACTGCAACGATCCTACTTCCAACAAATACTTGGCTACTGTGCGCGCCGCCGGGTCGAGATCATCGGCTTTGCTAGCGCGACGGAGCCAGTTCATAGGGCCGCAATAGCTCATGTCCCAATTTAAGATTTTAAGGACGTGCTGTTCGGCCTTCAAGAGCTCTGCAACGGTATATTGGTCACCAGCGAGACTGACGATATCGTTGATGCTGGGGGCGACGCTCTCCTCGAACTTGGTGGAGATAAAGAAGCACGAGATACCCAGCAGCTGAAGCTTTGTAACGGAAATGGTGGTGCGCATAGAAAGAACGCGGTCGAAGACGTTTACGAAAAGGAACCACGTCTCGGGGTAACAGCGATACATGGAATGCACCTGCAGCATCCAGTCCAACAGTATGGTTCGCTTAGACCAGTCTAGCTCAGTGTGACGGTCCATGTAGTCAGCACTTGGTAGTGTGTTGATCTGAACGAGGCGTGAGATAGGGAAATTGGGGGAAGCAAGGAAAACTGACCTCAATCTCTTTCATATATTTACAAACTTCGACAACATACTCGGACACCATCAATGGGTCGTCAGCGTCTTGCGCATCAAGATCAATCCAGTCCTGCTCCTCCTCTTCAATGACCTGCAATTGGGCGGCGACATGGTCGACTTCAACCTGGGATTCCTCTGGAGGTTGAACAGCGTTCTCGGCAATAGTGTCCAGCGGCTGGTCTTCGAGAGGAGTCGTATGACGTTTCTTGAAAGCACGATGAGGCTCTTCTTCGTCGACAACAGAGTTTGAGCGCGACGTGGAGGTGCTAGCGATGGTACGTTCGCTAATCGATCCTTGGCGGCGAACGCCGGGAACGGTAGAGGATGCAGGAGGTTCGTCGCTGCTGGCAACAGTAAACTTGCGGCGTATGCCAAGCACTTTTGACGAGGCCGTTCCTGTGGGTGCTATTCGCCCACCAGCAGTCGTCTGCAACGGCCGTCGCGCAACGGGTTTAACGATTGGCCTCGACTTGGAAGATTCCTTAACATCGTCCTTCTCCTTCTCCTTGCCCTTGCTGCTGGCCTCCTTGGAGGCATTGGGCCCGCCAACCTCTGCCAGGACGCCGCGTTTTCTCTTGCCGACAGAGGTTTCGACTCCATCTGCCGTCTTCTTGGTTGGTGCCACTGCCTTGGAATCGCCCTCGCCGCTCGCCAGGGCCTTGGTGCGCTGGGCTATTCTAGCTGCCCGCGCAGTCGCATTTTCAATGTCCTTGACGGTATTGCGCACCGTCCGCACCACTGGTCGCCGAATCTGTTCAAGTCGTCAATCATCGTCAACACATCGTCCACAACGGCGAGACGCACTGGAATGTTGGAAGACATGAACGACTAGTTTACAAGCATATGTCGGTTTGAGAAATAATGA
Source organism: Mucidula mucida (assembly GCA_015501055.1). Classification (NCBI taxonomy): domain Eukaryota; kingdom Fungi; phylum Basidiomycota; class Agaricomycetes; order Agaricales; family Physalacriaceae; genus Mucidula; species Mucidula mucida. The sequence goes on from JADNYV010000202.1 coordinate 54,516, forward strand.
AGAAAGACGAGGAAAAGCGGAGACGGTGTCGCTGACGGAGTGGAGACAAGAGAGCCTCTCGAATTCCCTTTTTTGGAATAAGGACCAGCTCGTTTTTGCCAAACATTCAAACAAATAACGCGGCATCATGTGATCGCGGACAACGTGTTTACATTTCACTAAACAAGTCCACTAAGTTATATTCAAAGCTTCTCATACGAGCTAATAGTGCTACTTGTACCGCTATCGCTGGTGATCGGGCGCTGACTCTCAACATCTATCGCGCTGCGAGTCTATTACGAGTTGGACAACGGTTTCAACGACAGACAGGCAACACTTACCTTATCCATATTCGCATCGCTTATTGTCTCCGTCACGACATACACATCTATAGGCGTATTCCGACCTCTCCGCTGTACACAAGTATCAGTGTCAGCTCAGAAAATCGAGCAGGGAACGCGAACCTTGCGCCGAACTCCACTCATGGACTGAAATCTGGGCACGGCGGGGGAGTCCGCCTCGTCATCTGATGTGGCTCGTAAGCTATGTCGAGTGTTCAACCTGAAGATGTCCTTCAGATCGGTCGCATACTCATAATGTGCTTCCTCACGAGCTCAGGAATGTATTCGCATATACTGAATATCATTAGTGGTAGGCCACTTAGTTTTCTTACACAGACTTACGCCGACTAATCAGGAAGCACAAGGCAAGATATACCCAAGTCTTAGGTATAATGATATACTGAAGTGGTTCAGTTGACGCCCCCGACAAACAGGCATAGTAACTCACAGTAATTAAACAGAAAATCGACGTGACACTAAGGCCAGATACGTGAGCGTTAAAAGGTTCGCCAGGTCAACATTGGTGCTCACCAATTGATGAGTCCGGAATTGAGGGTATACAAAATGAGATGGTCGATGATTTCATCCGTTCTATAATAATCCATGAGTTGAGAAGATTGAAGTCAATGACCATCCATTACTGTTTGTAGCCGGTGCGTTTCTGGTGGAGAAAGTAACACAATGAGATAGCAAGGCTAGTGTCGCACACGGCGGCGCTCGAAAGTCGCAAAATGCTCGGTATCTAGGGATCCATCGTTCACGATGCAGCGTACGCGATATGTAGACGAACCTTGACGCTTCCAAACTTCGCAAAATTGCGTAGAGAGAGGAACTCTCCTGCTGAAATCTCGCCGCTGACTAGTCCAATCATCAGGCCTCCGAGCTCAGAGTTCTGTGGGTTCGCTCACTGAAATGGACAAGCGCCAGTAATCCCTAGTTATCGCAGTACCAACTTGATTTTAGGACCGCTATTGAGGAAAGCGTCACTCACCAGACACATCGTCAAAAACGACTTCCTGTCGCTCACTAATAAAAATCAGTAACTGTTCTCGCTGTGACTTTTGTTCAAACACTCACATAACCAGACTTGATAGGCCAGGAACCTGCATTTGAATGATAAGTTGATGTACACCATTGGGGTACGGATCACATACGACTCTGTTAACGCCGAAATGACCATCTAGCGGTGCGCCGTAAGAATTTGATCGCAAGTAAGGCGTATGTCTTACAGATAAACATAGCTCAACCTGGTCATAATCAGCAGCGATTCTGGAAGAACGTTTGTAGCGTACATTCAAGCTCCAGATAGACCGTCCTGCAGGTCCTGTTGTGACCAGATAGTACCACGACGCATGCGACACGAGGACCATCGAAGCGGTATCAAGGACACTTTGATGCAAGTCAGATTGACAGGCGAACGGTGGAGGGCGGACGGTCCTACTTGACCAACACCACCTACACCTCGGTCAGTCCGGCGATCAGAAAGCAATTCGCCACACACCATCAGCTTGACTTTCCAAGAGTCGTTCGGAAACCGCTTGTAATATGTGTACGTTTGTGACAGTGAAATACCATAAAGACTGAAGAGCAACCATTAGGAACACGGGTGCACTTGAAGATGAAGACGCGACGTACATGGAAGAGAATACCACCCCGAGCAGCGTCATGCCCAGGGCGATTTCTTCTTTGCGGTTGCGCTCCACAACAGCCATGAAGAGAACGGGGGAAAGGAAGTATCATAACAGCAAAACTGACGGTCCCACATTTAAAGCCCAACACTCGAACTGATGAGAGTTGTTGTACAAAGAAGGAAATACACGCAGCACCGTGCACATGAGGTGAAACGGTACACACTACGAACTTGCGGCGACCGTAAACTTGAATAGCAGTCGCATCTTCTTGAACCCCATGATGGTGTAGGCAGACAGCATTGTCAACGCTGTCGTACAGCACTAAAATGCATTACTGTAGTATTGGACTGTTGGACTGGACCAAAACGTGTGAGAGACGACGTAAGTTGCAGTTGGCGGCCATAGAACGACCGGCCAGACATTTAGAAGTTACCCACGATGGCCATGAGAATGTTCGCATGACGGGCCAGGCGCCAACGAAGCTGTATTCGATTCAACAAGTTATGAATTACGATGTGTTGCCAATGAGACTTGGGCAGGTACACGAAGAAGCTAGATGAGGGTCAGGAACAAGTAAATCCACGGGGAAAAGACGAGAAAGACTTGACTATGGTGTACTCTCGCACAGATACGCAGTAGCCTGTGGGAGATCACGTCGATAAGAGAGTTTAAGCATGCATAGCAAAGAAAATCGGTATTCACTCGCATGCTTGGCTTTCTCATGATGGTTAAAAGCAAGTGGCAATCACGTAATTGACATGGCTTCTTTCTGGTATATCGAAGGTGGCGATCGCAAAGTGGTCGAAGCTGAGTCTCGGAAGGTGTGCAAACAAAGCAAACGAATGATCCAATCTCGACGACACAAGTGCAAGCGAATGTGTTGTATAGCATGATAGTAATGACAATAACTGCAACTGTACTCGTAGGAAGGTATAGTATAATGTCCACACAAATTGACTAACACCTGATCATCGCTACAATCCCCTCTTCAAAGCCCCATTCTCCTTCTCCCGGAAGATCCGCTTGCCTTCCAACTGCTCCCCGCGGGATAAGAAGGATCCCGGCATGGCCTTGGTGATAGGCGATGTCTGCGGTCCATCGTCCAGTATGTCTTCGATTGCTTCCTGATCTCCCTTCTCCTGTACGAACGCGAACTCCTTCTGTGGCTTTCGGATACTCCTGGTTGCATGCTGCCGGCGCCTACTGGATCCCGCTTTGGGCGATTCGTTCGATTGTCTAGATGGCAGCTTTTGATTGGAGTCCGTGAGGACGCGAGACTTCTTGTTTGAAGGAACCAACACAACTTCATCTTGGAAGAGCCGTTTTGTCAAGGACGGCGAATGAGCGAGGTGAGCTGCACTCGCGAGAGGTGACGAAAGAGGACTTATAAGGATTGTTGGAATGCGAGACCGAGAAGCGCTGGGTGTCGAGGGTTCAGGAGTATCCATTCTTCGAACAATCAGCGATGTACGCCCCGCCAAGCATTCTTCTGAAGGCATTGAAACGCTAGCAGCATCCATGGAACGCGAGCCATGAGGCGGGATAGATGAGGAGGGGTCGCGTGCACTTGTTGAACTCGAGGGCAGACTCGTGCGCGTGTCAGAATGCAGTCTAGTCGAAGATGATCGGAGATAAGATGCAAAATTCATCCCAAAAGTTGACATCCGAAACACGGGGGCGGGATGGGATTCGACGTGTGATGGTACACGAGCAGAAGGAATATTGTTATGGTCCAAGAGGCGTTGGAAACGCTCAACGACCTTAGCCGTAACGAACGCACAGTTCCGGAGAACAAGGGTTTTGAGGTCCGCCTGGTGTAGGTCGGCAAATACGCGGAGATGGTATAGGACCAGGAACACTGCGTCAAGAGGGACGACAACTTTGCCGTCCGAAAACAAAGATGACGAGTAGCGAGAATCTAGACGGAAGTGGCGCAGATAAAAGCCATCAAGATGGTAACTCGACGAGGTGGTGTTGCCGCCGGTACACTGGGCGGCAACTCGGAAGAGTGCATCGAAGGTGGTGCGAGCCATAACCTTCCGCGAGCGTTCCTCGGCCAGTTGTTGACAAAACGCCGAAGGAAAAAGCTCCAACTCGACACGCCTTAAAGGATATTGCGCATTCAGGGTATCAACGAGGACGCTGACGTGGTGAAAGATGTCTGTCTCGGCAGTGATGGAATCAAGAGCGACAGTGTTCATAGTTGACGCTAGATACTAAAGCACAGTGAGAAGGTAATCTTATTTTCAGGCTACGAACGTACGTGAAAGCAAAAAAAGCAGGAAACAAGCGACGATGAGCGTAGGAGTGAAGACGATGTGACAATGTGTCGGCGCCACGTTCAAAAAGGTTGCCGTTACCTAAGAGTCACGGGAGTTCCTTTCCGATCGCGTTTCTGCTTTCAGACTGTCTCGACCGCTCCTCCCTTTATCGGCGCTTTCTAGCTAGCCAGCAATCTCCTCCTCCATGGTGTTCGATTTTCAAGGTCTATCTTGTCAGAACCTCTATCTAGCACCACAATGATTTTGGTAACAAAGGAGACCACCGGACCACACTCCTTTTGCTGACGGCGAAGCCAGGGTAGTGCCAGTCCTCTGCTGCCAGATACTAGTTATAGGTCTGAATCCTCCTTTTCTTAACCCTTTGGCTTTGATCTCTATCGACGGTGTAAATCGGAACTCTTTTGGAAGACGAACTTGATTGGAATTCGCTAGAAGATCTCGAGCTCTGTATATATGCTTCGTGTTCCTCTTCTGCTGTGTACTCTCTCAACATTGTTGTCTACACTGACATAGATACTCTTGAAATTTACAAGCATTCACTCTGATATGGTGAGTCGTCACTTTGTGTTCAAGAATACAACGAGGATACTGGTATGGCGGACAATGTCGGTCTCGATCTTGATGGATGCTGACGGAATACTGCGGGAGGACAACTAGCGGACTATGCAGTGAGTTCAGCGTCCAAAATGGTCGCGTCACGGCTTCGATCTGGCTAGCCAGCAATCTCTCTTTCCACGATGTACACTTTTCAAGGTCTATCTTGTCAGAGCCCCGTTCTAGCACCGCAATGAATATGGCAGTCAAGGGGGCCACTGGGCCACACTCCTTTTACTGGCGGCGAAGTCAGGGTAGTGCGAATCCTATGCTGCCAGATACCAGTTATAGGTCTGAATCCCTTTTATGAACCCTTTTGCTTTGATCTCTATCAACGGTGTAGAATCTGGATCCCTCGGAAGACAAACTCGATTGGAACTCATTCGGTAAGGATTTCTGCGATTGAAGATTTTACCATCTGAGGCAAGCATACATATTGCCTGGTACTGCGTGTCTGGTGCATGTCGTAGGCAAAAGATCCCATTACGACGCAACATCTGATTGAACCGACGGCCAGTAGTGTCTCAAACCGTTATCCCATCTAGGCGCATACTGTCGCATCTAGGTCGCGTCCGCCCGATGCCGACCGTGCGTGGTCTGCAGCGTGAAGCGCTTCGTGCTGCTCAGCGCTTTGACATTGGACGCTGGCAGCCCAGCCATGGGGAAAGTGCACGAGTACTTGATCAGCCTAGGCGTCGATTACCTTGTTATTCTTCGTGGTTCTTTGGTATGTCTCAGTCGTCTTCACAATCTCTCATCACTGGGCAGAGAACTTCACCACGATTTATCTGTAGAGCATTAAAGGATGAACACACCATTGTAACTGCATCGGGGAATGGAAAGATAGGATTCATTTCTGCTGATGATATCGCCGACCTCGCGTCGACGCGTTGACGCGCGCGAAGAGTTATGATACCGATAAGATACTTGTCGACCCAGAGCTTCTTTCTTACGACGATGGTCGTCCTTCAAGTTGTCTATCTCTTGCATTCAAATCTGACGCTCTGCCGCCTTGTTCTATGGGTTGCGAAAACGTTAAGAAAACTTCTGGGCATTAAGATCACTCACACTCGTGTTGGGGCGGACGAGCTGAAGTGGCTTTACCTCGGATTTGGTTTATCAGAAGAGAGAGCCACTCTGTTGGTCACTCTCGAGAATCTAAATGTGAGTGGCGTGGAGAAGATCTTTGCCAATCCCAACAAGGTTTCCGGAAAAATGACCCTCCCGTCCTTCGTGGAGGCAAAAAGGATGCTTGGAAAGCGCAGTGGAACACATGGATAATCAAATGTATAAACGCAATACATACTACTTATACAACAACTGAGTCTATTTGTCCAGGATGGTGGAACCGGGAAGGTTGGTTCAAATTTGTGGATTCAGTAATGTAGAACTATTAGTGAAGTACGTGACAAGTTGCGCCACACTCCAAGCGCTTGAGCAAGAGGGAATTGTAGAGGGTTTACTGATAGTAGTTTCGACAGACGGAATGGCTCAGAATGGGGTGCGCACAAGTTCATCTAAAAAGTAATCATTCTACACCGTTGATGGAGATCAAAGCCAAAGGGTTAAGAAAAGGAGGATTCAGACCTATAACTAGTATCTGGCAGCAGAGGACTGGCACTACCCTGGCTTCGCCGTCAGCAAAAGGAGTGTGGTCCGGTGGTCTCCTTTGTTACCAAAATCATTGTGGTGCTAGATAGAGGTTCTGACAAGATAGACCTTGAAAATCGAACACCATGGAGGAGGAGATTGCTGGCTAGCTAGAAAGCGCCGATAAAAGGAGGAGCGGTCGAGACAGTCTGAAAGCAGAAACGCGATCGGAAAGGAACTCCCGTGACTCTTAGGTAACGGCAACCTTTTTGAACGTAGTTCTCTCCGTCTGCTCGTTTCCTACTTTTCTCTGTTCTCAGTGCATTTCTAGCCCTGAAGACATTGCCCTAGTCACTGAGTCTCAGTATCTAGCACGATTCTGGATACTCTCGCTCTTGATTTCATCACTGCCGAGATCCTCGATGTGCAATATCCACTGAGGCGCGCTGAGAAAGAGTTCTCTCCATCTAGAATCCTCGGACACCAGCATGTCTTCTTTTGCTACTGGCATGGACCATTTTTACTTTGAAAGCGACGACAACAATGTTGAGGATATGCGTCAGTATCGCCCTGGTGGATTTCATCCCGTACGTATTGGAGATCTCTACGGTCCCACGTCACGATATCGCGTCCTTTATAAGCTCGGTCATGGCGGGTACGGTACCGTGTGGTTAGCACACGACCTCGAAGGACCACGGTTTGTTCATATCCACCTATCACTCGTTTAATCAGTCATTGTTTCTCTAGTCGTTTTGTCGCTTTAAAAATTTTTGTCGCTGAAGCTACTGCTACAAGTCATGAAGTCCAAGCATTGGTACACCTATCCAACGACGACTCGCATCCCGGTCGCGAACACGTTGTACAATTACTCGATCATTTCCAGATCCATGGGCCCAACGGTATTCACGATGTCGTCGTCACGGAAGTTCTCTGTCCATTGCTTTCGATGAAGGGTCTCCCGATTTACAAGCGCATGAAAAGATCCTTTTGCCAACAAACCATACTGGGAGTAGCGTACCTTCATTCTCGAGGTGTCGCACATGGAGGTACTAGGAACTTGTTTGATTTCGGCTTCAGTGTTCAACGACTTGAGGAGTACGTTCCACGTTGCGCCACACCACATGGTGGAGGCAACTACACCGTTGAGAGAGACAAAAGCAACAAAAGGAGAATTCAGAGTTATCTGGCAGCAGAGGACTGACAACTACCCTGGCTTCGCCGTCAGCAAAAGGAGTGTGGTCCGGTGGTCTCCTTTGTTGTCAAATTCATTGTGAAGATAGACCTTGAAAATCGTACACCACGGAGGAGGAGATTTCTGGCTGCGCCGAAAAAAGGAGGAGCGGTCGAGACAGTCTGAAAGCAGAAATGCGATCGGAAAGGAACTCCCGTGACTCGGGTAACGGCGAACGTGGCGCCGCCATCTTCTCTCCTAGACTATCGTTCCTGCTTTTCTCTCTGTGCGTTTCTAGCCCTGAAGACATTTTTGTCCTAGTCACCGAGTCTCAGTACCTAACAGCACTGTCGCTCTTGATTTCATCACTGCCGAGACAGACCTATCTTACCATATCTCAATACCCTCCTCAATGTGCCATATCCACTGAGGCGTGTTGAGAAAGTTCTTTCCATCGACATTCTGGCCTGAGATTCCTCGGACATCAACATGTCTTCGTTTGCTACTGGCATGGACCATTTTTACTTTGAAAGCGACGACAACAATGTTGAGGATATTCGTCAGTACCGCCCTGGTGGACTTCATCCCGTACGTATAGGAGATCTCTATGGTACCACGTCACGATATCGCATTCTCTACAAGCTTGGCCATGGGCGGGTACGGTACCGTGTGGTTGGCCCCACGACCTCGAAGGCCCAAGGTTGGTCCATACACACCTTAGTAGTTCAATCACTCATGTTTCTCTAGTCGTTTCGTCGCCTTGAAAATCCTTATCGCCGAAGCCACTGCTACCAGGCACGAAGTCCAAGCATTGGTTCACCTATCCAGCGACGACTCGCCTGCTCATCCTGGTCGCGAACACGTTGTACAATTACTCGATCACTTCCAAATTCATGGGCCCAACGGCACCCATGATGTCGTCGTCACGGAAGTTCTCTGTCCATTGCTTTCGATGAAGGGTCTCCCGATTTTCGAGCGGATGAAAAGAGCTTTCTGCCAACAAACCATACTGGGAGTAGCGTACCTTCATTCTCGAGGTGTCGCACATGGAGGTACTAGGAACTGTTTGATTTCATATTTGAAATCCTCATTCATCTGCTTGTATAGACCTCCATATCGGCAACCTGGCGTGCACCTGCCAGGCTTCGACGACCAGTCTTTAGATGACGTTTTTGTCACTTTTATAACCCGGTATGCACAATCGTCTTGACTCGCGATGTCGCGGACCAGACAGACTCGCTCCCGCCTTATGTGGTCGCATCGATCTCTGTCCTTGATTTCATGATCAAAGAAGTGAAAGGATACAGCGAGGACAGTCTCCCTATTGCGGATTATTGACTTCAGCAGTGGTACGTTAGGTTTCTTGGTATCGTGCTTTTTGTATTGTTACGCCTATAGCTTATCGCAAAACGAACGTACGCCCAATGTACTCAGTACCGGCTGTTTGGCCACCTGAGGTTCTATTCGCCAAAGTAGCTCTGAAAGACCAGATCCCGAATGGGACGAACGAGGCGATATTTGGGCTTTGGCTTGCACTGTACGGTTCCTCTTATACTAGCATTCTTTCTTGTTTACACGACATTCACAGGTATTTGAACTCATCCTCGATTGTTCCCTTTTCTTGAGTGGAATTCCGCAGCATATCTGCTCTCGATGGCTCGAACGTCTGGCTGCTTGCCCGACACTTGGAAAGCATATTGTAGCTCTGCAATTGATGCAAACCCGGATAAACGAGGTGTGTTTATTCAGCTTATTCAGATTACTGGTGTGATTCAAGGCTTCCAGACATTCTTGAGATCGTCGAGAAGCGATAGGCGAGTTACCGACGTGAAATGCCTGATGTTTGCATTGACGATGAGGATGTGGAGAAACTCGTCCGTCTCTTACGCAGTATGCTCGTCGTGAATCCCGCCGAGCGGCCGACAGCGCAGGAGCTACTGTACAGTCCCTGGATGAGCTCAGACACTCAACGATTGTCGACCTAAAGTGCCGTCATGTCAAGTAGTAGAATCCCATGTTCTGTATTGGTGTCCTCTGCATGACTGCTTTTCTATTCTCTACCATTCTAGAACCATCTCTCTATCAGCGTCCATACTATCTCTCTAACTTCGAGGCTCTATGTATCAGTAAACAAATGTGGCGCGCATAAATCAGGAATGTTGTTCAGCGGCATAGCTTGCCGGAAATATAGATGATTCATGCACTCCGACGCCGATAAGCGCTCCTCTGGGTCATATCTCAACAGCTGCCCGATGCACTGGATCAGACTCGGAGGACAGCGTTTACCGGCAAAGTATAGATGAAGATCTTTCGGGCGGACCTAATCAAAAGTCATCTCAGCATCCTTCTCAAACACATCTCGCGGGCTTACTCACACGAGGAAGATTAACCCCCCACGTTCTGCAAAGCGCCAGACCCTCTTGCCACGGCCCGCCGCCCATAGGGTCCCCGTACGAATCGCACCATACTCCTCACTCGGATCGCCCAACAACGCCAGCATCTTCGAGATCTGGTCAATCTGGTCTGTCCCCGGGAAGAGCGGCACGAGGGTAATAAGCTCCGCGACGATGACGCCCAGCGACCACATATCCACCGGCAACGAGTACGGCCCTCTCAGCAGGATCTCGGGCGCCCTGTACCACCGCACACCGACGTATTGCGTATGCGGGGCCTGCCGCTGCCGTCTGCAGGCCAGCCCAAAGTCCGAGAGCTTTATGACTGCGACAATGTCCTTCTCCTTTGACGACGCCGAATGCGAGTCCGCGACCGGGCGGTAGGCAAACAGCCCGGTGGTGCTCGCGAGAATGTTCTCTGGCACGAGGTCGCGGTGGAAGATGTCCAGGGAATGCATGTGCCCCAGCCCGGCGAGGATTTGGGAAAATATCGAGCATGCCAGGCCGCCGGCGAGTGGACGTCCTTTGCGCGATTTTAGTAGCTGGTGGAGGTTTCCTTCCATGGGTTCGAGGC
>JADNYV010000203.1:0-65056 GCA_015501055.1 Mucidula mucida
TCTATATCAGCTACTATCGCCTCCTGGGTACAACCTCTCTGATCATGCGGCGTCAGAGCATCGTCCGGCAGTCACCAAGAGAGCGCCCCCAATTCGCCGTCCTCTTCCCAAGCCGGTGCTGCATCTATACCAGCCGCAGCCGAGACGAGAGATCAAGATTGATTTGATTGAGCTCGAGGCTATGGCTGAGGTTGAGCTTGTGCAGGTCGAGGCGTCGAAGGGACGCGATGAAGCGTTTTGGAGGAGCTGGTTAGATCGCTGCTTGGCTGCATGATGTTGTTTGGGAATGAGGCACGCTGTTAATGTTCGTTTTGTGGAGCCGGGTGTATTCTTATTTTGCTGTCAAATTATGTTTTAGAGTCGATGGTCCGAAAGATTTAGCGCTTGGGTTCTTGTGCACAGTGGCTTGTTGGATCCAAGTTGAAGCGGAAAGTTCCGGGGAACAGTCATCATTATTCCGTAATGCATCTTCTCAACGAACAGTGTCATTCACAAACAAGGTGCTCTTATTGGGCCCGCGCCCCGAACAATAACGCGACCACGGAACAAACACCGTACGCAGCTAAGGTTGCTTTCTGTATACAACCTCCACCGGAAATTTAAAGGGTCTTGTATCCATCGGTCAAGCGACTCCGACCACTTTGTCAAGAACTTATATGACGGTAGCAAGTCCTAGACTCAACACCAATCTCCTCAAAACATTGGATCGAACTGCTGTTCCCGAACATGGCTTAGGTGATCTGTCCACACTCTGCGCGAGGCCATTGTACTGACCAGCCACAATATTTGTCGATGGTCAAAGCGCACAAGTGCAGCCTGGCCCTGAATCTGTGCCACCGGGTCATTGTCTGCTCTTTGCCTTTGATTACGCAAGACGCCCTTTGGCCGCCAAGTGTGGACGACATATATAATGATGGCTCGAGCAAGCGTTAGGCATCCTCTCATCCCCCCACAACCCACAGAATTCGCTCTCCATCATCATGTCCGCTCCGGAGTGGAGCTCTACAAGCTTCATCGCCCATTGGCTGTGTGCCCTCTTATTTACCATCGCAACCGGGGTCGAGGACGACGCGCAAGTCATGTTAGTATCCATTACTCGTCGTTCGTGATCCCTGTCTCATCCATTTCATATAGTGACTTCGTATTGTCGTCTCAGTACAAGACGATATTCGATTCTGTGCACGAACTTGTCTGTTCACCATACCGAACTCCTTTCACGCTGTTCCAAATCGTTGTCTTTTCTCTCCGGTTCTACTCGCAGACAGAACTCCTCTCCGTTACCGATACGCAGGCCACTGAAGACTTTGTGATGACGCTGAGAGTATTTTACATCGTCACGCTGGAAGCCACAGGCAATGTTGACCTCAATGATGCGGAACAGTGAGTTTAATCCTCTTCTTGAAGACATCAGAACTTGAACTCATGCACAACCAGGCTCAAACTGACCGGCCTCTCTGCTCTCTCCAACTACAAGCAAATCAGGCAGAATTTCATGAACGCTGTCGCTTCACCGTACACGGAAACGATCCAAATTGGACATACCGAATGGGAGGATTACTTGGTCGACATATCTCGCATGACAGTACTCATATCGCACGGAGACGCGGATTTGGACGACATTACAGCCGTCATCACCGTGCTGTTCGAATATATGCGGATCACCTCAAGCAAGGGAAACATGCCCTTGAGCGAGCTCTCATTTCCTTCTCATTCGCTCCCCCCGCTGGTCTTTGACGAGTTACCCTCGCCAGATTCTCCATCCTCTGTTTTCATGCCCGATTTCTTTGACAACTTCAACTCGGAGCCACCATCGCCGTGCTTCTTCACCGCGCCGTCCTCCCCTTCAGAATGGAACCCTTCTGCGGACCCCATTGTCGAGTGCGGTAGAGGAAAGGCTCCGAAGTATATTGCCCCTGGGTCCAAAGCGGCAGTGTACTTTGAGGATAGTGATAGTTCGGCGGAGGAGTTTGAGATAAAGGTCTACCAGCCCAGTCCCAAGCGCACTTTCGGGGTTGACATTATCGAGCTGGAGATATCGATGGAACAGGAAGCGTTGGTGTTGAAGGAGACTGCGATGCAGTCGCGTATCAGTGCTGTGAGAGCTCACAATTGGAGGGATTGGATTGATTGGTGTCGTGTGCATGTGTGACTCTCTCTATACTTACAGAGGTGATGCTCGTTATAAAAGTTGTTCTGGCTCGTTGTATCATCATATCTCTTGCTTCTCTTACAAGACTTTGAAGGATGTGAGCTCAACTGCCAGACCGTACAACGTCTGTCAATACTCGTTTCATTCCGATCTAAAATTTGGCTGCTGATACTCCCATTGAGTCCTGTTGAATACAGTATGTATTCAATACTCGAAAATAGTACATCCCCACATGCCCAAGAAGTGTCAGTTGGTTGTCCAACATCAGCGGTGACATTAGAGGTTATTTAGAGCACCCAAAAATTGGACCCTTGGCAATATTCGGGGGTTTCCGAATGGCACTGGTGGTGGGCATCCGAGGGGTCCGCGATGGTAATTTGTACTTGTTTGGTAGCAGCGTCCACCAGCCTATGGGCAGAATCATGAATGCTCTGTTTTAATAGCACTTCACACATCAACTTCTGAGCCTCCGGACAATGATTAGACATAGGTTTGTATCATATTCGAGTACATTGATACAAATGGATATTAATTTATCGTGAATAAGTATGAGTGTATCTGTAGACCTGTACCTCAGAGGAAACGCACCTTGTCCCTTTACCATCACCACACGATCGAGTGGCACGACCCGACGACCGCGACGCGCGATACGACACGAATCCTGGACCCGGTTCTTTGACAGAATCAGTGTACTAGTCAATATTTCGTGTATAGACATGTCAGACTTCATCACCGTCCCACGCGCCCAACTCGAAACCATCAAGACGCTGTACGCCACTCATAAGGTTCATGAAAAAGCCAATGAGAAAGCCAAGCCGTACTTCGCCAGCTTCAAAGTAGCAGTAGAAAACCTCCTCGACAATCTGAACCAAGAAGGCAACCCAGCCCCAACGACGCGTCCCACCATGGTTACCCCATCCGTCATCGCTGAGAGACTCGACGAGTTGAAAGCTTTGATGGTCAAAATCGATTCCACCCAGCAGACGCACAGCACCATCCTGGCGTCTCAACACGCCCACCCAGTGCATAACACCCAAGCCACAATGCCACCCCCGCCACCCCCTCGTCAGGCGCCATGCACCCCTGCACCGAGTGAGATCACGATCTCTCTTCGGAAGACGGACAAGAAGTCTCCGATCCGCGGCCTAGCCCGGAAGAGATCACGATCAAGGTCAACAAAGCTCTGCAGGACGCGCCGGTCCCGGTGCTGAACGCGATTTCCATTCGCGGAGCGAGGAAGACGAAGGGCGGTAACATCATGGTGTCTGCACACTCAGATACGGATGCAGAGAAGATTCTAGCACACTCGTTAGAGTGGGTTAAGCTGCTAGAGCCGACTGCATCCATAGAACAACGCATCGTGTCCGTGGTAGCAGACTTTGTCCCCACGAAGTTTGATCCAAAGAGCGCGAACACGATCGCCACCATCCACCAGTCCAACCCCGGGATTTTCCGTAACGCGTCTAGCATCCAAGCGATTTCGTGGCTCTCCAAGGTCGAGACCAAGAGTCATTCTTCGCTTCGCATCTCCATTGCCGACGTGTATGCAGCGGACGATCTCATAGAGAAAGGTTTATCTATCAACGGAGCGATGTTCCCTGTCCGGAAATATGTTCCGTCGGCTGCACATGAACTATGCTACAAGTGCCAGAAATTGGGCCACCAGGCCCGGGCATGCCCTGACACCCAAGCCTCCACCTGCGCCAGGTGCGCCGGCCCCCACGCAACCAGTCTCTGCACGTGTCCTCTGCAGAATAACCGGTGCTCGAACATGCGACTCTGCTCGCATGTCGAACTCAAATGCGCAAGCTGTGAGGGCCCGCACAAGTCATTCTCCAAATCATGCCCCTACATTCAGGATGCACAAGCGCGTCTAGACGACCGCTTCCTCGGACAGTCCCAGTACTTTGATGAAACCCGTGGTGCCCGCGCAGCGGGCCGAAACTAATGTCTTCGAACTCACACAATTTGCGGATCCTCAGTCTAAACTGCAGACGATTGGCCGAAGTACTCAAGTCTCTCGATAAAGAAACAGCGACATACGACATGCTTTTGCTACAAGAGTTACCCTACTTCGTCGACAAACAAACAGGCTTCACCTCCCCACACTGGCAACGTTTGTTTCCCACAAACACGGCTCGAAGATCGAGAAAGCACAGAATCCGCTCGTGCATCTATATCAAGTCCGACATTCCTTCCCATCTTTATTCTCAGGTTCACATGAACACGCTGGATGTAGTTTGTGTGACCTTCAACCTTCCCTCCCTCCCTCCTCATTTCTTCTACTCCGTGTACAACCCACCAAATTTGAATTCCTCCATCATGCTAGTCCATAGACACGTTAAAACTCTCCAAGAGGACGCCGAACTCTTCTTTGGGGGGGACTTTAACAAACACCACGCACTGTGGGCAGGCCCTCGCGCGCTCAAGAGAACACGACAATCCGACTGCAGCGAATTGCTACAGTTCCTCGCAGAGCTGGACCTGACGCTGTGCACAGTGCCAGGCACCCCCACATACTATTCTGACTCAAGCCATACGCACTCTACCCTTGACCTAGTTTTCGCCTCTGAAGCTCTCGCACAGGACGTGATCAAGTGCGGTATCGGATCCAGTCACGGATCGGACCACCGCTCAGTCCTGGTCAAAATCTCCATCCCTGTGGAGAGAACGACGCCGGAGCCGAAACTCAATTGGCGCGCAACCGACTGGGAAGAGTATAACGAAATTGTGGAAGCGTCGCTCCGCGATAATAACATCAACCAAATGCTGGACAGTATGGAGTCAACAGAGGACATCAATAAGGTGGTCCAAACTCTGAACAATGCTTACCTGCAAGCGAACAAGTCCGTCCCCGTTAAGAAGCCGTCACCCCACGCCAAGAGGTGGTGGAACACGGAACTAACAGCCATGCATCGGCGGTTCCGGAACATCCAGAATCGTGCGAGCAGTCCTCGCTCTACACTAGAGGATCGCGCTGCCGTGCTCCCAGCCAGACGTGAATATCAGGCGGCGATAAGACGGGCTCAACGTCAACACTGGAAAGAATGGTTAGAAGAGGCTACCGAAGAATCAATTTGGCAGGCAAACAAATATGCAAACCAAGCCGAAGCGTTAACGAAATCTGCGACTGCGTCACGGGTGCCAGACCTTAACACGCCAAATGGGGTGGCAACCACTAACGAGGAGAAAAGCAACACGCTCATGAACACATTCTTCCCCGAACCACCCCCGGCAGACACCAGCGACATCGAAGACCCCCCTACAGACATTGGAGAGGCCAGTCCAGAGGTTACGATCGAAGAGATGCAGAAAGCGATAAAAGGGGCGGGAGCTTACAAGGCACCTGGCCCTTTGCAGACCATCAATGCTGCCCTCCAGAACACATCAGAGCGACTCAGTCCCATACTCACCAAGATTGCCAATGCGGGTCTCCGACTCAGCCACCACCCCTTGCAGTGGAAAGTCTTCACCACGATTACGCTCCGAAAACCAGGCAAGGACGATTACTCTGTCCCGAAGGCGTATTGCCCAATTGCGCTTGAGGACACAGCGAGCAAGGCGATAGAAACCTGTATCGCGAAAAGGTTACTAGCCTTCGCAGAGAAAAATCAGATGTTATCATCGACACATTTCGGAGGAAGGCCGGGGAGAACAACTACCGACGCCATTCTATACCTCACCCAGCGCATCAAGGACGGGTGGAGGAGAGGGCGTGTCACATCGGTAGTTTTCCTAGATATCTCCCAGGTGTTTCCAACGGTCTCGCACGAACGATTATTGGCCGATCTGCGGAAAGCAGATGTCCCTAAAGATCTTGTTCGATGGGTACAGAGTTTTTTGACAGGACGTACCACAACGCTGAAGTTTGACGACTATGTATCAGAGCAGCGGCCGGCTAGCTCTGGACTCCCCCAAGGTTCCCCCCTATCACCCATCCTCTACCTCTTCTATTCGTCAGACCTGTTGCGCATTGTCGACCCCAAGGAACGCTTGAGGCTAGTCGCAGGTTTCATCAATGATACAATGATTGCAGTATCCTCCGATTCTGTTGAAGAGAATATCAGAATGCTCAACGAGCTTATCCCCGAAGCCCTTAAATGGTCCGTTACTCATGCATGTCGTTTTGACGTCGGAAAATTCCAACTGGTCCACTTCACGAGAAACAGGAATAAAAAACGACCCCTTCCGCTGCAGGTGGGTGAACACATCATTGTCCCCGAGTCGACAGCAAAGTATCTTGGTATAATTCTTGATGCGGAGCTGCGTTTCCACGAACAAGTGGAGGCGGCGTCAGCCAAAGGCGCGAAAACTCTGGGAGCGATAGGGCGGCTCACCAAACCCTCATTCGGACTCCCTCACAAGTATGTGCGCACACTTGTGAGGGCGGTCCTGCTCCCGAGGGTCACCTATGGATTGCCGGTCTGGTATGCACCAGTGCTCGGTGGTCGTGATGGGGGCAAGCGAACAGGATCAGTCGGATTCGTCAACAAGCTACAGAAACTTCAAAATGTGGCCGCAAGAATGATCACGGGGGCGTACCGGACAACACCCGTAGACGCGCTGAACTACCACGCAGATTTGCCACTACTAGTGGAGTTCCTAAACATCACGGCGTTGAACGTGACGATTAGACTAGCATCGCTCCCAACCACGCACCCACTTCACAAACCCGCGGCTCGGTGCGCACGCTCGCTGCCCAAGTACCATCACTCTGCGCTGCACACACTCCTAGCAGCATTCCCAGAAGTTCGCAACATGGAGATCATCGACCCAACGCCAGTTGACCCTTGGTGGGCGGCGCCATTCGAAATACGCATAGCGACAAGCAAAGACGAAGCCATAGCCATGGTCCAGAGCAGAAACGCAGACTACAAGGTCTACGTGGACGGCTCGGGGATTGACAGAATGATTGGCGGAGCGGCCGTGCTCATGGGGGAGGGAGACAAGGTAGTGGACAAAAGCAGGGTGTGTCTAGGCACCATGAAACGTCACACGGTTTACGAAGGCGAATTGAGCGGATCAGCTCAGGGTCTCGTACTCGTGGAACGGAATCCGAAGCCTAAACCCCGGCGAGCTCCGACCACTGCAGACTTCCTCATCGACAATCAATCCTCTATCACGGGCATCCATGACCGCCGACCACAATTGGGACGACACATCGTAGAGCTATTCCACAAGCTGCTCCCTTGGGTCAAGAAGAAACACCCCAACCTAAAGATCACATTGATCTGGGTTCCTGGACACATTGATGTGCCGGGAAACGAGAAAGCTGATGAACACGCAAAGCGAGCGGCCAAGGGTGATGAAACAACTGTTCATGAGAAACTGAAAGCGCTTACACAGATGCCGACAAGTTGTGCCGCCATCAAGGCCTTCTACAAGAAGAAGCTGACCAAATCCAGACGCAAGGCTTGGATGGCATCGATTCACAGTCGAAGGATCCGGAAGTTTGACAACACCCCTCCTGGTCCAAAGGTCCTCCGTCTATTCAGCGCGCTCACGCGCCGCCAGGCCAGCATCATCACGCAACTTCGTACGGGACATATAGGGCTGAACGCGTACCTCCACCGGATGAAGATCATCGCCTCCGACAAATGCGCGAAGTGCGGAGTCCCCAAATCCGTCGAGCACTACCTGTTGGTGTGCCAACGGTACACAGCAGCGCGATCTGCGTTGCGCCAGGAGCTCGGGCGTCAGCGTCTAGATCTGCGAACACTGCTTAGCACCCCCAAAAACTTCAAGCATCTCTTTGCATATGTCGACGCCACTCGACGCCTCGTTCCCGGTACCTCCCCATGAAAACGTGTGGTCACATGCACGAGCACTTTACCCCGTATAAAGCCTTTCACGTGTGCTAAGTTTCTTTCTCTTTCAACCACCGCGAACACTCCATCCCACCATGTCTGCCAAACTCGAAGTCACCCTCACCCGCATCGGCGAGAACGCCCTCAACATCGTCGTTGACCAGCGAAGTCAGGATATTGCGGCAGGGCGCATGCCGCCCGCTCTCCTCAACGAGCAGCCTTTCATGTTTGATGACGACACCGGCTCTCCTCTTCCCGCTCTTGAACCGTGGCCGGTTGAGGACCGTACTCCCTCCCCCATCGTCATAGACGGCACCCCCCCGAACATCCCCTTTCACAAAGAAAAGAGTCGGCCAGTTGATGCTGCAGAGCTTCGCGAAAGGCTGAGGTGGGAGCCAATCTTCGACGAGCCTGTCAGGATGGCCGTAGCCCCGGCTCGATGCCCCCACGCCGTAAGCGCGCTCAAATACCACCACGTCCCCAACCACATAGTCCGTAACACCCTCAACGCGTTATCACTGTTCCTGGACTACGAGACGGAAGGGAGGGTTGAGCGGGCGTATTACCAGCTCAAGCGCCATGTTATGCCGAAGAACAGCGAGGGTAAAAGGTTACGCAATATCGACCTGGAGGAGGACATCTCCACCCCGATGGACTTGCAGGAGCTTGCGGAGAGGCCGCTCAAGCGCAAGCGCTACGCGTAAACCCACAACAACGACCCATCACGACCTTTCCTTTCATGCTTCCACACCTCTAGATTCCCTACCCAACATATCATCTTATCTTCTCTTTCATTCCTTTTCTTTCATATCATCTCTCATCTCTCGTCTGATTCCTTTCTTACCATCTACTACTCGTAGCCGGGGCATCTACCATAGACACCCTTTCGCCTACTTACGGGCATGCCGCCCTCTTACACCTTTTGACGTTCACTCTTCCATCGATACTTTACTTTTAGATCACATAATCAAGACGGCTACCATACCAACTCGCGTACTTACTAACTTAGTTACGGAGCAGTTCGGTACATACATAGGTAGCCGACGTGGACATAGGCCGCAACCGGCCTGAAACCCACGATAAATGAGACATCATCCATCCATCATCATCCATCCATGTACCTCAGAGGACTAATCCACCGAAAATATCATCTGAATTTTTGTATCATATCACTCGAAATGACCACCTGAAGAGATCTCCCTATGACTTGAAGCCTGAGTTGAAAAGTGTGCTTTACTATTGAAACGACACCAGATCACCCGCCAAAGTGTGAGTCACGTCACCGTGACACGTCGCGCCACGGTCATTCACGTACCAGTTCTTGCTGTATAAGGTTAAATTACACTCAAGCGAAGCTCGCAACACTAAATATGGTTATAGTATGGGACATTACAAGAAAGGTGGCTCGAAAGCCAATCAAATTTGCGGAAAAAACCTTCCAACCAATCCTCGCGGCACCAAAGCTAATATGGAGAACCTCTCGCCTGCCAATGCTGCCCTTCTTCGGGAGCAGGAGCGGCGCAAAAAGGCAGAGAAACATGCTGCTGCCATGGCAGAGAAAGCTGCCCGCCTACAAAAGAAGGTCGCTGATCTGCAACGCGAAGCAAAGAATGCATGTGATCGCGAAAAGCGGCACAAGAAGGCAAAAGCGGCCTTGCAGCGCAGGCTGAAGGAGAAGGATCTAAAGATAGCCAACTTATACCTCAGGGTACAGTGTGCGGTTGCGGAAGCTTTGGCCGAAAAGCGACAAAATCTGGCAAAACTCGAAAAACTGCTTAACGACGCAAATGATGCCCTCGCAATGTTTTCGCGCAATCATACCCAGCAGTTCATCGACACATTCTTCAGCCCTGAGGATCACATCTAGGCGATGTGCACTGCTCGGAAACTTGATGCGGCCGGTTTTGAGAAGGCGAGTGTTAGCGACTGACTAAGCCACGAGACTCAACCAGGTACCACAGCAAGAACTGAAATAGAAAGTGTTCGTGTTCGTAAGACTAGGCTAGGCCAGGTGTATAAACGAGATCGGAACTAAAGTACAATGATACTACACTACTGCTTATATACTAGTAAGTCTGTGTTTGAGACTCCTTGTTCATACACGTTTCCACTAGGGATGCTCCATGCCCTTGACCCAGTGTTGTATGCTACTAGTCCGTGAAACCATTAAATACGAGTGGTAACTGCATGTAAGTAATAATACTGAAACAACCATGTGTACTACGAGTGTCGGCGGTGTGTATACAATAGGGAGTCCATGAGGTATCGGCATGTATGATGTCATCCATGTGTTGGACGTGTGTCTGACATGAGTACGGCTTCGGTAATGAAAAGGGGTATGATCGGTGACGAAACAGATGATGAAACAGTCCGTTGGTTGATAAGACAAGGCCCCCGATAAGATATGATAAGATGTGAAAGTGTGAAAATATGGCGATTCATAACATCACCCCCTCCTTAAGGCGCAAGTTCCATTCTGCGCCAGAGTCGCTCCATGAGGGCTGCAGAGGGTAGCGTGACGTCAAGGGGTTCGGTATCAGGCAATGGCATGGGTCGGAATAAATGTGATGGGAATTGCGACATGGGGACTTCAATGCGAGCAAGCGCGGGTGGCTTCGGCTTGTTCGGATATTGTTGGTGGAAATCACTGATGGCTTCGTCGGCATTTTTGAGATTGCATGCCGGTTCCCATGTCTGCTCATGTGTGCCATAACCCTTCCAGTGAACCTTGTATTAAAAACCTCCGCGGTACTTCCTGGAATTCACCACTTTCTCAACCTCCCATTCCGGTTCGGCTCCTTCCAGCACAGGTGGTGGACGCGTGTCTCGGGGTTGCGTCGGAAATTGCGGCTCGTGGTAAGGCGTCAGCAGGGCCTCATTGAACACGGGATGGATGCTTTTCCACATGTGAGGAATCTGGAGCTTGTAAGAGCTCGTCCCAACTTTCTTGATCACTTTGAACGGCCCGAAGCGTTTGTCATCAAGCTTCTTCATTGGTCGGTCCGTGCTGAGATTTGTCCCTTCCAGCCATACTTTGTCGCCCTCCTTGTACTCTACTGTGTCTGTCCGCTTCCTGTCATAAAACTGTTTCATGTCCTCTTTTGCCATCTTCAATGCCGACCCTACTTCGTCCCATGTTTTCCTCATGCCGTCGGCAAACTCCTGCGCAGTCTCGTTTCTCAATGCCGTTTTTGGAGCGGTGCCTTTGTAGGGGTGTCTGCCCATGTCTGCGAAGAACGGAGTAACCTTGGTTGCTGAGTGTACCCGATCGTTGTAAATGAATTCGGCAGAGGGTAACCATTCATGCCAGTCGTTCTGATGGTAATTGACGAATAACCGTAAGAAATGTTCTATCTCTTGGTTCAACCGTTCTGTTTGCCCATTTGCCTGTTGATGGTACGCCGTCGTGAAGTTCCCTTCAATGCCCAACAGCCGGTATAACTCCTTCATGAAACGCGAGTGGTATTGCGGACCTCGATCGTGTATCATCTGTCGCGGCAATCCATGTATGGAGAAGATTTGATCGCGGTAAATACAAGCCATGCCTTCTGACGTCAGGGTGGTGTGTGTTGGTATAATGCGTAACCGCTTTGTGAAATGGTCCACAAACGTGCTGATCGCATTGTATCCTCCCGACTCCGGTAACTCGCCGATCATGTCCGTCCCAACTTTCTCCCATGGTTCGCTTGGTACGTCTATAGGATGGAGGGGTGCAGCCGGTTTTGTGCGATGTGACTTTGTAACTTGGCATTTTTGACACCCTTCCACGTATTCGCAGACGTCTCGGCTAATTCCTGGCCACCAATAGGTGCGTGTGATCAACTCGAGAGTCTTGTACCGTCCCGGATGCCCTGCAAGCTATGCATCATGATGCATTCCAATAACTTTTCCCCGCAATTCCTTGTCCTTCGGTATGTAAATACAATCTTTCCATATAATAAGTCCATTTTCCTTCTCTTCCCATCCTTTTTCTTTGTTTTCTAATGCTTTTTGTACATATCTGTCCTTATTTCCTTTTCTTTGTTTGATTTTGTTAAGTAATTCGTCCTCCGGTGTAGCTACTGTATGTAAAGAAAATTGAATTTGTGATATAAAAAACTCCGGTTTTAGTAAAACAATGTTTTCGTTATCTTTTTCCCCCTTCTCAAGGCCTGTCATCCTTGACAAGGCATCAGCTTTCCCCATTGTCTTGCCCGGCTTGTGAATCATCTGTATGTCATACTCTGCCAACTCCGTAACCCATCTCGCCTGCCTCCGATTCAACTTCTGTGGCTTCCGGAAGTACTGGAGGTTTTGATGATCGGTAAACACCTCCACTGTTTCCTTTGCTCCTAGAAGATACTGCCTCCAGTCATCAATTGAGTCCATGATAGCCATCATCTCTTTGTCATAGATCTCATAGTTGCGCTCTACTTTGTTCAGCGCGCGAGACCGAAAGGCTACTGGTCTCCATTTTCCGTCAACCAACTGGGAAAGAACCACCCCGTTCGCATAGTTCGAGGAGTCTGCCTCAACTCAAAACTTGCCGTCGTCGCATGGTACAATCAGAACGGGTTCTTCTGTCATCCTCCGTTTCAGCTCCTTAAACGCCTTGTGCTGCTCCATGTCCCAAACCCATTCGCCCTTCTCGGTTAGCAATGTCAACGGCTTCGCTACTCCCGCAAATCCCCGGATGAAATGTCGGTAGAAGTTGCAGAAGCCCAGGAATGACTGTACTTCCTTCTTCTTCGTCGGCTCCTTCCATTCCTTCACTACGGCCACTTTTGCCGGATCCATCTTCACTTCTCCTCCCCCAACAATACTGTAGTGTTTCGACCGCAAATTCACATAACGGGTCACGGGGGTCTTTGAAGTGAAGCTATATATACATCATAACGGGTCACGGACCACTTTGGTCAGGCACGAGCCTCCAAATAAAGAAATTTCAGGTCCCGCTTATATTAAGG
Source organism: Mucidula mucida (assembly GCA_015501055.1). Lineage (NCBI taxonomy): Eukaryota > Fungi > Basidiomycota > Agaricomycetes > Agaricales > Physalacriaceae > Mucidula > Mucidula mucida. The sequence continues at coordinate 12,903 of JADNYV010000203.1, forward strand.
GTCTGTGAAGCTGTTTGCTGTAACTTCAGACCATAATGGGTCACAGGCTGTGAAGTTACGGTCGAAACGCTACAGTAACTCCCAAGTAATCTACAGTATGTGCCTCAAAACTACATTTCTCGGGTTTTAAATACAACTTATTTACTCGCAATATCTCTAGTACTCGTCGTACAATATGCCTATGTTCTTCCAATGTGTTTGTAAAAATAAGTATGTCGTCTAAGTAAACTATAACATGTCCTTCATTGATCAACTCCTTCAGAATGTGATTCATGAACGATTGGAACGTTGCCGGCGAGTTTGTAAGTCCGAAGAACATGACTGAGGGCTCGAACAGGCCTCGGTTTGTTCTAAACGCCGCTTTCCACTCATCACCTTCTTTGATCCGGATGTTATTGTAACCCCATCGGACATCCATCTTTGTGAAAACCTTTGCTCCCTTCAACTTGTCGATAAGCTCCTGAATCAACGGCAAGGGGTATCGGTTCTTGATTGTCATGTTGTTCAACTTCCGATAGTCCTGTACTGGCCGAAGGCTTCCGTCCTTCTTTTTGACAAAGAAGAAGGGTGATGCCATAGGTGAAATTGACGGCCGTATACGTCCCGTCTGTATGTTTTCTTTCAGGAACTCGTCTAACGCCTTCTGCTCGGATGGACTAAGGGGATAAACCTTGCAGTCAACCGGTTTGGAACCAGGCATAAGTTCTATCGCGTGATCCCAGGGTCTTCGCTCCGGTAACTTGTCAAAGTCCGCCTTGCTGAATACATCGGAAAATTCCTCGATGTAAGGTGCAGCAGCGGATGAAGGCTGTTGTGATCTCAGCTTTTTACCGCTTTTGCGATAGTTGTCCCAGTCCATCCAGAACAAACGCTCTCCCTCTTCCAACTTCTCTTCTACGTCTTCTCCTTCATCTTCCGGTGAGTCGTACTCGGGTAGGTATCCGCAACGGTCTGGGCATCGATCAAAAGTCAACGTGGATTCCGTCCAGTTGATCGTGGGGTTGTGATATCGTAAAACGAGGGAGGAGCAATCGAAGGTTTTGTGGAGGTACGGATGAAGATCGGAGATCACGCCAAAAAGATTGAGTTGGCCGTCACCAATCTCGGCAAAACAAGTATCTTTTTGGGGCTAGATTGGTAGGGTTCCATCCGCATTGTAGACAGGGAGCTTGACCGGTAACTCCTTGATCGGGAGTCCGTTCTTCTCGACGAATTCTTTATTGACACAAGAACCCGTTGCTCCACTGTCAAGAAGGGCACTCGTTTCCCATTCAGAGCCTGTGTGTACGCTCTCTATGGTTACTCGGAGTTTCATGTCCTGCCCCTTTGTTCCCCGGATGTACTTCCTTGACTTTTTCAACTCCGTCACAACTTCCACCGCAGCTTCCTTTGTCAACGCTCTGATTGCCATCACCTTCTCCTCCGTCGCTTCTCTCTCTCTCCGCTCCGGCATCCATGCTCTCAAAATTCCCACTGCTCTCGGCACATCATCCTCTCTTAGCCGTTGTGCGATCCACTCGGGCGTATTTGGCTCAAATCTTTCTTTCGCAGGTTTTGGTGGTAAAGTCGTCGATGATATTTTAGATGTTTCAGTACCCGTACTGTAAATAGATTCTGCATCTGACAACCCTTTCCTTGATGACTGCTCCGGCAGGACTGCGTCTACTGCGGGAGCTTCGCAAAACCCAACTCTTCGGCCAACTTCTTCTTTTCCTCGTCGTTCATTTCGGTCCATAAACCCCAAATCGTCTGGGGTCAACCCTTCTTCGGACAGAACCTGCTGACGTGGCCGTGTTCGCCACAGCTAAAGCAGAGTCCCCTTCGACGTGCATTGTTGATGTCCATCAGCCTGCCGGCTCCTCCATAGGTAACACCGGTGGCATCTCGTCATGTGATCGGCGTCGGGGGTGGGTTCGTGGGATTGGCTCTTGATATAGCCGCCTGCGGAGCTTGGGGCCGGGACTGCATGCCGGACCTCTTGCTCGCCGCCCGCCTTCTCCACAGCTGATCAATCTGAATGATCTGTGCCTTCCAATCCTTGTACTTCTCTGGCAACCCGTCTCGGCTGCCATAGATCTGGTCGATGATCTTCTCGTTGACATTGGTCTCGAGAAGTCGCACGACGAATGCGTCATCCTTCGAGTATCCTGCCTGAGTGAGCAGGACCTCAAACTTCTGGAAGAAATCTTGAGCGGTGTCTTGCCCCTGGTGCAACCGCTCGATCTGGTCTTGCGCGTCTCGCGCGAGGTTGGAATCCACAAATCGCTCCTTCAAGTCTGCCTTGAACTCCGTCCAAGAGACTGTCCATTCCTCTTCTTCCTCGTCAAAGTTCTGGTCCGAGTAGTTCTGGACCCATGCATCTACGTGATCTCCTCGGATATAGGAGAGAACAACATTGATCCTTTCGGAGTCAGATGTGAGGTTGTTCTTCTTGTCACGGATGTATGTGAACATCGATCGCCACCAGCTCTTGTACTTGGACTTGTCCCCGTCATAGTTGTAAGGCTTGTTCACAAGGGATCGGCCTTTGGTTTCGACATCGGCGTGATGAGCGGGTGTGTGAGGAGCGGTTTCGGGTGCTTCGTTGGACATGATGAATTGGGGTGATAAGATCGGAGAGTGAAAGGGTAAAAGTGGGGATATGGGAGATGCGGATTTTGATGAAACGGGTGAGGGATAGAGGTTTGGATGAATAAGGAGGAGTCGCCTAGATCTGAAATAGAATCCAGGACTTGGTAGGGTGGGGAATGATGGTGTGTATCGTAAGGTAAGTAAAGTAGGTAGGTATCGTAACTGTCTACGCTATTTTACCGACTACTGACTACGTATCTACAGAGCCCAAGAGCTCGTCACAAGTTCGCAATTGCCCAGCCGACGTCCCTCTGGTGTGAGGTAAGCCAAAGTTTTCCTGGGAACAGGGGTTGACCCGTAAACAGCGCCCACTGAAGTGCAACTGCCAAAAGTTCGTTCTCGTGAGAGCGGCTACTTCCAGCACCCGAGGCAGTTATCTCTAACTGTTAGCCGGCGCTACTGGGACCAATACACATGTATGCGGACGTGCGCTGGAATTAGGAATCCGTCGATCTGTAAACAGGAAAGGGGATGGGAAAATGTGTGATGATCAAACAGCGAAGTGCTGATCGACGATCAGGGATGTGTGGTAGGTGGTAGAAAGTAGTTCTGATCTTCTGTTAGCGACTGACTAAGCCACAAGACTCAACCAGGTACCACAGCAAGAACTGAAATAGAAAGTGTTCGCGTTCGTAAGACTAGGCTAGGCCAGGTGTATAAACGAGATCGGAACTAAAGTACAATGATACTACACTACTGCTTATATACTAGTAAGTCTGTGTTTGAGACTCCTTGTCCATACACGTTTCCACTAGGGATGCTCCATGCCCTTGACCCAGTGTTGTATGCTACTAGTCCGTGAAACCATTAAATACGAGTGGTAACTGCATGTAAGTAATAATACTGAAACGACCATGTGTACTACGAGTGTCGGCGGTGTGTATACAATAGGGAGTCCATGAGGTATCGGCATGTATGATGTCATCCATGTGTTGGACGTGTGTCTGACATGAGTACGGCTTCGGTAATGAAAAGGGGTATGATCAGTGACGAAACAGATGATGAAACAGTCCGTTGGTTGATAAGACAAGGCCCCCGATAAGATATGATAAGATGTGAAAGTGTGAAAATATGGCGATTCATAACAGCGAGGCGGAAGGAGCAGGCAGAATTCGAGCTCAGGATGGTGGAAATGAAGAGACAGAAGATAGCGAGCCGGAAAGAGGCTGCAGAGAAGAAGCAGGAGTTATTGGATGCGACGCCGTTGATTGAGAACATCAACGACATCGAGAGGCTCAAGTTGACGGGAAAGAAACTTGACCTCCAGCTAGACAAGCTTCGTTCCATATGGGGAGCACAGATCCTGATCCCCAAAAAGAAGGACATTCTCAAGGTAGCCCCAAAGAAGGATGCACTCCGGGCAGCGTTCCTATTACATCTCCAGTTCTGTAGGGACGGTGTGGCGCCACTGAGAGTGCAGCCTGACGCTGCTGAAGCTGTCCAGATGGTGGAAATGACTGTAGAGGCCTGGCATGAAGACGAGGATGAGGAGATGGATGAGATGGATGAGGATTAGAGGTCAATTGATGGCTTACACAGTAATTACCCACCTTAGGACTCTTACACTGTACCAAGCATAATATCTCGCATTTCCGAGCATTTAAAGTCATCAATTCACGTACGACGAGCAAAACGACATGGAAGTAAGGAGAGAGCATTAATTCTCCGGTTACTAAAAAGTAACCGGCCAATTGCCTGACTATCTCGGACCCCTCGGATGCCCACCACCACGAATGCTCGCTGAAACACTTTCGGTAACTCGTGCCAAATTTGCAGGCGAGGTTTTTGGTCCGTCTCTTGGGCTCTCCCTTTACAACCTTGCAATGAAAGATGATTTGGGATGATGTTATACCCTATTAAGTTTTTGTGGATGGAAGAGGTATGGCACCGATGAGGTGAGCGCGTCGCGGCGCCAATTCCGGCATGGTCCCAAAAATGGACACAGGTTTGATGAGACTCGGAATTATTCAGAGCGGTGGATTTAGCTGCAGTAATTAACGTCTATTGTACGTTCTAATTGACCGTGAAGAAACTATTAACCAAACATGGTATAGAAAAACTACGAAGAGCAGACATTTTGGGCGCTGAACCGCTGTGTTAGAGCTTCTTGTGGTAGGTAAATAAGTAAGCAATACAGTTCAGGAATCAGTACTACAAAAAATCTGTTGACTTCATATGGAAATCCCAATCCGCCAAATCCATATCCAGGATCTGGAGACGTACACGCTGTTTCGTACCCCCAAAATGACTCAACATTTGCTTCTCAATGTCCGAAAGAGTCCTATAATCTGACGATGGCCTCGAAAGGGAGGGCCAAGCAAGTGTGATAAATACGCTAAATGGAATTGTAAAAGTCAACTTTGCGAGTAGATCAGGAAGATTGGACCAGAGGGGATGTTGATCTGTTCTCCAGTCCAAGACAAGTGCCGACTTCTCCAAGCCGCGCAAGGCGCGCCTCTCAACATGCGAGACTTGGAGTAAGTATATGGGAAAGGACATCAGAATCAGAATTTGAAGGAGGGACAAAGATCAGGGATGGTACATTCACAAAGAACGTCATTTCTGAATGACAACAATGCGTGTAAGCTGCTGTATTTGTAGACAACAAGAGAGCCGCTTACTTGCTGGAACCACTTCAGGACCCGTATAGAGGATCACTTCCTTCACCGTGCCTTGGATCTGGAGAAACAGGTCCTCGTATGAAGGCCACATCAGTAAGTTCGGACCCGTCTGGTGGCGTCTGGCGGGGGTCACCGTCTGGCGCCGCATGGTGCCATGCACACCATACCGGTACCAGACCAGCCAGACCGTTATGCAGCCAGACTTGGTAGACTCTGCCAGACATTGCCTAATTTTTTTTTTCTTTGAAAGTCAATGACCCGTCACAAACACTTCTTGTGCTGCTCCTCAGCTCCTTGACATAGTGCTTGACATTGTTTTCAGTATTGACACAGACACGCTCGGTTATAGTTCGGTTATGAACCGGACCGAGGCACATGGTCTGTGCGCAAGCACGCAACTGACCATGTGCATGTTGGATTTTAATTTTGTCCAAGTCCGATTCATTGCCTTTTGCCTTCTTCCATTACGACGTCCGCCATTCTCACCGTCGCCCCATCTGTCCAGTGCCCTCATTCCTTGAGCTACTCCTATGATGGCCTTGCGTTCAAGGTCAACGACGACCACAAGTGATGCACCTCCTTCCCTACATCAAACTCTGGCTGTGCAGCGTCTTCCAGGACTTAGCGAGCAACAATGGGTGCCCAAGCAAGGACAACACGGACCCAGGTGAGGACAAGTGCACGGCAGCTGTGGGAACATACGACTTGTTTGATGTGCAAGGGCAAGGCAATGAGTCTTTGCTCACAACTTGGTAATCTTCCGTCGATTCTGACTTGCGGCGCTGAGCCATAGGTAGTTGTACCGTCAAAGTTGTTAGCAACAACGGCGCAAATGCTGGCTACGATGATTATGATGGTGATGTGCGCCCATTATCCCTACCCTCCCTGTGCTGCAATTCACGTGGATCCTAGCACACAACTTGCATCACCGTTCCTAACTGCAATTTTCCTGAACGATGTTCGTACGTCTGACTCATCGCTCTAAGTGACAGCATGCCCGACTGCGAAGCCAGAATGAGGACAGCAAGCTATGCGGACAGTAAATGCGAACACGAGGACCTGACTACGAGGACAGCAAGCCCAACTACGAGGACAGCAAGCTACGACGATATACACGCGAACGCGAGCAGTGACATTGACTCCAAGATTAGCCGGGCACGATCAGGATGCCGACAACAAAATGGCTACCCATGTCTACAGGCGTGAATCACCATCATACCCATACACGCGACTGCGGTAATTACACACTTCCACCATGGTACGTCCGCTGCACATTTTAGCTGCTCAACTGCTAATTGTCCTGTCATAGCGTATACGCCACACCTCTGGCGTGTGGTTTGTCCGCGGTACTCAGTGCTGCATTGAAGGTTGAGATATGTATACTTGCTGCATTGTGTAACATTTGTGTTGTATTAGATAGGCCAATTTATTTCGTTACGGCTTCCTTATTGCTACAAATCTTATTGTGATTACGGTTACTGCCAATGGCATGGGGGGGGGGGGAGGGGTGGCTAAAATGTGAGCTCGAAGTGCTGCATAGTATTGGTCTGGTAGTGTATGGTTGGAGTGTCTGGTAGCGCATGGTTGATCGGAGGGCCGTGCATAATTTATGCATGTCGTTTCTGGTGCCAGACGCGTCTGGTGAGCATGGTTGGTCTGGTGCCATGCCCACCAGACGGGTGGCTACTTACTGATGCATATTCTCTGCATAATTGCACCCGCAACAATAAAGCGCCTAAGTTTGTGGAAGGAGATCATGGGAGGAGCCACCGACCCCGCCAAGATTTCAGTTATGAAGGATTGCGTGTGAAGCAAGCTCAGTGTCTCTAGCGCAACCGGTACGGGGGGCACCACAGATGAGTCTAGGTCATGCACTATGTTACATCTCTCTATCTCCAAGACCGACATATCCTGGAAGGCTGATAAGATGTGCGCCACATCCTCTACAAAAAGCCCCTTCATGTACTGCAGCTTGACGGTCCGCACAGAGCTTAATCTCGGAAGATCCTCAAGCAACATCTTGGACAGGGGGCCTCGGAACGTGAGAGCCTCAGTGAAGGTCACAGCCTTGAGCCGTGTGAGCCTAGTCATGATCTCGGAGACAATGCTCCAAAATTGAGGGCCATCATCCTTGTCGAAAATGATGTTACAGGTTTGGACACAGTTACCGACATTGTGGCATTGCATGATAAAATCGCGGAAGGCCGACGGTGAGGAGTACGCGCTGATCATGACCTTTTGATAGAGGTGCAGCCTGCACTGTTGACCAAAGCACCGGATGCTCTTCAGCAAAGAAAGGAGGCTATCAAAGTCCAGCCATGCGACTTTGTCTACAATAGCATCCAGCAGCTCCTGAGGAAAGTCTGTCATCGCCATGTCTGGTACAACGTGGAAATGAGCAGTGTTCTGTGAGTAGTTACAGTCAATATCTATACGCGCACAAACACCGATGACGATCGCAGTGGTAGAGATGGCCGACCCACGTGGTTGTAGTTTCAAGTAACGTCATTCCCGGTCCTGCGTAAATGAAAACTGAACAGGAATGTGTACTGGAGCATTCCCACGGGTAGACGAACCCGAAACAACACCTGCACGGGCGCACATGTTCGAAAGGTCGAGCTACGCCCAAAGACCCCAGACAGGACCTGAATGGGGGCCCAACCGCGCGCTCCAGTATCGTCGCAGCTTTGCTTTGAAGGCTTGCGCGTCCACGTCGGTGGTGTCACGCAGACAAGCACAACGTGCACCCCAGAACGTATCCGTGGGCGCAAAGCAAAAGTCGTCCGTTTTTGCTGGGTGACGGGCTGGTCTGAAAGTAGAGGGCACCATACGAGTGAACTGACATGAAGCAGCGATAGCTGGCCCTGGGACGCAAACTTCGAAGGGAACGAAATTCACGCTGCTCATCTACGCTATCCGCTTTTGGACGCCTCGTCATCTTATTTTGCATACTCCGCCATCCGTCGACGCGTACGTCCTGTTAATCCTAGGATGGGTGACACGCGTGAATGAAGACACGTAACGTTCATACAGACTCGCTCCGAATGATCCATTCTCTCTCGAGACCCTAGCATCAGAGAAAAGACAGAGGCGCATTGTACTGAAAAATACAGTGCGTTGAACGTCTACAATTCATTTTCAAATCATACTTAGCCTACTTGAAGTTTACAATGACGACTGAAATATCATCGCGCATGTCGGCCGTAGCCTTGAGAGCAGCCTCCATCTTCTCAGCATCCGTGCCAAAGAGCGTGTTCTTGATAAGGTTCTCGGCCGCATTGTTGCCACCGTCAGAGATACAGTTGTGCCCTATACACCCGAGACGAGAATATCCCAGCAGTCATCTGGAGTGAGAGGTGGGGGCAACGCGTTTCGCAGCCCGTCAGATGCAAAAATGAGCATGTTACCTTCACCAAGCTCGTGGCATTCAATGTGAGCTGTGCTGAACATTTACGGCATGTTGATATGACCATCTTCTTTCCATTCACTCCAGAAACCGCTAGGAAAAGGCGCGCGATAGATCCGGCTCAGTGCTCGTGAACCCATGGAATAGGAGGCTTTAAGTTGGAAGTGACCGAGAGCTGTGAATGATATGAGTGCGAGCAGCTCCAGATCGCGAAGAGCACAAACCACGTGTGACACTGAGCCCGAGAAGACGCCCATGCTGAATGATACCTGCTTCGTTCGTATGTTCACGCTGAATTCTGTCGACCTCGTCCTGGTTCCTGGCGTTGTGGGACGCGTTGAGCCTGATCCGCACCCACTTGTCGTTGTGCCTACGAATGCATACTGACCTCTACTTAATTCACTTTTTGATAGACAAACAAAGTGCACTGATACCTGCATCAGAGTCTCCTAGCGATGCCACCCAGACGTGCGTCCGGGCGCTAGTAATGAACGCGAATAGGGCCGTTGAGCCTACGATGGCTAGGCGTGAATCTTCAAAGGTTTGACTGCCTCGGTAGCCTATGACAGCATAGATCTCCCTAGTGTCATCCCACTTCTCATGGGAAAAGTCCTCTCCCTCTGCGAAATGTTTCGTGAAGTTTTTCAGCAGCGAGTCATCGAATCTTTGAATCTCCGTCTTCATAATGTGGGGAATGTCGAGACCTTCGTGCATCTCCGCGCTAATGCGGTAGGCGATGGCGTGCGGAAGTATGCGCGACGCATACTCTGACAATCGCCATATGAACCACCATCGATCAGCTCAAGCCAGTCACTGTTAGTATCGACAAACGTGGACGTCGCGATCTTCTTGAACGGGCTACAACATATGTCAGATTGAAACGCAACCAGAGGGACGTTATGAATGCGCATCGTCGTGCGTCCGGAACTGCTCAAGAACTTTCGACAGGATGTTCTTGAGGACCTGGAAGAAATCGTTACCGTCCCCATAAGTCCCTTCCGCGCATCATCAAGGAATTTCTGCCATGTCGTCAGACTGCGACTTACAGGGAATGTTGAAGAGCAGTAACATTGAACAAGCTGGAGCTAATTCCCATAACAAAGCCCGTTTCATCTAGACCTTCAACACACGACGAGCTGTTGTCTGGCTTGCCTGCTGTGAGCTATGGAGCCAACACATCTCAGGTCGGCGGCAGCAGAGAGACCTGGGTCAAAGGAAGCCAACTCAAGGGGAGAAACCTGCGCCAATGACATATGTTGTTCGCCATGAGAGCGAGCGGCAAGGCTTACCTCGTACACAGGGGCTGCTGGCGTAAGGAAGTGGAATGAGAGTCATGAGCACCTCTGAGAAAATAGCAGACCTTGCCCACGGATCGACTAAACTCGTATCACTGGCGCGCGAGTTCGAATCAATTTACGTTGATCACTGATGAGAGATCCACGTACATCCCAGTAGCAGCTTTCCCGAGAACGCTCTCCACGATATCCGCATAGAACAACACATTCTCCGTATCAGTTATTTCCTTCCCAGCAGGAAAGAACTGATCAAAGTCCAGCAGCCACCCAGCCTTGTCATTCCCATTCCCGAACACGGGTTCCTGTATATTCGGCCATCCGTTCGCGTACAACGACGATGTAAGCCACGATCCGCCTGGGGTATGCATCGCTTTCAATTCTAGTGTGAAGCAGGAAAAGCATTGATAATGGGATGAAGATATCTACAAGATGGAGATTTACAGGCCGAGCAGGAAATGATCTATGCGACCGGCTCATCATCACGGGCGCTGACGGGAACTATGAGCCACCGAAACCAAAACAGCAAAGACGCAACCTACTAGTACCGCTAGTGCAGATGTTCTTCCAGATAAGTCACAAACTTTGCGGCAATACTCTGCTCCTGCCAATCCACCGCGCCTTTCTCCGTCGTTCCAAGGGTGATGGCTTTCTTGTGCACAGTAACGAACTGCCGCTTTAGCCTCTGCAATTCTGACAACGTCACATTTCGCCCGGGAAGCATGATCTTGATAGTCAGTGTGGGTGTTATCGCCAGTTGCATTGGCCCGCCATACGACCCAGACGAGGATTGCTCGGACATTATCGCGGAGACGGTAGCCAGCGTCGTATTTTCAAGATTAAGGAGTGCATCTGTAGGCGCTTTCGTTATCTAGCTGAACGGTTAGAGTAGTGATGGGAAGCAAGAATAGAAGGGACGGACTGAGAGAGTGCCGGAGTTGGGGGGTTTAACGTCGCCGGACATGATGGCTTTCCAAATGTCGGAGGACGGAATACCGTCATCCGTCCACAAAAGCGTGAATAGAGGCGAATCCCATCGGACCATAGAAGAAGGCTCCTCAAATCGTTGAATGAGATTATCCAGCCTATCCATCCGTCAGTAGGGTATCGGAGACTAGCGAACCGTAACACACGTATCGGCTGTGTATCTCTCCCCTTCCGGTCGCGCTTCATTTCGTGCACGACATTGATCCGGCGTTGATACGACAAAAACCTACTTGAACCCGAGGTCAATGTCGGGCATTCGAGGAGCAGGGGTGGCTTACAGTCGCTACACGAACTTTGAACTCTCTGGCCGCACAGTATATCTGGTATCGGAATCCCTTAATATAGTTAGGCGCGTCAAGTATCACAATATTGTTCGGCGATATTTGGCGCTGCAGATTGGTGAACAGGGTGCCTCTAGCTGGCTTCTCCGAGCGACTGTCTGGAAGGCTGAGCACCTTCGTACCAGCAACTGAGATAATGCACACCGTTGTAAGCCGAACGGCTGATATTTAGGGAATGGTCCGAGATTACCACAATTTTGTATTGAGGTCCAGTGTATTCCGGGTCGTTTAGTTTGGATTCGATAAAGTCCGATATTTGTTTGGCCCGCCGAGTTTTTCCACTGCAAGGATATCCAGAGATCGTAATCAAGGCCATCTACGGGATTGTACGTGGGAGGGTGGGATGGAGAGAGGTATGGGGAATTCAAGATGGTGGTAAAAGGAAAAGCTAAGTGTGGCTGTGCATTGGATTTCCCGTCATGTGACTAGCGACGCGCGCGGTGCGCGCCGCCACTGCCATCGAAGATCGATTCGTGATGGAGAAATGTGCCAGGCACAACATGATTCAGATCCTGGTAAGAGAGCATGCCTCGTGATAAGTAGCCACCTTGAGCAGAATCGAATTAGAGTATGAAGACCATCGAACACTGTCTGCCACAACAAAATGATTCGCCACTACTTCTCATTGAAATCCGGTATTGTATCCCAGACAGAGACACAATTACGAGAGGCCAGTTGTCTGCCATTGAACAAAGCAATAAGCGATAAGATCATCATGAATCTACTTGGAGTCATGTAAAGAGGCTCTAATCATCGAAACGTCTCCTCTAGTTCACCTCGCTCATTTCGTAGAGAAACGTTTTTCAGACGACGGCGGAGGGCGATGTCACTGCGTAACGAGGTAAAGAAAGATGAAAAAGGACGGGAAGGAATGCCAGGCATTCAAGGAGCTGCCGCAGCCGCCACCCCCAAGAGCTCCGAGATTAATGTTGCGCCTTTTCAGATCCGGCGCATTGTCATCTTCAAGATCGTCCTTAATGTCTTGCAAAGCGACATCATGTGGCCGTACAGTCGCCATTTTAGTCCGCTCGGTTGCGTCACAATCATTTGCTAGATTTACAGGAGATAGGGATTATATGGCATGATATTGTGATTGGTGTAGGTATAGGAGACGCCATTCCTGACGGGACCTTCGAAAGTAGTCCATTTGAGTAACTTAGTCCAAATGATTTACTGGGAAAGGGGCGTGATCGGTCCCGTTATGGTTTTATTTCCGATCATCGTGTGGGCTCACGCGATCGGCTCTCGGCCGCGATCACATCTGGTTCCGGGCTCCGAGTTCTGTGTTCCTTGCTCTCCTCTTTCCCGCCGCCGCGTCGTCTGTCGTTGTTGCGCTTATTCCCGGCCACCGGTGGAGCCAAAAGTTTCTGATTCTAATACTGTATCTGATCTAAACCTACTGTATTTGATCTACTCTCCTCTGCTTACAATGAGAGTTGATTTTCTTCCTTAATCGAGTCTGGAACATCGTCGCGTTCATGATCCCGCTCTTCCCCACGGTCGAACTTTCAGGAGGGCAGGGCATCTATCTCTACTAGCATCTTCCCTAGCATCTTCATCTACTTCACAGAAAGCATTATGATGAATCACACTGGAACGAGTCGAGGATCTATGAAGTATGATTTTCTGCATGTTGCCATCTGATACAATAGCTTACGATGTTTACAGCAGCATCCTGCGTGACGCCAGAAAAGTACAGGAAACACTTCCTCTACTATCGGAACTGCCCTGCATGTGCTGTGGTCGTCTCATCACATCTGCGACGATCACACTGCCATGCGGAGAGATATACAAGTCGTTCAGAGGAGCGTGGATTTTGGATTGCGGTCATGTGCTTGATGCGTATTGCGTTGCTGATATCCTCAAGCCGCAATCCTTTCAGATCATTGATATTGAGGTAGCGGCTGAAGAAATGGGGCGGCCTCCAGATGAATCATCATGCTGCATTGAGAAAGTGTATTCATGTCGTTTCCCGGAGTGTGCTGGCTCCTTCTCCATCATTCCAAGACATCCCAAACTTCCTTTTCACGACATGTTCTTGTCGTATTCTCATGCAGATGGCCCATGGACTTTTGCTCCGAATGCCAATGGACTTTGCACGTTGACGCCATACCGGAACTGGGGTATGAATCATCATGTTCATGGAACACTCGATGATCTGTATAATGCGGGTTACAATGTAATTGAGCAGTTGAAAAATGTTTCGATTCGCAGCATAGTAGTCCCAAGTATTACGTGCCCGTACAATATATCTTAAAGTAGTTCTAGTATGTTATGTCATATAGCATTCTAATCTCTCTTTCTATTGCGAGTCGCTCTCACTCTCTTCATCTGAGGAAGATGCCTGGACTGAATCCCAACGCTGCTTGTCGTCTCGTTCCGCAGGTGTTCCGCTTTTGCTTACACGCCGGCGGTCTCTCTTGAGTCAAATAGCACTCAGCAGCTGCTTGATGCCACGATTTGCTGCTGGATAAGCTTTAGTGAAGTCCTCGTCGGTTGAATATCTGCCAGTTTGTTCAGGACATGAAGTATATGAGTACAAAAGCAATGAAATCCTACCGATGACGTTCACGAGCGATGATACTCCGTTGTGATCGTTAGACACGTACAAGGCCTTGTTGGAACCTTGATACCACGACTCGGGCCAGTCTTTCAGAGCGATACCTGTCACCGCATCCTGCTCATCCCATTGGCGGATCATAAGTTTCCAAGCAGGTTCTCCGTTCCGAGCTTTATGCGACTTGGGAATGTTGGGTATGGTGTACCCCGGGGGCGGTCCGGAGTTTGGCATTTGCTTCCCAGAGTCCCCCGCTGGTCCTCTGCTCGGCGTGTGCTGTTGATTAGAATGAAAGTTCGCCAATGGAAGTGCCGCCGATGATGAATCTTGATAGTTAGGCGCCGGCGCGAACTCGGAATCTTGTGTCCGCATTGGAGTCAATCCAAATGAAAGTGGCATAGTCTGCTCATGAGACGTTGATAGATGTGATAATGCAGTACCGGTATTGATTGATGGTCGTGTTGGCATGTGCACTGTCGTGAAAAGAGCCTGTGACTGAAACATCTGTTGTTGTAATGTTTGAAGCTGTGAGTGCTGATATTCTTTTAGAAGAATGAGAAGGATGTATCAACAGCAACAAAATAACATACGAAGGTGGTTGAGAATCAGACTATGCGACTTTCGAAACTCGAATACTGATGGCGCAGAGACAAGATCTCGATCGCCCATGAAAGATTCATCGCGTTTAATCTGAACGGTGTACAGCGCATCTCCGTAGCTCGTTTCGTACTGTGAGAGCGAATCAAGTAGGTAATTCATGAGCGTATTAACCTATGATGAAGATTGTGTTAATATAAACATAATAGCGGAAATCGAATACATACACCCTCATTTTCGGCCCATCCGCCCCACCATCGCACTATTTTCAGACTCCAACGTTGCCCAATAGGCGCAAACATAAATCGGTACTGCGCGCCGCCGCGACGAAATGAATGTGTCGTAAAGTCTCGCTCCAAGCCCGCATTGGCAAAGAAAACCTCAATCTTCTTCTGAATGACGCTATGGGAGAATTCGGTCTGAGAGTAGACTAGTCCGTTTCCATTGATCTGTGGAAACACGAGTTCGTCGGGACGGAGGTCTCATTGAAGAATAGCACGAAGAACCATCATCCAGACGTGAAAATGATAGTACATATTGATTGCAGGAACATTGGGCTGATCGAAGATCTTGTATGTATTACCTGTGTGGCGTTCATGAACACTTGAGTAGAAATGTACCAGTGTGATCACGTACTTTCTCGCAAACAGTCATACTCAGACTTGTTCTGCCATCCTTTTCGATTTTTGAGGAAGACCGTGAAGTACGGCGTCTGGTAGGCATCTTGGCGTTGAAGATTCCAAGTGATATCAGAACGTCGAAGCTGGCAAGTTTCAAAATTATTTGAAGTCATGAGAATAGAGTTGTTCTAAATCAGCATACACTTACCGTGTCCATAGCGTGAAGCTCGTCGAAGTGAACGCGCGCATAAAAGCGTGCTCGATCACGTTACTCCGCTCCTCGACTGTGAGGGTAGAATCACCGCGTATAAACCTGGTAATCAAGACTTCCGAACAGACTGAGAATGACCATTCCATAGCCTGCTTCATTTCTTCGATGGTGATTGCTTCAGTGTGATTCCTCGTAGCAGTGACGCCCCCTTTTCAATCACGATTCTTGATTTCATGAACGGTATTCATGACGGCCTGAGCGCGCGCAGGATTTCCGCGTACACCGTTGCGGGCATCATAGCTGTAGGGACCTTGGTAGCCCTCCCTGAATATTCGTCAATACTCATCACAAAAATGAACAATGATTGGACGTACATGTTGTCGTAATGGTCAGCCCACGCGGCGTGTATCCCATCACCAGTTGAGTGGCCGCACTCTTCGGTGAAGCATTTCTGCACCAGGAAGTAGAGGATAACGTCCGCCGTGCATTTATTTGGTGGTCCATTGAGGGCACTTTCAAACTCCTTGGCGTCGTTGTAGGTTTGACCGGAGGCGCGGCGCTGCTTCACAAGCTCCGTGTGAAACTTCCTTGTATTCTTGATGTAGCGGTTGTACTCGCCACGGGAACACTTTGATTTCCCATGTTCTTCTCAAGCAGTATCCCTGGTCGTCTTGAGCCGCTCCATATCCGGTGTTACCGGACTAGAACGCTTCTTCCATGACGTCCGACTACTTGAGGTACCAGATCGTCGCGCCATAGCCAACGAACCAGGATATAATGGGCACGAGAGCGGGATGAACACAGCAACACAAACGAAGACGGACTGGCGACCGTTTCAGCGGGACTGATCAAATATTTCCATAAGAAGATAATAGGAACACACCAATATCCAAGGACCCACATCCTATAAGCTAGCAATGCCCGTGCAGGGTTCGGTTTATTGGTGCGCAACAAACAATACACGAGAGATCGAAGCAGGAATTGAAGTCAGACATGGTGGTATCAAAACCATTGCATTGCAAAGAGGTAAACTGCCAGCAAGTAGAACAAAGTAGAGTAGAACAAGAAAAACAGTAGATGGTCGTCAACGGCTTGCTCAGAAACGTTGTGGAACGGCCATGATGATGGTTATGAGAAAGATGCAGACCAATGACGTCACAGCCAACGCGTGTTCAGATTACGTGACTTCAACGGAGCGCGTCCACACTGTTGCGTTGTGGATGGCAATAGCGCGTCGAATAGGATAGAAGTGGGGGTGAAATACACATATTGATTTCTGTTAGGAAGGAGGCAACACGAGCAGCCATATGACGGTCGACGAGTAGTAGTCGAATGCACGCGCACCAGCTGCCAGTGTCCTATTGGTTTGCTAAGAAACACTAAGTGTTCTGTCTTGCAGGTCTAAGCAGCATCTAAGTTGGATTTACTGTGGATTTACTGTGATTTACTGTGATTTACCAGCCTCACGGCACGGCGCTATCGCGGCGCTGGGCACACAGATAATTTACCCATCAATTAAGCAGAACATTCTTCCATAGCTTCTTTCCCGGCATCTATGGGAGTGTTGAGGCCCTTGGGCAACCCTTACACCTTGCTAGATTAATGAAGCTACTTGATGTGCGACGCAGTGCACACAGCAAGATGTGACGGATGAGAATCGGTCAAACAGAAGTTCATACATTATGAGCTAACTTCGGAAGGAAGCATCCAACAAAACTTGCTGTATTTCGGGGTGTGTAACAGGCACAACACTAGAATGATAAGAGGAAGACATTGATTGACGGTGCGCGTCGCCCAGTGTAGCGCGCGAGAGCAAGGACCTTGGTAATCCGGGGTTATGTTCCCAGTCTACATAACCCCGGATTACTAAGCGTTCAAATGCTCAGCGCTCAACGTCTACGCAGCTCGTACGCTTAGAGACGTTGCAAACTTGTGGAATATGGTGTGACGGACCGACGGTGGATGGGCAGCAACGCGCATAATGCTCCCGCGGCACAGGATCCGCACTTCGTCCTGGAAGATCTCCAGATCTTGTACGATCACTCTCAATCCCATCGGAATCTTGGTTTACTGTGGTTTACTCAGGGAAGGTAAATCTCAGAAAATAATACTACTTAGTGCCTTGAGTGTTGGTACGTGTTGAGCTCTTCCACTACCATATTTAGTGCTCAGTCCGTGTCGGCGTGCACGTGCTGGGCGCAAGTAGCTTTTCTCTCCCACATTGCCTCCGAGATCTTTGTACAATGTATGTTTGATGACTTTGATTTCAGATATCATTATGCTAACCCTTTTTGTTCAGGCCTCCACAAACCCCAACAGATGAACATCAGCAGATGGACTGGACTCCTCAGACACCGGAGCGTGCCGCTGAGCGAGATGCAGAACGTCGGCGTAGAGAGGCTCAAATGACATCCCCTTCTGTCCGTCATCGTAATATACCACGTCCGATGCCAGATCCTGCTGTGCCTTTACCACGCATGCAACACCCTCCCGGCGAAGACGTTTTCCAAACAAGCGTACCAGAGGACGTATCGCGCTTGGTTTCGACAAGCTCTTCAATTCCCGTGTTGGCAGCTTCCTCCGCCGCCCACAGGCCAACCAGTTGTTCCTCGAGTTCGGCGCACATCTGAGTCGCCACGTCGTCCTTCTCCACCTGTAATCCAGCGCACTTTCCCTCCAGATGAGCGATCTGAGCGCTGGCTTTAGCTAGCTCGTGTTCGAGTTGTCCTTTCTCCCCATCCGAAACAGCGCATTGGATTTCAAGCCACCCGAGCATCCATTCGCTCTCTATCTTTGTGCAGCGAATCGATTTGGTCCCGACCTAAAGCAAGGCTCCTGTCGGCGATATCTTTGGCTTTTCGAAGCGTCTCGTAGCGCATTTGCAAGTCGGCATGCGCATTCGCTGAATCAACTTCAGGTTTTCTTTTGCGATAGTTTTTGGCAAGGCGTTTGTACACCTTCTCGACAGCCGCCTCGTCTCCCCAGATCTGGGGGTTTTCGCACATCCGAACACAAAGCCAGAACACCTTCTGGAACGCGAACGAGATAAAAGCGAGTCCACGATAAACTCACAATTGTTCCCTCCGACAAACAAGTTCAAGCCCAGTAAGAACTTCCATGCCTTGAACGACGCGTCTTCTAAGATTGGTGAGCGCAATCCGCCACTGGCATATTATTCTTCCTTACTAGAAGGAAGCAACGACTAAAGCTACAGTTACTATGCACGTAAGGTATGTACAGTCCTTTTCTCGAATCCACTAGGAGTACGTACAATAAGGAACCACGTAAGACCGTAATATCGTCCAAGCGACATATCGGAAAAAAGACATTGTCGTCATAATCATATCGCCGTCGAGCTCGACTTGAACATCGGCGACGTCTTCACCACCTCGACCTGCGAGTCCCTGCTCGCAACACTCGAGATACTGTGCCTCTTCCCGCCATCAAGGCTATCCCGGTCGTTATCCACATACTCCAAGCTGTCGTTCGAGTGGCGGAAGGAGACGTGCCTCTGCGGCGTGGGCATTTCTACCCGACGAGGAGGCGACATCGGGCGAGGTGGGGACGCATACCGGGGCAGCGACTCCACGGGCCGTTGGAGGAGGAATCCCTTGAGCCCCGCAGCCTTCTCGCCTTGCCGTCCAAAGCCCAACGCCGCCTTATCAGACGTACTGCGGAAAGAACCTAGCGTCTTCTCCGACTCGCCAGTGAAATGAGCAGAGACTACTGCCGGCGAGACTGCGACAAAGGTAGGGCGCGTGTCCATGGAGGTGGGGAGGATGCCTTTGGTGTCGGAACGCCATGCAGTTATGGAGCGGCGCTGCTTGGCTGATTCGCGGAAGATGAGGCCGAGAAGCATGTTGAGGCATGCGACGGAGAAGAGGAAGAATGCAGAGACAAGGGGGAAATCATCACAATGATGAGAGAGAATCTGCGCCGCCATTCTAGAATGAAATTAAGCAAGGAGTTTTGATAGTAGGAATGGAGAGACTTACAGAGCCTGAAAGATTCCGAGAGCACCCAAGCCAAAGTTGGCACCTAGGACGGGGAAGTAGCGGTCGAAGAAGACGGAAGGCCAGCCGAATTCAGACACTGAAATCAATGTTAGGATGTAAAACGCGTCGAGCAGCAAGGTGGACGCACTGATAAGGACAACGGTTTGGAAGATGATGAGGAGGGATGATAGTACAGCCCAAAACACGCCAGCGGCCTGGTTGGGAATGGAGCTGCCTCTGTAAACCGTGTAAGCGGGCGCCTAGGAATTTCGTTAATCGCGCGTACTCGATGTAGTCACAGTCATCCATCTCGTCTCCTTCCTTGGTGCCCTTGACAGCCTCGAAGGCGTTGAAGGCTTGAACGTTCTTGACCATAATCGTGATGCTGCTCGAGAAGACCAGTAAAAGGCCGATGATGCTGAGAGCGCGGACAGCGTTGAGGCCATAGAAGATGACTGTCCATTCGATTAGTACTCGTCCTCAAACGATAGAAAGTAAACGCACGGGTACGGGAAGAGCGCATGATAATGACTGGCGGTGAAGGGAGGGGCGTAGCGTGATAGTCGTGAGTGAAATAGCAACGATGGCGTCCCAGCACCAAGCGCGTGAAAGAGGTTCAAGTTGAAAGGGAATGGGCGGTCACTCGGTCGAGTCCCGAGCCTTTATATCCCTCTAAACGTAAAGGGCCGCTATTTGTACACGGCGTTGCATACTGGTGGCCCAAAACAGAGAACAATGAGAACAATAGCCAAACACAAATGGCCTTGTCCCAAAAGGGTCATCTCGCGTGGTCATGATGACTAAGCACGCAGCCTCGGCTCGGGGCTCGGAAATGACTTTACAATAAGAACGGTCTACTGCAGCGATCCTTCGGCTGTTCTTGAAATCTTTTCAATTATCGAGCTCAAGTAACGCTCCGTCGATTTTCTTTTCCGAGAGAAGTATACTAATAGTGACATCAGTATACAAATCCGCGCAGTTGTCCTACTACGTGACTCGGGGAAAGCGCGTAAGTATCGACACAGTCTAATTGAGCTTCACCGGCGCTTGCGGAGCTTGGCATGCTAACGTGACATTTAGGTTACCATCCAGTAGTGTTACGACGCAGCCTTGTAAACCAATGAGTCATTTCCGTCCCTTACTTATCCTTTCTTTGCCTAACCGAAAGCCTAACTGCTGCTATCAGTGTTTCAAAAATCATGACGAGCACGATGCTCTGATAGCTCTATTAAACAGCCACGTCTGATTCGACGTCTTTTCGGAAACTTCGGACCGTTTGTGGCGTAAGACGCGACGGATCCTCATCAGAACGCGCGAAATGCGTCCACAACGTCTCTGTGAACACTCATATCTCGGACGCCTAGCCTTGTTTACCTTGTTCTGCCACTAATAACGTCAATCTTATATGTATGTACGTTCGGTTCCTATCGCCACATGCTATGATAGATACGCCTTACTCTTAGAGCGGTCTCGCAGCTTCTGGCCGTGATCCGTTACCCATATATGGCCCTCATTGTCCTTCACTCTCACGCCTCTCTCTGACCAAATATGACTCAAGAACTAGTAGATCTAATTGTCCTGGTTCAATCCTGAGCACGCTACATTGTGACTGATATAGGAAACATACGGGAAACGGCGGCCCTGTATCCCGCCCCTTCCCGCCTCCACAGGGCCGGGAAACGAGGAACCTTCGGTCCCGAATGAATGAGGGATTACTATAAGTGGCAAGCTACTTGGATAGTAGTGGACATATGTGGTCGCCTCGTGTCGTCTTCCACCCCTCTTTTTTGACTCAAAGCTTCGCCGGTTCCTTCCCCCCTACAAAAAGGACGTCCAGAAACTCTCACCTTCGTTTCTTCCCTACCCTCCCACCCACTCTCCTTCGAATGTCGACGACGCTCCTTTCCTCTTGCTTCTCAAGGGACTCGGACTCGATATCGATGCCGGATTACTACCGCGCAACGCGTATCGAGACTTATGGTCCTTATCTTCGATCCACCGACGACCACTCGCTGGAGTCGGATAGTGTTATTCCTGTAAGCTTTGCTGCTCGCTGTAGTAGGACGCTGACTGAGGACGGGTAGCATTCTCCTGCTTCGGATAAAGGGTATCATTCGCAGGAGAGCCTTGATTTTGCTTCGAGCTTCTTTTTAGTGAGTAAGAGAGGCTCCCAAGAGGACATTAGACGCTGAGGAATTTTTTCAGCCAGACTATATCGATATCGAGAGCGAGGCGGCCCCGAGCGCTCGGTCACAAAGCAAGCCGAGCCCGCGATCCATTCTTTGGGTGGGTAAATTGAACGTACCAGTTGGTTGTGAGCCTGGTTCTGACCTGTTGCTAGCGCATCGTCCAATATTTTCGATGCAAACATCGTGGCTGGCATCGCCGAGCCTAATCACACCAGTGAGTTTGTTGTTACTTCATTCATGGCTAAAGTTCAATTGACGCTCTTCGACCAGCCCCCCAATTTCCACTTTGTAACGACCATGAAAACATCTTGAACTATACTCTCTCGACTTCAACCCTGGCGAGTCATTGGTCGACTCCAACGAATGTGACTCGTCATGCGAATCCCCACAGCGTTCATACACACTCACTGAATCCATGTAAATTGTCCTGTACAACTGTAGCACTATATACCTTACTGTACGTCGTTGAAAAATATAAAGTTTTTCTTGTGCGAATGTCTGAATGCTAAGCTGTGGCTGTGCTCTGCTCCTTGTCCTCAACCATCATGTTCGCGGCCATGACGACGCCCTGGCTCCAGTCCGCCCATCAAAGTCTTCTGGCCACTGTCAACGGAATCTCTCGTATGTCGGCAAGGACGGCGCCGAAAGACTAAATAGGGGATCGCGAAACATGAACATGTGTTTTCAGCGCCCTCTCTTCTTTGCCTTCTGCGACAACCTCTTCTTCTTTCCCGGACTCGCTTGACCCTCCATTCCAATTCTCCCCGCTATCGCCACCGCGTATTTTCATTCGCTACTCCGCGTCTTTGCCACGCTGGACCCGCACGCCGTCGACACCGAATAAAGTTCAAGGTTAGGTTGGCGTCATACCACCACGCCTTGGACATGGACGTCCTAAATCCAATCCTGTGCGCGTCCGTCAAGGCGGGAACGGAATTTAGGAACTGTGGCGCATGTCCAGACACGCTCTCAGGTGGGTAATTGAAATGCTCTGATCTGGATCCATGGTATTCAAACGCGCTCTCATACTAGGGATCGAGAAACTTCCCGTGGAGCTCTTGTCGGAAATCTTTATAGACTATGTTCTTTCCCACCCATTCGATTTGTGGGATCCCAACGACGGTCCTCGCCTTTTAGAGAATATCTGTTCTTTGTGGAGGGCGACTGTTATTTCCTCGCCCCGCGTCTGGTCGACGTTTGTCATCGTTTCACGTCCTGCGATTCATACCCCTAGTGCGGTGAAAGTGCTGCATACATATCTTTTGCGTTCCGCTGCGGCACCCTTGACCTTTTCATTCTACACCGGATCAGCCACTTCGGATCCGAACCCTATCTTCGAGCTCTTGCTTGACCATTGCCATCGGTGGTATGATGTCATGCTCGAGTTGCCTCTACATCTCTACCCATCCCTCGACCGCATTCATGGCCGCCTCCCACTATTACATGCTGCGTCGCTTAGAGCGAAGGGTAGCACCAGTCCGCATGTCGGTAATATCCTAGCCTTCGCAGATGCGCCTCGTCTGGAGAAGTTGGCGCTCTGGGGTAATTGGACGACTGTGCAGCGAGTCATCCTTCCCTGGAATCAGCTCACGTCGTACGCGGATGAAGACGGTAGCGCGACGTGCCCGCAGAATCTCCTCGCCATGTCGAATCTGGTGCATTTGACATATCGAGCGAGGAAGATTGACGTGTTTCCTTGCCAAGTCCAGCGGTTGGAGAACCTCACGACGCTGCGCATTCTCTCTGGGTATCATCTGTCCACCTTTTTTGACCATGTTACTTTGCCATCGCTCCAGGAGCTCACGTTGGTGGATATGACGCTGCGGTATGAGGTCAAGGCGGTGGCGGGGGTACTGGAAGATCTCATCGGTCGCTCTCGATGCTCCGTTCAGGTTTTGAACATTGATAATCTGGCGTTTGGCGACACGCCGCATTTGTTGCGGTTGTTCTGGTGCATGCCGGAGCTGACGGCGCTTTGTATCCGACACTATGCGGCGAGGGAGCTGTCAAAGTTGTTTCGGACGCTGCGGGGGTCGACAGTGTTGCCAAAGTTGACGATGATCAGTCTGCATAGTGATTTGACGGCGGCGGTGATTGATGTGGTGGATATGGTGGAGTCGAGGTGGAAGGGCGAGGGTGGTGTACAGAGGTTGAAGAGTGTGGAGTGTCCGCGGTATCCGGTGTATGACAGTTTTACGCTGTTGAGGTTGACGGATTTAGCGAAGGAGGGGTTGGATGTGTGTTTTAGTAGTTGTGTTAAGCTTCCGGACGCTTGCATATTTTAGAACTAGACTATTAGAGACTTTAGATTAGAACTACGTATATTGCTTTGTGATAGATATTAGATTTGTTTATAAGAGTATGGTAGGTAGGTAGGTAGAGACGGGACCAGGTCCCCATGAGGAACTGCTGTGTGTGTCATTGGCGAGACCCGATTTCCACCCAGTGATTGAGCACTCCGCATTTAAGAAAGTCCCAACTGACCTCTGTCCACTGGATCAGAGAATACAGACTGGTTCGTCGAGCAACTCCTGTAGTAGACGGAGCACCATAATTACTCTTCAAAACGGAAGGAAGGGAGCGAGCTTGTTATGTGCACCCACATGTCAATGCAAAACCCTTCATTATTAGAGGACTATTCGACATGGAGGGGGAACAGGGAGGAAATACACCTGCAAATCGTCCGAATGTGGCTGTATGTACATGTAAAGGCGGCGGTGAGAACAGACAGGTATAAACGCCGCAAAGCAGAAGCTTGTAGAGGGGTCGATAGGAGCAAGTGTCTGTGGGGTGGTGGTGGTGGGAGGTGTCCGTGACTTTGGTGAGTTAGGAGATGGTCATGGTTCGGGATCAACATATGTAGGAGGACGCGATCGGGTTCCTGAATAGGAAGATTTTCCATCACGCGCTGTTTCCTTCTTACCATCATCATCGACCGCCCTTCAAAATGCTTGTTAGTCCTTCTGCGCCTTCCTTGGGATTATTCTCGATATTCAGCGTTGACAGCGACCCTAGGACCGTCGTAGCTGCTATTTTGCAGGCTTTACACGTCATCAGACATGTTTTCGTCCGCGAAATGCGCGAGAGCTGCCATCAAGCGGAGTATCGGTCGCCATTTTGCCACTGCATCTGGACCCAAACGAGGAGACTCTGGTGAGAACTCAATTCTGCTTACCCCAGCACTCGTCTAATTTGCGCAGTTGTTATTGGCATGTCGGGAGGTGTTGATTCTAGCGTTGCAGCGCGTTTATTAGCGGACAAGGTGCGTTTACGTTCAATCATCGCAGATTTTTACTGAACAAGAGTCAGGACTACAATCTTTCTGCGGTGTACATGCGGAACTGGGATACGCGCGACGAGACGGCGTCTGACAGCAGCGGCTGCGAATGGGAAAGGGACTGGAATGACGTGCAGCGCGTGTGCAAGATGCTGGATATTCCATGTCAGATGGTGTGCCGTTATGCCTGGGCTCGCCCTCTTTCCTTACCTTGGATAGATCGACCTTTCGCGGCAGTATTGGAACCGCGTCTTTGAGCCTGCGTTGCGGATATGGGAGACTGGGAATACGCCAAATCCGGATGTCTGGTGTAATCGGTGCGTAGTCTTTTCCTCATTCAAACGCTGTTGATCTGATTTGACACAAGCGAGATAAAATTTGGAGCATTGTTGGAATGTCTTCGCGACAAGACGGCTTGGTTTGCGACGGGTCAGTTCTGTTTCTGTTTTACGGCTGGAGCAAATGACTAAGTAGGTGCAGGACATTACGCTCGAAAGGCATGGTCATCGTCGACGCCGCCCCGTCCTTTATTGCTCCGTGCTGCAGACCCGATCAAGGACCAGACGTACTACCTGTCGTCCATATTGGAGGCTGGACTCGCGCGCGCGCTCTTCCCACTCGGCGATTATACCAAAGCGCAAGTACGCCACCTTGCGCACCAGTACGAATTGCCCAACGCCGAACGAGCGGAAAGCATGGGCTTGTGTTTCGTCGGCGAGAAGACGCGTTTCGCCAACTTCATATGTCTGTAGCTCCGCATGACTATGTCTCTGGGATATGATGGCTTATGATGTTTTTTAGCGTCGTATATACCGCCTAATCCTGGCCCCGTTGTGCGTGAAGACACTGGACAACACGTTGGTACACACCAGGGATTATGGACGTTTACCGTTGGAGAAAACGCGCGCATTCAGGGTATGCCGCAGAAGATGTATGTTTCGGACAAGGATGAGGCGAGTAATACGATATATGTTGTTCCCGGTGTGTATGTACTCTTACTCTTTTCTGATCATGTCAGTCCAGCACCTGACGAACTCCCCAGTAATAACCCGCGCCTCTTTCGAAACTTGATCCGCATTTCTGACTGGCAATGGATATGGGGGGCGGACCCGCCGTTCGTTGGGCAAGGCTCTTTTCGTGGTACAGCGAAGATTAGACATCGCCAGGAAGAGGTGCCGTGTACGGTGATGATGTAGGTTTCCTCTTGTTCTTTGATGTTGCGCACATTTTGATAAAGACCTTTTTGATAGTGATGAGAAAGGTATGGTTGTGGATATTGATAGGCCAGAGCCGGGCGTGGCGCTGGGCCAGGTGGTGGTTGTTTGGGATGAGGCTGGGGTATGTTTAGGTTGTGGGTTGGTCGCTGCTGCAGAGTATGTAGAGTAGGAGGAAGATGCTGATTTAAAGAGGTGAGATATTAGATGAAAGTCGATGTTATCTGGTAGTAATTCGTCACGCTTCAGAGTAGTTGGTGTACACATCCCTTCTCAATGTACGAAGTACTGGAACACGCACGGGATCCACGCCATCTTGTTTGTGACGCAAGGAGGCGCACGAACGAAAAGTTGGGGAACGGTACTCAAGCTAGCGCGTTAACTGAGGATGGCGTTGATCGTCCTTTACCCTCGCTCAAAGTCCCAAAAAGTTCGATACTCCCGCGGCGACTGTAGATGTTCCGTCCCTTATCGTTGTCCCTCCTTCGATTGATGCCCTTTCCCATCTACTCCAAGTCTCTCGTGTCGAGTCTGAGAGGCACTCCTTGCGCGGTTTGGAGAAGTTGGCACTTGTATTTAAGTGGAGAAAAGATCTGCTTTTCCTCTGGTCCAAACTTCCTGATCTACTCGCAAAGTTGACTCTTCCGATTCTGTTTAGCGTGTGTGTCACGCTTGCTTGGCCCTCGTCTTCGAGGCCATCGTCAGATCAAGGGACTCTTTCGGATATCGAGCAGGAGGTGTTGAGTCTTATGCACGAGCTGTTTACATTAGCCGTGCACACCGAAGTCCTGAACGAAGCTCTGTCACAGCGCTGCAACGGCGATCGAGTTCCTGAAATGGCATCTGCCAATATACGTCTTCGTAGTTTGTACCCTGTTTGGTTGTCATGCCCGGGTTCTGTGACGCCACCGTGCCCGGTGATATATGAAGTTTGTTTTCTTCATATACTAGAATAGCACTGCTGACGACGAATCAACGCTTCTTGGGCATTTGGGGATGACCTATCAGTGGTTGAGGATGAATTATAGTCAACATGAGTCCGGTGCTAATGTTAAATGAACAAGATCTATATAGAATGAGAAGGCCTACTACGATGTTTGAGTGCGAATACTACCTTATTCAAGGCGAATATCATCAGCGTAATTTCAGGCCCGAATCAACCCAGTATTGGTAGAAATGTGCGGTCAAGTCGAGATCACTTTACACTCATGTGAGAGAAGCGAGAAATGTGAGAATACAACAAGCAAGAATATCTACAAGAAGAGCATCGTCTCCATATAGAAATTACACCTGCACACGACACCAATCAATCCAATCCCTCCAATCGCAAGCCTTCACAGCACTGATACGTGAGTGCATCACAGATTCCTCCAACACCATCATTTCCTGTTCCACAGATGTCTCCAGCTCGGTAACGTCAACCCCGAAAGCGCGCTTGGGACTTGGCTGGTAGACCTTTACCTCAACCTCCTCCGCCGAACTATGAGAATTAGAACCGCTATCCCCATAGTACACTGCCGCTTCGGACCCAGGGGCAATATACTTGGGAGTCTTTCCTCTACCGCACTCGACAATGGGGTCCGCAGAAGGATTCCATTCCGAAGGAGAGGACGGCGCGGTGAAGAAGCGCGGCGATGACGGCTCCAAGTCGAGGTCGTCAAAGAAATCGGGCAGGAAAACAGAGGATGGAGAATCCGTATCGACTGGCGAGGGTGACTCGTCCAAGACCAGCGAGGGAAGGGAATGGGAAGGGAATGAGAGCTCGCTTAAGGGTATGTTTCCCTTGCTCGATGTGATCTGCATATACTGGAACAGCACGGTGATGACGGCTGTAATGTCGTCCAAATCCGCGTCGCTGTGCGATACGAGTACTGTCATGCGAGACATGTCGACCAAGTAATCCTCCCACTCGGTATGTCCGATTTGGATCGTTTCCGTGTATGGGGAAGCGACAGCGTTCAAAAGATTCTGCCTGATATTCTTGTAGTCGTGAAGAGCCGTGAGGCCGGATATTTCGAGTCTGGGCGTGGATGAGTTTAAGTTGTAATGTCAAGAGCATCAAACTCACTGTTCTGCATCGCTGAGGTCGACATCGCCTGTAGCTTGCAGCGCGACGATGTAAAATACTCTCAGCATCATCACAAAGTCTTCAGTGGCCTGCGTATTGGTAACGGAGAGGAGTTCTGTTTGCGAATAGAACCGGAGAGAAAAGACGATGATTTGGAAGAGCGTGAAAGGAGTCTGGTAAGGTGAACAGACAAGTTCGTGCACAGACTTGAATATCGTCTTGTATTGGGACGATAGCACGAAGTCGCTGTGAAATGGATGAGACGGGGATCATGAAAGATAAGCAATGGACACAAACATGACTTTGGCGTCGTCCTCGACCCCAGTTGCGATGGTGAATAAGAGGGCGAACAGCCAATGGGCAATAATGCTTGTAGAGCTGTACTCCGGAGCGGACATAATGATGGAGATGCGGAGAGCGAACTCTGCTAGGTCGTGAGGGCGGATGAGAGGATGTCTACCTCGCTCGTGCCATCTTCTATATATGTCGCATCCACACTTGGCGGCCAAAGGACGTCTTGCGTAATCAAAGCGAAAGAGCAGACAATGACCCAGTGGCACAGGTACAGGGCCATGCTGCCACGAATTGGACTTGTGCGCTTTGACCATCGACAAATATTGTGGCTGAATATATTTGGCCAGTACAGTGACCCCGCGCAGAGTGTGGACAGGTCACCCTAAGCCATGTTTATTCGAGAACGACAGTAGGATCCGGTCTTCAGAGGAGAATGTCGTAGAATCTAGGACTTGCTACCGTAAGATCTGCTATTGACAAAGTGAGTCGCTTTGACCGATGGATGACGTTGACAAGACCCTTTGAATCTCCGTGTATAAAAAGCAACATTAGCTGCGTGGTGTATACCGTGGTAGCGATACTATGCGGGAGTAAGAGCGCCTTGGTGTTGAATGTTAAAAGCAGCGTTACCTAATAATGATGACTGCTGCTCGGCACTTCCCGCATCCTCCTATCCAACCTGCGCGCGCTGAACCATCGTGATCACATACCGAGTACATACAGATGCCAAAGACAAGGACGGGGTCGCTTTCAGTTGCTCTGATCACTGCTCAGATGTTCCGCCCCGAGTTAGCGTCAAGCCGGGTTCAATTGATCTGGAGAGGAATTTGGACGAGTCGAGCATTGCATTATGAGAATAAAAGAGTCCGGACGACAACTGTATCGTGTGGAAGGTCTCTCGGCTCGGTGTTTTAGCCTTGAAACCATTGAAGACTCTGCGTTACTGGGCTGAATTTGTTTATACGGGTGAATAGGAAATTCGATTGCAAGGCCTCTACAAACTTGCTTCAACTTCTCTTGTTCATTTTGTGCGAAAAAACCTGACACTCATAATGTATAAAGATGTGTCGGAGTAGAGGCAAAGACAGCTGTAGCTTAGCGGTAAAGCACATCTAAACTCGTTCAAATTGTATGCCTGTTCGACTCAGGCCAGTTATAGAAGAATCTGCGGTTGCTTCTTTTTTCGCAAGACTAGCTCTCACACTGACTTGATAGACATTTAAGGACGGAAAATTGGTCCTGACACTAGACCATGGGTCTCCCAAACTCAATCAACGCATTTCATGCGTTATCCTTTTCGAATCGAATAACACTACTTACCATCATCCTGCACGGCGATTCTGCTGATGGGTACAAAACTAGCGACTCGACCGCGATACGCACCAAGACTCATGGGGCCAGAGCAGAGAGATGCGGGTGTGGGCGGAAAACTTTGTGAACATACGCGCTGCTATCTGTGGCTTAATGCACAGCTCGTCGTCTACGTGTACGTTCCTAACCCTATTTCATCCACTTTGAGCTAGTCATACAACTTGGCCCAGCTTTCTCGCAGGTTTGAAGCCTTGCACTTCACTACTGCAACGTCTAATCGTGTTCCTGATGACAGAGTCCGGCTCTGGATGTCATAGCGCGCGAACATCAGTGGGTTTTGTTCGTTCTCAATATGCGGGAATCTCGGCCTGAAAGTAGTCTGGTGCGATGTGTGAGTCCTGCGGAGAGGACTCGTTCCATAAAGTGCGCCCTCGTCTTTCACTCGAAGTCAAGACTATAACTAAGGCTACCATAGCGAGATGGATGACTCGTCCTACTTCGTATGAACAAGGGGCCCGTGTAACGAGAGAAAGTATATTCAGCTTCTTGGGCTGATTGATTGAATCAATTGAGTGCACGTGTGACTTTACTATATTCTTGATCGAAACCCCACTATTACGCTGTCTGTCCCCCTTCGATTTTGCACTTCTCCCCGAACAAGCAACTGCGCTCCCTCCAATAACATGCCCGCCGTAGGAATCCCTAGTATACCAATGTCTCCAGGTCCAAGTGCGATATCCGCGTTGCCACATCCGTTCTAACATACCCATGGCAGTCGAGGTTCGCTGGAAAGACGACCCCAAGCGCCTCCCACTCCTCAGCCGCATCTTCGAGTGGCTGGAGGCGAAGAAACCTGGGCTAGGAAGACAGATCGTTCTCAGAGAGAACGAGGTCGACAATCCGAATGAGTGGAAAGCCCGCCTGATCAATGACAATGCTGATATTGCGGCGCAATTTCCGGGCGATACGAGACTGCCCCATCCGATGGAGTGGAAGTCCATCCGGCCGGACAGAGAGAGGTGGGGAGACGAGGCAAAGGCCGTCGAGGAGGTGTACAATCGACTTGGGAAAAACTATCGTCAAGCACAGCGTAAGAGGAAAATTGAGCTTGATTCGGTGGCGGCGGCGGCGGCGGCTGACAGGTTGGTCATTCATCTACTAGTCTCCTTGAGGCATTGCATTTATCATGTCAACTGTTTAGAGCATCACAGCGATTGCGTACTACAGAATGAGGGAGTTCGGGACCTCCTCAAGAGCATAGACATATGTTTCAGAATGGTGCGTCCTACGCTTTTCTATCCCTTCGTCGTCTTAGATAAAAAAAAGTCGAAGTCGCCGCCCTCCCGAAACTTAATGGCCCCGAGCTGCAGACACAAAACATTGCCCCACTGTCTTCCCGTCGTCTTAAATGTGCCGAAGCTGCTGGTGCCCCGGTAGCTTCGGGCCTGTGCGCCAACCTACGCGAGGTGCGAGCGGCGCTGGAGGCAATCGCCACTGAAGAAGCCCTTGACCGCCTGCAGCACCTGCTAGAGTGCGAGGCACTGCAGATAGAGAAAAAGACACTAATTGATAGATACAACACGATGCAAAGAGAAAAGGAATCTCACGCGGATGCGCTTGCCGACTTGAAACTCCACTACGAGGCGCTTCGAGAAGCCAAGGAAAAGCTTGTTTTATGGCGGGACCAGGTGGATTCTCTGCACAAAGATAAAGAACGAATGGAAGCTCGGGTAGCCGAGCTTGAAACCCGATACGCTGTTTCGGAGGTTGAGAAAGGACAGCTTGAAGCGGAGCTAGCTTCAGCCCGTGCTCGGGTCGTTCATCTAGAGGAACAGAGCGCTGGGTTACAGGTGCAGAAGGAGGAAGTGGAGGCTCAGATGCGCGCCGATTTCGAGAAACGACTGGCTGCTCTGCGGGTGGAGAAGGAAGCTGCTGACCTGAGAGTTGAAGAGCTCGTCGAAGTCGCTGGCAGGCTCAGCGATACGCCCTCTGGTACGCTCGTTTTGGAAAACGTCTTCGCGGCGGACTGAACTATTTTGTTTTCTAGAAGATGAAACCGACGAAAACGAGCAGAATGAACTGGCGGCCGTACTAGCACACAACGTTGCTTTGCAAGCAATGAACAACGATCTTGAAGAAGAGAATGCGGATTTGAAGAAGCGCAACAAGAATCTCACTTTGGTGGTAGAGCTCTTGGAGGCGGCGGCAGCTCCTTGAATGTCTGGTATCCCCCCTTGTATTTTCTCTGTTGTTCGGTACCTCGAATAAGTAGTGTCCGTCATGCTCTGATTGATTTACCTATTCTTCAAAGCGCCTCTTATGGGTCGCGACTCGCGTACTGTATCGGCATCGAGTTACCCAAAGCGTACAAGCTCGGCACTAACGGGCATTGACAGTTGCCCTGGCTCATCAAAATCTATCAGAATTTTTAGAATCTCACCATATCGCCTACACAGTGACGCGAGCCTAGCCAAATTTGCGGCTGTGGTGTCCATGGTCGACGTGTCTGACATGAGGATTTCATATGCTTTCCTGCCAATCTCGTAGAATAAGCTTCCAAGAGCAGTTGAGTCGCTGTCGAGCGGGCAGGCGCTGCCATGAAAAATAAATTAAGATTCGGACAATGCATTAGAGGTTATTTACTGCAGCTAATTCCACCGCTCCGAATAATTCCGAGTCTCATCAAACCTGTGTCCATTTTTGGGACCATGCCGGAATTGGCGCCGCGACGCGCTCACCTCATCGGTGCCATCCCTCTTCCATCCACAAAAACTTAACAGGGTATAACATCATCCCAAATCATCTTTCATTGCAAGGTTGTAAAGGGAGAGCCCAAGAGACGGACCAAAAAACCTCGCCTGCAAATTTGGCATGAGTTACCAAAAGTGTTTCAGCGAGCGTTCGGAAACCCCCGAATATTGCCAAGGGTCCAATTTTTGGGTGCTCTAAATAACCTCTATTGCCGCCTCCGGCATGGTCTCGACTTTGAAACTCCGAACGGACCTTGCCGTTTCGAGATGAATGCTTTGCTTGATGCGAAGGCCACTGGTACAAGCTTCGAGCAGGATTTTTGTTTTCTTTTACAGAAAGACAGCACATAGCGGTCCAGTTCCATGGACATGAGAAATATACCGTGTTACACCGAGACAGGATCTATGCCTGAGGGGTCATGATCCTGGTCTTTCCGTTTGCTGAGCTTCCAAGCTCTGCCGCAGGAGGCGCCGTGGTGTCTTGCTGCGAGATTGGCTTGTTGGTACAGTAAAGGGTAGTTAGGAAAATGTACAGTACATTTGTGTCGTACTGTAGCCTAGCGTCCGGCGATCTAGAGATAGGTCCGTGCCGAGTAATTGATGATGATGATGAGGAGTCTGGCCCCCTCCACGAACTACGTTTCCTTCCACCATCTCCAGACGCTGCATCCGCGCGCGTTGAAGCAAAAGTGCACTCCTATTCCGCTTTGCGGCTTTTCACCGCCTGTGTTACTGAGGTTGTCATGGAGCCCGAGAACATCAGTGAGTTTTCTCGCTTCGGCATGCGTGGGAGCTGGACTGAGATGAGTGTCAAAGAGACGACAGTCACAGTAGATTTTGCGCCTGTCTTCTATCCAGAGTCCATAACGCCACGCTAGTGAGACATTCATTTGGTAACAAGGGAATTCGACTGCACTGACTCGTTCAAACACGTAACTCTGAAGAAGCCCATGTAACGAGAGAAAAGCATAATCGGCTTCTTGGGCTGATGATTGATTGAAGGCGATTCTTCAATTGAGTGCGCGTGAGAGTGATCCAAAAACAATTGCGCTTTCTGTTCGCCTTGAACCTTGCCCTTCTCCCGAAAAATCACCCAGGCTGCGCCTCCGACTTTCTGAAAATTTATGCCCACCGTAGGAATCGCTACATCCATGTTCGAAGGTCCAGGTGAGATGTGTTACTGGCCCATTCTCTGCTTCTCACATTAGTACCACAGTTGAAATTCGCTTCAAAGACGTCCCCAAAAAACTCCCACTCGTCAGCCACATCTTCGAGTGGCTGGAGGCGAAACAACATGGTTTCGGAAAGGAGATCATTGTCAAGGAGAACGAGCTCAACAATCAGGACGCGTGGAAAGCCCGCCTGCTCAGCGACAACGCTGATATCGCGGTGCGATTCCCGGGTGGTATCAAGATGCCCCGCCCGAACGAGTGGAAGTCGATTCAGCCGGACAGGTGGGGAGACGAGGTGGCCGTCGAAAAGGCGTATAAACGCCTTGCCGAAAACTATCGCAAAAAGAAACGTAAAATTGATTCCGTCTCTCGCGTTGATGACACCGCCGCGGCGGTGCGTGGCGAAAATGGGGCCGCGACGTTTGTCATCCTCTACATGTTTCTTGAGTCTTTGCATTAATTATGAACTTCTCAGTGCATCAGAACGGTTGGGTACAGATGGCGGGCCTAATTCACCGCCAGACGAATTTCTTCAACAGCATACAGATACGTCTCTTGCTCAAGCTCTTGCTGGTGCGTCCTAATTTCTCTGTGGCTTCGTTGTCTCAAAAAAGTCTTGCCTTGTTCCAGTCATCACCAGCCGTAAACGCAATAGTACCGATCTGCAGGCGGAGGAACAGGCCGTGCTTCGTCGCCAATGCGAGGAGCTGCAGAGACACTTTGTGGCGCGTCACTCCGGCTTGAATCTGCCGCAGCGAGAGGAGCTGCTGACGCCAAAGTAGCTTCCTAGCGCTCAGAACTCCAGCAGCAGAAAGACGCTCTGCGTGTGGCAAAGGAGGGAATTGCCGCCCAAGTATCCTTCGACCGTCTCCAGCACCAGCAAGCCTACGCAGCACTGCTGCAGGAAAAGGAGGCGCTAGTCGCTAAGTACGAGGTTATCCAGGGAGAGCACGAAGCTCAAGCGAATGCGCATGCCGATTTGCAGTTTCGCTACGAGACGCTTCGACTCGGAGAAGCCAAAGATATTGCCGATAAGAGCCTTACTTTAGGTCGGGACCAGGTCGATTCGCTGCACAAAGATAGAGAGCGAATGGAAGCTCGGGTGGCTGTGCTTGAAATCCAATGCACTGTTTCGGATGGGGAGAAAGGTCAACTCGAACACGAGCTAGCTAAAGCCAGCGCTCAGATCGCTCATCTGGAGGAAAAGTGCGCTGGATTACAGGTGGAGAAGGACGACGTGGAGACTCGGATGTGCGCCGAACTCGAGGAGAAACTTGGTGGCCTGTGGGCGGAGGAGGAAGCTGCCGACACGGGAATTGAAGAGCTTGTCGAAACCAAGCGCGATACGTCCTCTGGTACGCCTGTTTGGAAAACGTCTTCGCCGACTGATTTGTTTGGTATCTAGAAAATGATTGTGACGAAATCGAGCAGACTAAAATGGCGACTGTACGGCCACATGATGTCGCTTTGCAAGACATGAAGGACGATCTTGAAGATGACAATGCGCCGGATCTGAAAAGGCGCAACATTAATCTCGGAGCTCTTGGGGGTGGCGGCTGCGGCAGCTCCTTGAATGCCTGGCATTCCTTCCCGTCCTTTTTCATCTTTCTTTACCTCGTTACGCAGTGACATCGCCCTCCGCCGTCGTCTGAAAAACGTTTCTCTACGAAATGAGCGAGGTGAACTAGAGGAGACGTTTCGATGATTAGAGCCTCTTTACATGACTCCAAGTAGATTCATGATGATCTTATCGCTTATTGCATTGTTCAATGGCAGACAACTGGCCTCTCGTAATTGTGTCTCTGTCTGGGATACAATACCGGATTTCAATGAGAAGTAGTGGCAAATCATTTTGTTGTGGCAGACAGTGTTCGGTGGTCTTCATACTCTAATTCGCTTCTGCTCAAGGTGACTACTTATCGCGAGGCATGGTCTCTTACCAGGATCTGCATCATGTTGTGCCTGGCACATTTCTCCATCACGAATCGATCTTCGATGGCAGTGGCGGCGCGCACCGCGCGTCGCTAGTCACATGACGGGAAATCCAATGCACAGCCACACTTAGCTTTTACTTTTACCACCATCTTGAATTCCCCATACCTCTCTCCATCCCACCCTCCCACGTACAACCCCGTAGATGGCCTTGATTACGATCTCTGGATATCCTTGCAGTGGAAAAACTTGGCGGGCCAAACAAATATCGGACTTTATCGAATCCAAACTAAACGACCCGGAATACACTGGACCGCAATACAAAATTGTGGTAATCTCGGACCATTCCCTAAATATCAGCCGTTCGGCTTACAACGGTGTGCATTATCTCAGTTGCTGGTACGAAGGTGCTCAGCCTTCCAGACAGTCGCTCGGAGAAGCCAGCTAGAGGCACCCTGTTCACCAATCTGCAGCGCCAAATATCGCCGAACAATATTGTGATACTTGACGCGCCTAACTATATTAAGGGATTCCGATACCAGATATACTGTGCGGCCAGAGAGTTCAAAGTTCGTGTAGCGACTGTAAGCCACCCCTGCTCCTCGAATGCCTGATATTGACCTCTGGTTCAAGTAGGTTTTTGTCGTATCAACACCGGATCAATGTCGTGCACGAAATGAAGCGCGACCGGAAGGGGAGAGATACACAGCCGATACGTGTGTTACGGTTCGCTAGTCTCCGATACCCTACTGACGGATGGATAGGCTGGATAATCTCATTCAACGATTTGAGGAGCCTTCTTCTATGGTCCGATGGGATTCGCCTCTATTCACGCTTTTGTGGACGGATGACGGTATTCCGTCCTCCGACATTTGGAAAGCCATCATGTCCGGCGACGTTAAACCCCCCAACTCCGGCACTCTCTCAGTCCGTCCCTTCTATTCTTGCTTCCCATCACTACTCTAACCGTTCAGCTAGATAACGAAAGCGCCTACAGATGCACTCCTTAATCTTGAAAATACGACGCTGGCTACCGTCTCCGCGATAATGTCCGAGCAATCCTCGTCTGGGTCGTATGGCGGGCCAATGCAACTGGCGATAACACCCACACTGACTATCAAGATCATGCTTCGCGGGCGAAATGTGACGTTGTCAGAATTGCAGAGGCTAAAGCGGCAGTTCGTTACTGTGCACAAGAAAGCCATCACCCTTGGAACGACGGAGAAAGGCGCGGTGGATTGGCAGGAGCAGAGTATTGCCGCAAAGTTTGTGACTTATCTGGAAGAACATCTGCACTAGCGGTACTAGTAGGTTGCGTCTTTGCTGTTTTGGTTTCGGTGGCTCATCGTTCCCGTCAGCGCCCGTGATGATGAGCCGGTCGCATTGATCAATTCCTCCTCGGCCTGTAAATCTCCATCTTGTAGATATCTTCATCCCATTGTCAATACACTCTTATAGTTTTCTTGCATCACACTATAATCGAAAGCGATGCATGCCCCAGGCGGATCGTGGCTTACATCCTCGTTGTACGAGAACGGATGGCCGACTATACAGGAACTCGTGTTCGGGAATGGGAATGACAAGGCTGGGTGGCTGCTGGACTTTGATCTGTTCTTTCCTGCTGGGAAGGAAAAAACTGATACGGAGTATGTGCTGTTCTATGCGGATATCGTGCAGAGCGTTCTCGCTAAGGCTGCTACTGGGATGTATGTGGTCTCTCTCACCAGTGATCAACGTAAATTGATTCGAACTCGCGCGCCAGTGATACGAGTTTAGTCGATCCGTGGGCAAGGTCTGCTATTTTCTCATAGGTGCTCATGACTCTCATTTCACTTCCCGTCTATAGGGCTTTGTCATATCACTTCCTCAACCAGACCTCGCGCAGCAATTTCTTCACTGAAAATTTCCCGCAAGGCGCTGGTCAACTCTGGTCGGACATACCCTTATCAACGTCGTATCAGAATCACGATGGTCCGTTCCCCATCATCCTAGTCAACTCTCGGCCAAACAACGACACCTCCGTGGGTTTCCTTACGCCAGCAGCCCCTGTGTACGATGTGAGCCTTGACACTCGCTGTCATGGCTTACAACATATGTAATTGGCGGCACAGATTTCTCCCCTTGAGTTGGCTTCCTTTGACCCAGGTCTCTCTGCTGCCGCCGACCTGTGATTTGTTGGCTCCAAGCTCACAGCAGGCAAGCCAGACAACAGCTCGTCGTGCGTTGAAGGCCTAGATGAAACGAGTTTTGTTATGGGCACTAGCTCGAGCTTGTTCAATGTTAGTCCTCTTCAACTTTTCCCCGTAACTCGCAGCCTGACAACACAAACTCCTTGATGATGCGCGGAAGGGACTTATGGGGGACGGTGACGATTTTTACAGGTCCTAAAGAACATCGTGTCGAAAGTTCTTGAGCAGTTCCGGACGCACGACGATGCGCCTTCATAACGTCCCTCTGGTTGCGTTTCAATCTGACATATGTTGTAGCCCGTTCAAGAAGATCGCGACGTCCACGTTTGTCGATACTAACAGTGACTGGCTTGAGCTGATCGATGGTGGTTCAAATGGCGATTGTCAGAGTACGCGTCGCGCATACTTCCGCGCGCCATCGCGGACCGCATTAGCGCGGAGATGTCGAAGGTCTCATCATTCCCCACATTATGAAGACGGAGATTCAACGATTCGATGACTCGCTCCTGGAAAACATTACGAAACATTTAACTGCGGGAGAGGACTTTTCCCATGAGAAGTGGGATGACACTAGGGAGATCTATGCTGTTATAGGCTACCGAGGCAGTCAAACCTTTGAAGATTCACGCCTAGCCATCGTAGGCTCAACGGCCCTTATCGCGTTCATTACTAGCGCCCGGACGCACGTCTGGGTGGCATCGCTAGGAGACTGATGCAGGTACCAGTGCATTTTGTTTGTCTATAAAAAAAGTGAACTAAGTAGAGGTCAGTATGCATTCGTAGGCACAACGACAAGTGGGTGCGGATCATGCGCAGCACGTCCCACAACGCCAGGAACTAGGACGAGGTCGACAGAATTCAGCGCGAACATCCGAACGAAGCAGGTATCATTCAGCAGGGGCGTCTCCTCGGTTGGCTCAGTGTCACACGTGGTTTGTGCGCTTCGCGATCTGGAGCTGTTGGCACTCATATCATCAACAGCTCTCGGTGACTTCCAACCTAAAGCCTCCTATTCCATTGGATCACGAGCACTGAAATGGATCTATCGCGCGCCTTTGCCTAGCGATTTCTGGAGTGAATGGAAAGCAGAGGGTCATATTAACATGCCGTACATCTCCAGCACAGCTCATGTTGAATGCCACGAGCTTGCTGAATGTGACATGCTCATTTTTGCATCCGACGGGCTGCGAGACGCGTTGCCCCCACCTCTCACTCCAGATGAATGCTGGGATATTCTCGTCTCGCTCGTCCATGGTGCTCCTGACGCGCGTATAGGACACGGCTGTATCTCTGACGGTGGAAACAATGCGGCCGAGAACCTTTTCAAGAACACGCTCTTTGGCACGGATGCTGTGAAGATGGAGGCTGCTCTTAAGGCTACGGCCGACATGCGCGATGATATGTCAGTCGTCATTGTAAACTTCAAATATGGAGATAGAAATGCAGACGTTCCACGCAATTGTCTTTGATGATAGTCTTCAGTACACTGCGCCTCTGTCTTTTCTCTGATGCTAGGGTCTCGAGAGAGGATGGATCATTCGGACTCCTGGGATCAACAGGACGTACACGTCGACGGATAGCGGAGGCGAATCAAGATGACAAGCGGATAGCGTAGATGAGCAGCGTGAGTTTCGTTCCCGTGAGGTTTTCAAATCTTGACGTCCTGGGGCCAGCTACCATGCTTCATGTCAGTTCACTCGTATGGTGCCCTCTACCTTCAGACCAGCCCGTCACCCAGTGAAGGATATACTTGCGGCTGATCGCTTCGAAATACAAGGAGGATGGAATACTATCTGCGCATCCAGAGAAAGCTATTAGCACCCCGCTACAGTGCGTGTTTTCTTCTGTAGCCGTGCCGGCTACAGAATCTGACATCGTCTACTCCAGCTCATTGCTCGACGCACCAGCCAAGGTGTGTGTTCTCTCCTGTAGCCTGTCCGGCTAGCTTTTCCAGTTTCACCACCGTTATTACCACGTTATCCTTCGCCCCATGTACGCGTGATATTGCGATGCCGCCGAATTTCTCGTACATGGGGAAAGTTTGGCTCGGTATCTTTATCAAGAATACGGAACGGGCGATTTCGACCATTGTATGGAGATTGGGTACGATTACGCCTCTTAGGAGAAACGGCGGTTGTCGGCATGGTGCGCTGT
The DNA here is from genome assembly GCA_015501055.1 of Mucidula mucida. Taxonomy (NCBI): domain Eukaryota; kingdom Fungi; phylum Basidiomycota; class Agaricomycetes; order Agaricales; family Physalacriaceae; genus Mucidula; species Mucidula mucida. The sequence continues at coordinate 52,711 of JADNYV010000203.1, forward strand.
GGCGGTCGAAGATACCGACGCGGGTTGAGCAGCTGCACTACTGGCGCTACAAGGTGAATGTGGCGGAACCGACCGATATCTGATGTGTCTATAATGGCGGTGATACCTGATGTGCGTGAAGAGCATGCGGTATGAGGTGTGGCAAAATGATAAGCTGCAGCAGCAGATAAAGTGGATGGACAAGGAGTTGCGGTTGCTACACATGCTGCGCGGAGAAGCCCCTTGTGTAAGAGGTTAGAGTGTTGATCGTTATATATACATAATCACTTTAGAGTTTTTGCTTAGTATCATATCATGGCGTCCCTCATTCGTTTCATAGTTGCGTTATGTAGTGATACCGTAGTAAGTTATCAATCCGCATCAACTCAGATTGGTATTCCACATTGATGAGTACGCTGCCCTACTTTTAGTGGTTGACACTGACAGACGGAGCTGTCCTCAGTAATGCCTGGTCACATCATTTCAAGGCGGAGTAGCTGTCGTACAACATACTGTCCACTTGAATCCCCGCATGAATTGACACCCCAATAAACCTATCCAAAAAGGCCAAATATCGTAGAGGCGTCCGTCACGAAATTCAAACTTGTATGTCACACCAATTTCGCACGTGTTTCCTTTTCTTCGTCCATTCCTTCGCTTTGGTTAGCCTACTCAGGTCCTATAGGCCTCACAGAACGGCTTCCCACATGACATCTCGCCATCGACCATGGTCAGAGCACTCCAGCTCGTCCCCTCCGCCAAATAGCCATCAAAGTTCGCTCGAGTTCGGCTCACAAAAGTCAAAACTTGACCCGGGATTTAGTCATTTTTGGGATCTCGAGAGCGGAGGCCTGGGGGTCAAGGAGTCTCCCATGCCCTCCGTGGACCCTTCCAACTCATACTGAGGGTGTCCTGAAAACCCCGAACCTCCCCAATCGTCGTATGGAAGCCGTCGGACTCGCTGCCAGCATTATCGCCCTCTTGGGCGTCGCAAACAAACTGGCGCAAGTGGTGGGTAGCTTGTTGGGCGGGGTACATTCCTACAGCTTTGCGTTTGAGCACCCCGTGCTGACTACCATATTTTCTTCAGACCGCCGAATCGACTATCGTGATGAAGCGGATTGTTCTTGACCTGACCGCCGTCCATGAGTGTCTTGAGCGAAGCGACTCCGTCGAGGCCGGTCAAGACTTGCATGAGGCGTGCTCTGATTTGGAAGCGTGCGTTCATCATTGGTGCTATTCAGCATCACTTTGACGCCGTCTTTCTATAGGTCTTTGACCGCCTGCCTCTCGGAATGCATGAACCTGAGTGCCGAAGGCGACAGCTGTGTTACAATGTTACAAGATTGATTCCGCCTACGCTAATTAAATAGCTAAGGTACTAGTACCCCGACGGACCGTATATAGTGAATAATGACAAGTGAATGGCGACGCAGACCACGGGTGCCTCAAAACCCTGCGGGGAAAACCTCTGTGAGGACAAAACCCACGTCAGGGAAAGCTACCGGGTTATCGGTGAGAACGGTAAACATGAAAAGTCAGTTGCTTGCACGGAAACGACGTGCGGATATGCCCTTGGATGTGGCAACCCGACGCGTGTAATCGCCCCAGATGCGTCCGGCAAGTCGAACAAAGGTAATGTGCCAAGAAGAGGAAATATTTCGAAGGACCCTGTCCCGTAGAATGCCACTGGAAAAAGCATCACGAGGTATGAGCCCATCAAGAGGAGGAACATGGCCTAAATAAAACTGGGTCAATGCAAGAGGCCAGATGACAGGATTGTCAAGGAAGTGTTATGAATGGCCATATTTTCACACTTTCCCATCTTATCATATCTTATCGGGGGCCTTGTCTTATCAACCAACGGACTGTTTCATCATCTGTTTCGTCACCGATCATACTCCTGTTCATTATCGAAGCCGTACTCATGTTGGACACACGCTGTTAGCGACTGACTAAGCCACGAGACTCAACCAGGTACCACAGCAAGAACTAAGGAAGAAAGCGTTCACGTTCGTAAGACTAGGCTAGGCCAGGTGTATAAACGAGATCGGAACTAAAGTACAATGATACTACACTACTGCTTATATACTAGTAAGTCTGTGTTTGAAGCTCCTTGTCCATATGCGTTTCCACTAGGGATGCTCCACGCCCTTGACCCAGTGTTGTATGCTACTAGTCCGTGAAACCATTAAATACGAGTGGTGACTGCATGTAAGTAATAATACTGAAACGACCATGTGTGCTACGAGTGTCGGCGGTGTGTATACAATAGGGAGTCCATGAGGTATCGGCATGTATGATGTCATCCATGTGTTGGGTGTGTGTCCGTCATGAGTACGGCTTCGGTAATGAAAAGGAGTATGATCGGTGACGAAACAGATGATGAAACAGTCCGTTGGTTGATAAGACAAGGCCCCCGATAAGATATGATAAGATGTGAAAGTGTGAAAATATGGTCATTCATAACATCACCCCCTCCTTAAGGCGCAAATTCCATTCTGCGCCAGATTTGCTCCATGAGAGCCGCAGAGGGTAACGTGACATCAATAGGTTTGGTGTCAGGCGGTGGCATGGGTCGGAATAGGTGTGATGGAAATTGCGACATGGGGACTTCGATGCGAGCAAGCGCAGGTGGCTTCGGCTTTTTCGGGTACTGCTGGTGAAAGTCGCGAATGGCTTCGTCGGCATTCTTGAGATTGCATGCCGGTTCCCATGTCTGTTCGTGTGTGCCATAACCCTTCCAGTGAACCTTGTATTGAAAACCCCCGCGGTACTTCCGGGAATTCACCACTTTCTCAACCTCCCATTCCGGTTCGGCTCCTTCCAGCACAGGTGGTGGACGCGTGTCTCGGGGTTGCGTCGGAAATTGCGGCTCGTGGTAAGGCGTCAACAGAGCCTCATTGAACACGGGATGAATGCTTTTCCACGTGTGAGGAATCTGGAGCTTGTAAGAGCTCGTCCCACTTTCTTGATCACTTTGAACGGCCCGAAGCGTTTGTCATTGAGCTTCTTCATTGGTCGGTCCGTGCTGAGATTGTCCCTTCCAGCCATACTTTGTTGCCTTCCTTGTACTCTACTGCCTCTGTCCGCTTCCTGTTATAAAACCGTTTCATGTCTTCTTTTGCCATCTTCAATGCTGACCCCACTTCGTCCCATGTCTTCCTCATGCCGTCGGCAAACTCCTGCGCAGTCTCATTTCTCGATGCCGTTTTCGGAGCGGTGCCTTTGTAGGGATGTCTGCCCATGTCTGCGAAGAACGGAGTGACTTTGGTCGCCGAGTGAACTCGATCGTTGTAAACGAATTCAGCAGAGGGTAACCATTCGTGCCAGTCGTTCTGATGGTAGTTGACGAATAACCGTAAGAAATGTTCTATCTCTTGGTTCAGCCGTTCCGTCTGCCCATTTGCCTGTGGATGGTACGCCGTCGTGAAGTTCCCTTCAATGCCCAACAGCCGGTATAACTCCTTCATGAAACGCGAGTGGTATTGCGGACCTCGATCGTGTATCATCTGTCGCGGCAATCCATGTATGGGGAAGATTCGATCGCGGTAAATACGAGCCATGCCTTCTGACGTCAGGGTGGTGTGTGTTGGTATAATGCGTAACCGCTTTGTGAAATGGTCCACAATGTGCTGATCGCATTGTATCCTCCCGACTCCGGCAACTCGCCGATCATGTCCGTCCCAACTTTCTCCCATGGTTCGCTTGGTACGTCTATAGGATGGAGGGGTGCAGCCGGTTTTGTGCGATGTGACTTTGTAACTTGGCATTTTTGACACCCTTCCACATATTCGCGGACGTCTCGGCTAATTCCTGGCCACCAATAGGTGCGTGTGATCAACTCGAGAGTCTTGTACCGTCCGGATGCCCTGCAAGCTGTGCATCATGATGCATTCCAATAACTTTTCCCCGCAATTCCTTGTCCTTCGGTATGTAAATACGATCTTTCCATATAATAAGTCCGTTTTCCTTCTCTTCCCATCCTTTTTCTTTGTTTTCTAATGCTTTTTGTACGTATCTGTCTTGTTTCTTTTCTTTGTTTGATTTTGTTAAGTAATTCGTCCTCCGGTGTAGCTACTGTATGTAAAGAAAATTGAATTTGTGATATAAAAAACTCCGGTTTTAGTAAAACAACGTTTTCGTTATCTTTTTCCCCCTTCTCAAGGCCTGTCATCCTTGACAAGGCATCAGCTTTCCCCATTGTCTTGCCCGGCTTGTGAATCATCTGTATGTCATACTCCGCCAACTCCGTAACCCATCGCGCCTGCCTCCGATTCAACTTCTGCGGCTTCCGGAAGTACTGAAGGTTTTGATGATTGGTGAAAACCTCCACTGTCTCCTTAGCGCCTAGGAGATATTGCCGCCAGTCGTCAATCGAGTCCATAATAGCCATCATCTCTTTGTCGTAGATCTCATAATTGCGCTCCACTTCGTTCAGCGCGCGAGATCGGAAAGCTACTGGTCTCCATTTTCCATCAACAAACTGGGAAAGAACAGCCCCGTTGCATAGTTCGAGGAGTCCGCCTCGACTCGAAACTTGCCGTCGTCGCGTGGTACGATCAGAACGGGTTCTTCCGTCATCCTCCGTTTCAACTCCTCAAACGCCTCTGCTGCTCCATGCCCCAAACCCACTCGCCCTTCCCGGTTAGCGATGTCAACGGCTTCGCTACTCCCGCAAATCCCCGAATGAAACGTCGGTAGAAGTTGCAGAAGCCCAGGAATGACTGCACTTCCTTCTTCTTCGTCGGCTCCTTCCATTCCTTCACTACGGCCACTTTTGCCGGATCCATCTTCACTTCTCCTCCTCCAACAATAACTCCTAAGTAATCTACAGTCTGTGCCTCAAAACTACATTTCTCGGGTTTTAAATACAGCTTATTTACTCGTAATATCTCCAATACCTTCGTACAATCTGTCTATGCTCCTCGAGAGTGTTCGTAAAGATAAGTATATCATCTAGGTAAACTATAACATGTCCGTCGTCAATCAACTCCTTCAGAATGTGATTCATGAACGATTGGAACGTTGCCGGCGAGTTTGTAAGTCCGAAGAACATACTGAGGGCTCGAACAGGCCTCGGTTTGTTCTAAACGCCGCTTTCCACTCATCACCTTCTTTGATCCGGATGTTATTGTAACCCCATCGGACATCCATCTTCGTGAAAACCTTTGCTCCCTTCAACTTGTCGATAAGCTCCTGAATCAACGGCAAGGGGTATCGGTTCTTGATTGTCATGTCGTTCAACTTCCGATAATCCTGTACTGGCCGAAGGCTTCCGTCCTTCTTCTTGACAAAGAAGAATGGTGACGCCATGGGTGAGATTGATGGCCATATGCGTCCCGTGCGTATGTTTTCCTCCAAGAACTCGTCTAACGCCTTCTGCTCGGATGGGCTAAGGGGATAAACCTTACAGTCAACCGGTTTGGAACCAGGCGTAAGTTCTATCGCGTGATCCCAGGGTCTTCGCTCCGGTAACTTGTCAAAGTCCGCCTTGCTAAATACATCGGAAAATTCCTCAATGTAAGGTGCAGCAGCGAATGAAGGCTGTTGTGATCTCAGCTTTTCACCGCTTTTGCGATAGTTGTCCCAGTCCATCCAGAACAAACGCTCTCCCTCTTCCAACTTCTCTTCTACGTCTTCTCCTTCATCTTCCGGCGAGTTATACTCGGGTAGGTAGCCGCAACGGTCTGGGCATCGATCAAAAGTCAACGTGGATTCCGTCCAGTTGATCGTGGGGTTGTGATATCGTAACCAATCTAGCCCCAAAAAGATGCTTGTTTTGCCAAGATTGGTGACGGCCAACTCGATCTTTTCTGCGTGATCACCATCTTCATCCGGACCTCCACAAAACCTTTGATTGCTCCTCCCTCGTTTAGGGTTCCATCCGCATTGTAGACAGGGAGCTTGACCGGTAACTCCTTGATCGGGAGTCCGTTCTTCTCGACGAATTCTTTATTGACACAAGAACCCGTTGCTCCGCTGTCAAGAAGGGCACTCGTTTCCCATTCAGAGCCTGTGTGTACGCTCTCTATGGTTACTCGGAGTTTCATGTCCTGCCCCTTTGTTCCCCGGATGTACTTCCTCGACTTTTTCAACTCTGTCACAACTTCCACCGCAGCTTCCTTTGTCAACGCTCTGATCGCCATCACCTTCTCCTCCGTCGCTTCTCTCTCTCTCCGCTCCGGCATCCATGCTCTCAAAATTCCCACTGCTCTCGACACGTCATCCTCTCTTAGCCGTTGTGCATCCACTCGGGCGTATTTGGCTCAAATCTTTCTTTCGCAGGTTTTGGTGGTAAAGTCGTCGATGATATTTTAGGTGTTTCAGTACCTGTACTGTAAATAGAATCTGCATCTGACGACCCTCTCCTTAATGACTGCTCCGGCAGGACTGCGTCTACTGCGGGAGCTTCGCAAAACCCAACTCTTCGGCCAGCTTCTTCTTCTCCTCGTCATTCATCTCGGTCCATAAACCCCGAATCGTCTGGGGTCGACCCTTCTTCGGACAGAACCTGCTGACGTGGCCGTGTTCGCCACAGCTGAAGCAGAGTCCCCTTCGACGTGCATTGTCGATGTCCATCGGCCTGCCGGCTCCTCCATAGGTAACACCGGTGGCATCTCGTCGTGTGATCGGCGTCGGGGGTGGGTTCGTAGGATTGGCTCTTGATGTAGCCACCTGCGGAGCTTGAGGCCGGGACTGCATTCCGGACCTCTTGCTCGCCGCCCGCCTTCTCCACAGCTGATCGATCTGAAGGATCTGTGCCTTCCAATCCTTGTACTTCTCTGGCAACCCGTCTCGGCTGCCATAGATCTGGTCGATGATCTTCTCGTTGACATTGGTCTCGAGAAGTCTCACGACGAATGCGTCATCCTTCGAGTATCCGCCTGAGTGAGCAGGACCTCGAACTTCTGGAAGAAGTCTTGAGCGGTGTCTTGCCCCTGGCGCAACCGCTCGATCTGGTCTTGCGCGTCTCGCGCGAGGTTGGAATCCACAAATCGCTCCTTCAAGTCTTCCTTGAACTCCGTCCAAGAGACTGTCCATTCCTCTTCTTCCTCATCGAAGTTCTGGTCCGAGTAGTTCTGGACCCATGCATCTACGTGATCTCCTCGGATGTAGGAGAGAACAACATCGATCCTTTCGGAGTCAGATGTGAGGTTGTTCTTCTTGTCACGGATGTATGTGAACATGATCGCCACCAGCTCTTGTACTTGGACTTGTCCCCGTCATAGTCGTAAGGCTTGTTCACAAGGGATCGGCCTTTGATTTCGATATCGGCATGATGAGCGGGTGTGTGAGGAGCGGTTTCGGGTGCTTCGTTGGACATGATGGATCGGGGTGATGGGATCGGAGATTGAAAGGGTGAAAGTGGGGATATGGGTGATGCGGATTTGGATGAAACGGGTGAGGGAATAGAGGTTTGGATGAATAGGGAGGGATCGCCTAGATCTGAAATAGAATCCAGGACTTGGTAGGGTGGGGAATGATGATGTGTATCGTAAGGTAAGTAAAGTAGGTAGGTATCGTAACTGTCTACACTATTTTACCGACTACTGACTACGTATCTACGGAGCCCAAGAGCTCGTCACAAGTTCGCAATTGCCCAGCCGACGTCCCTCTGGTGTGAGGTAAGCCGAAGTTTTCCTGGGAACGGGGGTTGACCCGTAAACAGCGCCCACTGAAGTGCAACTGCCAAAAGTTCGTTCTCGTGAGAGCGGCTACTTCCAGCACCCGAGGCAGTTATCTCTAACTGTTAGCCGGCGCTACTGGGACCAATACACACGTATGCGGACGTGCGCTGGAATTAGGAATCCGTCGATCTGTAAACAGGGAAAGGGATGGGGAATGTGCGATGATCAAACAGCGAAGTGCTGATCGACGATCAGGGATGTGTGGTAGGTGGTAGAAAGTAGTTCCGATCTTCTGTTAGCGACTGACTAAGCCACGAGACTCAACCAGGTACCACAGCAAGAACTAAGGAAGAAAGCGTTCACGTTCGTAAGACTAGGCTAGGCCAGGTGTATAAACGAGATCGGAACTAAAGTACAATGATACTACACTACTGCTTATATACTAGTAAGTCTGTGTTTGAAGCTCCTTGTCCATACGCGTTTCCACTAGGGATGCTCCACGCCCTTGACCCAGTGTTGTATGCTACTAGTCCGTGAAACCATTAAATACGAGTGGTGACTGCATGTAAGTAATAATACTGAAACGACCATGTGTGCTACGAGTGTCGGCGGTGTGTATACAATAGGGAGTCCATGAGGTATCGGCATGTATGATGTCATCCATGTGTTGGGTGTGTGTCCGTCATGAGTACGGCTTCGGTAATGAAAAGGAGTATGATCGGTGACGAAACAGATGATGAAACAGTCCGTTGGTTGATAAGACAAGGCCCCCGATAAGATATGATAAGATGTGAAAGTGTGAAAATATGGTCATTCATAACATCTAACTGCATACCTGCATGAATATCATAGAACAGGATTCGTGATGCCGCTTCTCTCATCTATGCTCGGCAGAAGTCTCCGTGTGACGTTCCCGACAGATTAGCGGACACCATGCGCTAGATCTTCGCGAACCGTGAGCATGTGGTCGCGTACTCCGTCATTGGTCGCAGCCATATCAGCGATGCTTGCCTTCTTACCACCATGGCTCCAAATCTGCGTACTCTCCTGCTGGTCAGCGCATCATTTGTTTCTGCTCAAACATGGTGAGACTCTCCTTTGCATACCCTCTCCTCAGCAACTGAAGCCAATTACTCAGGTGCGGAAAGAATTACATGAGTTCTTCCCCCATAGTTCCGCCCGGTACGACAAACCTTTACTGAGAGTGTATCTTTAGTGGCTCACCTGTTAATCTTCACGTAGGCGGACAATTTGCGATACCCGAGGCGTCAACCAGTCCTCTTCTGGCTCTGCGCTGTGGTCCCGCCATCAAGCCGTACCTTCCTGAAGATGCGGGTAGCGTCCTGGGTGACCCGACACCCATAGCGATCCTCGTAGATACACCCATCACGTTTGACAAGATTACTGGCGCCTCGGAAATATCGCTTCCTGATACCTCTTCCTTGATTGTAACAGTGTCTGTCGATGGGACCATTCTGACTTCTGGACGCGTTCCCTTAAACGCGTCGAAGCATGCACTGGAGTTCTCTCTGGACGCCTTGGAGCCGAGGACCGAAGCGTTTACGATTACATGCACGGGCACTGCCGCTGGTTTCGAGACAACTTCAACTGCCGAGCTGACATATCTGCCCTCACTTCCGAGCGACATCGGTGGAGCAACAAGAATGGATATGCGGACTGGAGCGCTACTATCAAGGCTTTCAAGCCATGCGCCGTTTGAACGTGTTTTTCCCATTGGGTTCTATACAAATTTTGATTATCTCGTGCGCAATCTATCGGTGCTCGGGGAATTGAAGGAGCAAGGGTAAGCAGTCTTTTTACTTCCGCTGTTGACACTTTCTGATGGGTGCAGATTCACGGTGGTGGGTTGCTAGATTAGGAAAAGTTTTGACGAATGCTCATGTCTGCTCATCATAGGTTCATCCTATACCCACGTTCGATAATCTTACGGCTTTGAGTGAGGTTCTCGACGAAATGGAACGCGTTGGTTTATACCTAATGTATGACATGCGATGGTACGTCCTTCGGATTTTCCATGCCTGCCCTAGTCTTCATCTGCGCGCCAGGACGTATATGAACACCACTGCCGTCACAGAAGAAGTCAACCGTATTAAGTCTCGCCCGAATCTCCTGCTATGGTACACTGCCGACGAACCTGATGGCACATCAGACCCGCTGAATGCCACAGCCCTAACCTACTCCCTCATTCGCTCCCTGGATCCGTACCACCCAGTGTCTCTCGTCTTGATGTAGCGAATAGTGACATAATCTGGTCACCGCCGGCGTCTATATTGTTTTCTCTCTCTCTTACTTACCGTACGCCCGTATATCATTTTAATCCTTTCGTCGTCCGAGTCGCACCCGACTCGGACTCTCTACTTATATATAAAGCCGCTACAATTGTCCTAGTTCTCTAGTACTCGAATCGAGGATTATTCTACACGGTCTCTCAGTTCGACAAGCTCTCGTGTGACGCTACCGAGTCACCTCGCTAACGCCACATATTTTTGACCCACAACAACCCTCGACAAAAAACCCTCACCCCGTAGCCCTTGCTCCTGGACGCCATCGGTCTGATCAACCGGTATCAGCCTCGACACCGAGCTACAACAAAAACCCTCTGCTTTTCTTCTAGACCTTCTCAAAAAACTCGATAAACCCCGACAAAACATATCTGCTTAAATTCTCATCTCTACTACAATGTCTGCCCCTCAAAAACAGTATAATCTTCGCAGCTCCACCCGGAATGCAGCTTCGGCTGCGATCCCCGTGCCGCGCGTTGTTGATACTGGACATGGTACGTCCGCCGCTGTTGATGTCAATACTGATCTTTCGTCAGTTTCAGCTCTGTCCGGACCACCCGAATCCGCTGCCTCGCGTGGCGATCCCCAGGTGGGAACAAACACGTCGGGTTTATCCAAGATGGACGACGCTGCCGGTGACCCCCAGCGGGCGCCCGCCGTTGATCCTGGAAATACGGGTCTCTCCACGTTCGGTGGAGGATCTGATATCTCCTTCAATATTGACCAGGGTCCGCCTGGTCTTAGTAGAGACAATAACGCGCCTGGTAGACGTACCGGTCGTGGTTTTACGGACAGTAGTCCCACTGCGAATGAAGAGCTCACCAATGAGCAACTTGAAGCTATCATTTTCGCTGAAGAAGAAATGGATGACGATGAACGCGACAGGTACCGTCGCCGTCAAGCCTGGGCCAAGTCGCATCAAGAACGCGAACTCTCTGAGAGCCCCGAACCTGGCCCATCCCGCAATAAAGGGAAACAAGTCGATTACCGTGAGAAGAACATTCCCGGTATTGATCAGGAAGACATGAATCCTGAGGCACAAGCTGAAATGCTTCGCATCTACGAGATGCTCAGGAAACAAGATGTTGACATGCAGAGAGCCATCATGGATGGTTTGCTTGCCAAGACAACTCAGGAAGCTAGTGAAAGTCCTGACCCGGCACCAATGAAGCCAAAGCCAAGTGCAAGACGTCCGGTTACTATTGAGGAAGTAACGGACGAAGATGACATCGATGACAGCTCGAGTTCTGAATCAGAACCTGTCAACTTGCCAAAGCCGGGTCCGAGACGTCCTGAGAATGCAAACAAGAATTCCGCACCGGCACCCACCAATCCAAAGCCGGGTCTGAAGCGAACTGTTACCATTGAAGAAGTTGTAGACAACAATAATAGTATGGAAGCTTCTCAGAAGGCTAAGAAACACCCTGAACATGAATCTACAGCTCCAGCACCCAGCGAGAGGTCACGTAACAGCAGTCGCATGTCTGCATCAGTCCAACCGGTGATTCAGAACCTAATCAACAGCAATATGGCGCGAACACGCACCATAATCAACGGTAATCAGCCAGCTGTTCAATCGACAGCTGGAGGATTCGTTCAGAACGTTCCGAGTACCCAGGTTCCGACGAACAGCTTCTTAGCTCAGGCTCTTTGTGGTGCCGCCAACTGGAAAGGTGGATCAACGCTTCCTAGAGACACACATCCAGGAAGAAGTCGCCCGCCAAGAAGCAGGCATCCAAGAAGAAGCAGGCAGCCAAGAAGAAGCGGTCGTCACGGAAGGCACAGCCATCCAATAATCCAAGTGATAGTTCGGACTCGAGCAGCTCAGAGTCATCAACCGAATCCTCTGACGGCTCGGAGTCGAGCTCTGACTCGGATGAGTCTGGCAATGGTCGTGGCCGTGGCAATTATCGCTTTAGTCGCGCGAAACCTATTGAGCCAAAGTCGTATGACGGAACACCTGATGTACATCTCGTTAGTCGGTTCATTTCTGAATGTGATGTTTACCTTGAGATGTTAAATGACAAATCGAGTCGCGACGTGTTCAACGTCTCTCGTTTCCTCGAAGGCAAAGCGAGACGGTTCTATGATAAGATGGTTCATCGAGACTACTGGCAATGGAAACTCACGTACTTCTTCAACGAGATGTTTAACTATTGCTTCCCGAAGGATTTCCTCACGGATCTACGGGATCAAGTTGATACCTGCCGCCAAGGTAGTCGAACCGTTCGTGATTACGCGTATGAGCTTGATGATCTGTATCACATTCTGAGTGATGAATCGGATCGTGCGCGTGTCCTGAAACTGTTCAAGGGTCTGCGCATTTCAATCCAGAATGAGTTAAAGCTTCGTGGATACCACGCGGAGACATGTACCTGGGACCAAATCCTAGACATGGCGGAAACAGTTGAACAAGTTCTGAGCTCGAACGAA
>JADNYV010000204.1:0-64742 GCA_015501055.1 Mucidula mucida
ACTTTTCGAAAGATAGTGTTTAGGGTTTCTGAGTCATTTCCTCATCCAGTTCGGGCCAACTTCATCCAGTATCTACGGCTGGGATGATCTCGTGCAGCATGGTCGGTTCGCAAATTTTCGTGAGTGGATATGCCTGCGTAATCATAGTAATCTAACTGTGCATCATCGTATCACCTTCAAGGGTATCACCACGCCGCAAGGTATACGTATTGAATGGCATAACTTATCAAGACGATTCTACCACCTGATGAAATGTCTATCACGCCGGCGTACGTCTTCCAGACGTGTTCTCGCTAATTCTGTTCGACTGCTTCCGTACTCGACGTTGAGCAGGTACTTCCTGATATGGCATATTGGCTTCCTCAATTCCAGTGTACGACACTGACAATCAACGCTGTCCGGCTGCACCTCTACTACGGCCATGATGCTTGCAGGTCGTCAAGGTTTGAGGCGGCAGAATGCAATCCATCGGCGGGTATATTCATTCAACTTCACTGGCATGCAGGATCATCATTCTTTAACAGCGCAGATCTACTAGACGCAGAAAACGCATATCAACAAATCAAGTTCAGTAAAAGAACGATTACTTTATACAGTGTGCTGCGGTGTCTCCTGAAGATTCCTTGGTTCCAGATCTTGGCAGACGGCAGTAGTTCGGTAGTATTAATCAAAGCCAGTTTCCTCCCGACGTCCATCATCATTTGTCCTAGTCCATGCGACACCGATTCCGCGTCGTCCTCTTGACATTATTGCTCACCTTGAGCGTTATCCTATTCTTCAGCGCATCTTGCCTCCGCTCACAACCGACTACTAGCTACCACTCGTTCTCCGAAGTTCACCCGTCTCATGTCGTCGCCGACTACACGGTACGCCCTATACGCACGCAGATTTCGGATGAATGTCTGGAGCAATGGCTTGCCCGTGGGCGCTGGGAAGGTTCTTGTACCGACGTGAAGGAGGCTAGGGTGGATTTGGTCTATGTGTGGGTTAATGGGACGTGAGTACCCTCTTGCTTCCCTTTACTCATGAGTTGACGGGCTTGGTAGGGATCCGTTACACGTGAAGACGCGCTCCAGGTTTACCGGGGTTGAACAGGCGAGTGCGCGCTTTCGCGACCACGATGAGTTGAGGTATTCGTTGAGGGCGGCGGCAAAGGCGACGGAAGGGTGGGCGGAGTCGACTTGGCATATAATCACAGCGGATTTTGAGGATGGGGAGAGGAGGGTGGGGCAGATGCCGCAGTGGCTCGACTTCAACGCGTCTGCGCCAGGGATTTGGCTTCATCATCGTATGCATGTATCCGATATTTTGACATCTGCAGCAGCTGACGCACAGAGCAGATAGCCAGCTATTCCGAATGGCGAACTCGACAGATGTCGAGACTGCGCATGCTTGGAAGGAGGATGTCTTGCCTACTTTCAACAGGTACGAGCCTCTGCTACCTTGTGCGCTCGATATTTACCTTGTCTCAGCTACGCTATCGAATCCCAGCTACCTAACCTGGATCCGAACGTCGTTTCTGACAATATGTAAGTTGGTTTTCTTTTCTCGAGGTTTTCAAGCTTACCTCGTCGTAGTGTTGCGCTCAACGACGACCAATTCCTTATGCTTCCAGCACCTACATCTGCTTTCCATTCACCTTTGTACGGACCTGTTTTCCGTCTGGAGATGGACAATCAGGTTACCGGTGATGACTCTCGCAAGGCGGATGGCAATGGGGAATGGCGATCGCTAGGATGGAGTGCCCATCTTCTTAGTAAGGCTCTCTTTTACACGCGACGCAAGGTGTTTACGTTCTTGGTAGACCAACGTTTCGGGACTCGCACTCGTGCCTATGTATCTCATAACGCGCGCGCACTTTCTCTGCCGCTTATGCATGAGGCCTCGCTCGCATTTGGGAAGGAATTCGCTGCTACGCCGCTCTCTACGTTTCGTGGATCTGGTGGGTTTGAGGTTAATACGGTGTTTCTGTGCACGCATTGGGTTATTGAGCGGAAAAGGGAGGCGCTTTTGTGGTCGTGGATTGTGGGTAAGTGGGGCGGGGTGTTGGATAAGGAGAGGAAGGAGGGAATATGGCGGGAGCTCGGAGGTAGTCTGGGATTTAGAAGGACGAGGACATCGGTGGACGAGGTGAATGCGCAGTTTACGTTGGCTGGCATTCGGTCACCGAGGGTGAGGGATCGGAATGTGGAGATGTTCACTGAGTATATATTTGGTATGCTTCGTTTCGTTCCATCGTTGCTGTTGCTTTTCTGACTTAAGGTTAGTTTCGCAGGAGGGGTATCCGACAGAGATGAATGGCTTTAGACTCCCTAAGACACTTCCGAGAGAACGCTGTTTTGGCAAGGCGGATGAGGACATTCTTGCGTGGGACCTCTTTATTGGCGTGATGAAGCACAAGCCAGACTGTGGTGATGCCAGTGAGCTCAAGTCTATCCTCCTTCGCACTATTGATTGATGACATTATCTGTAGTTATAGCCGCGCTCATACACCAAGAACGTCTATCCGGGGGATCGGGACTCTCCATCTTTCTCCCCACACCATCAAAAAACCTGCCAGCTCCAGAGGAACCCATAACGCTACCCCTCAATCTCTCGTCTATCGCGCAGCCACATCCAACCAATCCACGCGTCTTTGCTCGCAAACTCTTCCATCGATACTCGTTCGCCCTTGGGGAATCGCCCTCCCGCTTTTTAAGCTTAATATCGTACCGACAGGCTTCGCTTGGGCTACGGCACGCTACGGAGGACAGGGATATAGCGCTGCTTTGTCTTAATGATGATTTAGAGAGGGTTGGGGAGCAAGAGGTGAGAAGGGTTGATGGGCTGCTGGGAGAATGGTTTGAGAGGAGATGGCCTGATAGAGGGAATTGGGAGCTAGCGAGCGAGCGTGACTCTTCTGATGTGTTCTAATTGCGACATAACGCTATCATGGCGTTCATGCTAGCGCAACACCTTGTCAGTGTAATACTACAGGAGGCGATTATTGCCCGCGTTATGGGTCGTCATGTCAGATATCTCAAGTAGTTGGCCATTATACCAGCGCCTTGTACAGCGCCGTGTACTATCACAATTTGTTTCAATTCCTTCAAACCCTTGCGCTTTTGTTACTATCAGAACCACTGATAACCCTAACCCTAGCTTTGATTCCTTTTGCTTCTCTACCACCATTTGCTTATACCATCTATTCTTTTTATCGTCAAACTCTTCACTAGAGCACCCTTGGGACGAGAAACACGTCTGATGTATCTATTGCAAGCGACTGCATATACTGGACCAAGTCGTATCGCATTAACGAGATGAAGCAGCGCGGTCGCGCCGTAAACCAAGTACCATCGGCTACTGGCCGCTTACTCGCCTTCGAGTCCTTTGCCTAAGCTGCTGGTGGATACGAACCTCGTCCGCACTCTCACAAGGCCCGCTATGAAAGCAGCAATGCTACTAGCTCGCATCTCTGGGAAAGGCGCGTCCCCATGATTCTTCTTCGACTATATTTACTAATATAATCACTACTTTTCAGACAACACACGCCTTCATTTGAGCGGTCGACATGATCGCGTTCGAGAAGATGTTCTCGGGCAAGGAAGGACGTTAAACGATATTCAAATTCGCGCCTCCTGTCCGATACGCATGCTGTCGTTATACGCGATCCGCTCGGATTCAATAGGCTTCTCGAAGAAGGAATGATCGCCTTGACGCTTACGACTACTGGAAGAAGAAATGGACAGATAATCGTGAAGTTTGTTAGAGCTTCTCCGCAACATATGTTCCACCGAGATACAGGGCTGTTCTTACGACGCTTCGGCGCGATGCCGCAGGGAAGTGTGGTGGTGTAGTTATAGTGCAATTGCCGCTGAGAGAGGTGAACGCGTTTATTTGCATGAGCTGCAAACGTCTTACCAATTTACTGCGTACAGAGCCAGGCTAATTCTAAATCGCTTAGGCTGTGTGCTACCGCTCGAGCTGGACTGTCAAGTTTTATGTTGTAGACTACTCACGACTGAACACTGATCTGGTGTCTTGTCTTCCTTTCCAGGGCATTAGGTACGATACTCGTTGCTCTTATTCACTTCCGGCTCAGCAAACTCCCATCTGTAGGCCACCCGTTATCGGAAAGGTCAAATGACGGGTTTGGAGCTTCTTATTCCCATACTACAAAATCACGATTCTCACCCACTGTGAATCTGCCCTACGCATTGACTATGACCACCCCAACATTCACCCCGCTCTTTCTCAACGGGCAACGCGTCCCCTCCAGCAGCAATGCAACCTTCGACGTCGTCAACCCCTTCAGCAAGGAAATCGTAGGGCGCTCTGCAGCCGCGTCCGCTGAAGACTGCCGTATGGCAGTAGAGAGCGCCGCGGTGGCGTTCAAGACGTGGGAAATAACGTCTTTGAAGGAGAGGCAAGACGTGGTAGCGAGGGTTGCTGACCTGTTGGAGTCGGAGAAGTATCAGACGATGTTATTGGAGAGAGGACGGGCGGAGACGGCGGCGCCGGATGCGCTCACGCTTGGTATGGCTTCGGGTGCTCCGGCGTTCCTGAGGACGAATGTCGTACACGCTGGAGTACTCGGAAAAGAAGAGACTTATCCTTCTGATCGCATTCCTGGCGCGCGGGTTTCAGAGCAGCGAAGGGCTATGGGTGTTATGTGAGTTCTTTAACTAATGTGTCCATCAATTCATCTAACAATTACCAAAACAGTCTAGCTATATCGCCTTGGAACAGTCCACTATATCTTTCTCTTCGAGCTATCGTTGCTCCCATTCTATGCGGGAACACCGTGATACTAAAGTCGTCCGAATACACCCCGGCATGCCAAGCTATCGTCGCTGAAGCGTTTCACGACGCCGGATTACCCCCTGGGGTGCTGAACTATATAACTATGGCGCGCGAGGATGCTCCAAAGTTGATTCCGGAGCTCATCGCGCATCCTGCTGTGAAGAAGATTAACGTACGTTTCGAATTGATTATAGTACTAATTGATGAGACTTTTACAGTTTACTGGCAGCGAGCGAGTGGGTAGACTTCTCGCTGCGGAAGCCGGAAAACATCTCAAACCGTGTGTGCTCGAACTGGGTGGGAAAAGCCCTGCGCTTGTCAGTCGACATTTGTTCTCGCCTTAGCATCCCTAATGCCCCCAACAGGTTCTAGACGATGCCGACGTCTCCGCCGCCGCCAGTGCAATTGTTATGGGTGCTTTTCTTCACGGAGGTCAAGTCTGCATGTCTACCTGCCGCGTTATTGCGCAGCGCGGCATCTATCCTGCGCTTCTTCAGCGCATCAGCGAGCTCACGAAAGCGTTGAAAGCCGGCAATCCTGTGACGGATCCGACAGTGAATGTGAGCGTGCTGTTCACGGAAGAGTCGGCGAAGAACGTGGTGGCGATCCTACAGGAGGCGAAGGACGCGGGGGCGGAGCTGGTTGTTGGGGATTTGGCGCGGCAGGGGTCAGTCGTGCAGCCGCATGTAGTGACAGGTGTCAAGAGGGATATGGGGATCTGGACGCGGGAGACTTTTGGGCCTGGTTAGTTTTATCGTTGTGTTCGTATGCTTTACTAACTCGGCGACTGCAGAGCTCATCGTCAACGTGTTCGATACGGTGGAGGAAGGCCTGGAGATGGCGAACGATTCAGATTATTCGCTGTCCTCGAGTTTGTGGACGCGGGATGAAGAGCTGGCGCTGAGGATTCGGGCGGGGTATGTTAATGTGAATGGGTCGACGATTCATGCGGAGATGAAGAATGGGTTGGGCGGGCTTGGGTATGTTAACATGCCTTCCTTCAAGCAAGAGCGCGATCTGATAACCTGTTTCTGTAGGGGGTCGTCGGGGTATGGACGGTTTACGATTGATGATTTCACGGATAAGAGGCTGGTTGTGTATCATCCGGAGGGTGCAAAGTCGTATTTGTGGAAAGAATGATTAGTAGGGCTTTATGTTAGACAAGTGCCGCACTCGTCGTGATCGCGATCGTCCTATGCTAAACGCACAGCCATTCCACTTTACTTTCCTGCTCACCACCACCATCAACAGAAACAGCTAAATATTTGCTTGTAGATAAAAATTCCGGAGTGAGGCAAGTACACCTCTCTCTGTCTTCACCGTTGACTTGGTTTACTAGATTACCCATAGTCCCTATGTTCATCGCCGTCTGCGCATTTCCCGCACTCACGTACGTATTTCGATTCATCTATTCAGCATACCCATTACTTATCTTTATGCAGAGTCAAGTCGGGTACCCGCGTCCCATCTAGCGCTCGTGGTGGTGGATGCATTACCCATATTCCTCCCGAGATTCTCAGCGAAATCTTCCAAATGTGTTGCGACCTTGAGCACGAACATGCGGTCAACGTAGGCCCCAAATCACGTTGTCTCGAACATGAGACACCTCGTCTCTCCTTCTTGTCGAAGACCGTTCCACAGATGTACAAGCTGCGACATGTATGTAGGTTCTGGAGGGATACGATTGACGGCACCAGTGCTTTCTGGCGACGGATTCGGATCGTTTTGGGAGAGACGGTGACTGCTGATAACGAAGCACACCTGAACTTCCTCTTTGACCGTTCAGGCAATGGCACCATGTTGCATCTTGACGGAGTGTTTCATGAAAGTGGCACCTACCCAGCGGTCCGTTGGTCACAGATTCGGCGGCTCCGCGTGACTTCAGTCAAACTCAGTGCCAATTTCTGGATGCGCGTCGGTAATATCGACCATATAGACTTCATCGATCAGTTCTTCACTCGCCAGACAGGACCTGCAGTCGTTGCACTGAGGTCTGTTAAGCGTGTCACTCTGACAAAATCGGTTTTGCCAGAGGGCCTTCATCTGCCCTCGCTTGTGGAATTGGATGTCGATAGGTTCTCCATGGAACATCACTGTGACCACACACAGCCCATATCCTTCATTTTAGGCTCGGCGTTGGCCAAATTTCAATGCCGCCTGACGACATTGCGCATCCACCAGGACAGATTTCCCCTCCATATCTCGGATACTCACCTCACTCGCGAGCTCAGATACCTCCGGTGTCTATTAGTCGAATTTGATAGCGCCGAGTCCCACATTTACGGTGTGGGGCACGATGAATATAACGAGGCAATCTCCAAATTTGCTGATATTCTACGCGTCACATCGGAAACTCGCGTTCTTCCATCGCTTGAGGATGCCCGCTTGACCGTGAAGACATGCGTTGCGCACGCCAATCTCCGTATTCGCACTATCAGCGCCGTCTTGGTGATGCTCCGTAGTCGTGCTAGTTGCGGAATGAAGGTTTTTGGGATTCATGCGTACTCGGGCGACAGCAGCACGGGACCACGCAGGGAAGTTAGTATCGCTAAGCTATCTGAAGCTTTCCCCCCGGTTACAGCGGTTAACGATTTGCTGAAATTCCGGGACATTGATATCAAAATGACATCGAACGGTGAGTCGTCTGCCTTCCTAATGTTAATTTCGTTAATGACTGTGTTTAGGGGTGAACATATTCGGGTAGCGGCATAGATACTGAATGACAACAGTCTCACCATCTTGTATTCGCCCGTGATCTTTGTCTATCAATGTTGGTACTTTCTTCATGCTTCGTTTCTAATAAACAAGTTGTTTCGCCATAGTCAAGCATCACCAGAAAGTATCTTGTCTCTCCAACGTCTAAGACCTCAAAGCTCTATTCGCCCAGGTCTGATCGGAACAATAACGAAACTCTAGCTTAACTAGTGAGTGTTTGGCAATCGCTCCTTTCCCCTGGTGCCTCACGATTCAGCCCATTTCTGTGCATTGCTTTCGAAATTCCAATGCATTGCTTTCGAAATTCCAATGCATTGCTTTCGAAATTCCAAAGATCTCACCCCAGTACGTGACCATAGACATCAAAGATACAGTTAAATGACTCTTCGACAGATTCTCCTTTCTCATCCCCGTTAATGATGGCAGCCAACTTTCAATCCGTTGTTGCGCCTGCGGATATTCGCGACATTCCCCCTGAAATCTGGAACAAGATCTTCCTCCTCTCGTGCGATACCGGCCATCCACATGTGGTCAGTACTGGATTCCCAGACAGCAATAGACCTCGCTTTGATGAACCACGTGTACTCGAGCTGCGACGTGTATGTTCGAGTTGGAGGGGCGTCCTCGATCGTCAGCGTGCTCTCTGGCAGAATGTACGGATCAATTTAGGACAGGTTATAACACCGTATAACGAGCTCCGCCTGTCCTGGCTTTTCGACCACTCAGGCGAAACATTCATCAGGATACATCTTCACGGACCAATGGCTGCGGACAACTTTCCATCCATTCCGTGGCCTCGTGTCCGGCATCTGCAAATGACTTCGGTCGACCTCGATGACAATCTATGGCCGCATCTCCGTGACGCACTCCTCGCCGCTGTGAACCAATTTCCGGGCAGTACCGGGTAGGAATGCATTTACGCACGAACGGCTGTGCCGAACAGTGTGGGACTCAACCTTTCTTCAAGGCTATACCCACTAAACCTCCCAAATTGGTTTTTACTGGGGTTCAACTTGCACACTTCGCGCTTCCCGGCTTCCGGTTTACCCAGGGCCAGAGCCACAGTGGAAAACCACTTAACCACATGGCCCGTCACTGTTGTATAAACATATTAAACTTGACGAAGCATTGTATAAGAAATGGGAGTATCGTCGCGTATCAAATTCATTTGAGCTGATATGCAGTATGTGCATACCAGCCTTCGAGAATGGGGAAGCCCCGCATAATCCTCCATCCCTTTCCAACCCAATAATAAACGGCCAGCATGAATACGAGAAGCACAAATAATGTACAGGTTCAGACTCCATCTCTTTATGCTCGCCGCGTCAACACGCCTCTTCTTCATAGCCGAAAAGCATGCACGAATACCCTGGTGAATCATAGAAACGTGGTTGATACACATTGGGTTATCCTGAAAGTCGTCATACGACGTTGTCATGGTGAATGTTTTCAAAGGCAGATTCGATAATATCTCGTCAATGGGCTGGAGCGGCCGGCGGAGCTTATGTGCGCATCCAAAAGTGTCTTCACCCCCATGACCATTGCATCGCAGAGTGAAATGCTTCAGCCTCATGGGTCGGGTGGTGTCAAGCAGGGACAGCCTGAACCACTCAAGAGTGGCCTCATCTATCTCATCGATATTCGACACGCAGAAGCCAATGGTGAGATATCTGATGTGCCGCAACGCGATAGGCGGAGTCTTGTCTACACATAAATCAGCCTTCCGTTGGATTTCTATCAAAGGGTTGAAATACGAACTGAGGTCCACATTTTCCAAGATGAGTGTGAGGACGCAGAGGGCCTTACACGACTTGACGAGCTCAATCCCGTTGTTGTATCCGGAGATGTATAGCTCTTTCAACGCACTGGGATCGAGACGGCTCTCAAAACCAATACAAATCTTTTTACAGCAATCCGGTCGCCCTTATGATGTGCCTTGAATCCCAGACGCAGTTTCCGAAGGGTTGGACCAGCCACCATCATAAGATCATCAACTTTCTCTCCAGGCGGGCTAATAAGCCGGACACATTGCAGGTCCAGGGAGGACAGGTTGGGGAACGCAAATATGAATCGAAGAAGCCTTCGCACACTTGGGATTGCCAGATTATCTGTATAAACGGTTGGACCGGCGCTGAACTCGAGGGTGGTGAGACTTTCAGAGAGAGTGCTGCCGCTAGCGAACTGCGACTTGGTCCAGAACACGTTGACAATCCCCAGCGTTTCGAGATTTTCAAAGCGGGAGATGTCCTCCACGTTGAAGTCGTCGGGGCCAGTAGTGGGCATCATTTGTCGCCTGGATGTCGGTTCACGTTTCTCCTTATGGACAATGAGATTGCGCACATGCGGTGCTAAGCCTAACAAGGCCTGTTTATAGCGCGGAGCTTTGTTGCTGATCCTGGGCCTGTACAGGTACGGGAACACAATCTTCCGGAAGAGATACATCTTGACGCGGTGTGTCTGCTTCTGAAAGTCTTTGGAGACGAGTCTGCAGCTTTGCAGCGTGGTAATATCATCCTTGAGGTGGTCGATGACGGCGTCTATGAGCTCCTGACAGAGCGGTATAGGGTCTGCGTGGTCGCCCATTCTATTGCGCTGTCTTTCCTTTGCGGTTAGGTCTTGTATAAAGTCAACAACACCACATACCACTGAACAGCATGATCTACAGTTGGGAATGATTAAGCTTGAAGCACAAGGCGGAGCTGCAACAGTACACAGGGGGCGTTCTGGACTGCAAAGACCAGCTCAGTGTTTACTTTTGGTGGGAGGAAGACAAAGAGAACCGACACGTGATCGTGGATTAACAGTAATTCCGAATACAAGCCTTCAGTCGAAGAAGGTCGTTTCTTTTCAAGAATGGGTTTGTTATTGAGTGAAGTCAAGATAGGTGTATTTAAAGAGCGGATGTCCTGACGGGAACATCCGGAGACACAACCATTGCATGTAATTCTACTGTTCAGCGCTTCGGCGGTTTAGACGCACCCATGAAATCAATTTGAATGTGTGACAGTAATTTGCTTATACATGAATTCTCTCACATCGAATTCGCCAAACCCGGAGGCCCCGGACCTATACACGCGCCCAGGATTAACAATACAGAGTAGCGTGAAAACAAGGCGAAACACACCCGGCGGAGGCAATAGGATGAGTAGGTTTACAGAATACTGTACTTCCATTGATATTCACATACACTGTCCAAAGATGTAAATCTTTCCTACAAACCACAGCTTGGACTTACGTACTTGACCGTAATCGAGTGGCGACCTTCTTCGCAACGTCAGCATCCGCTGTCCATATTGCTGCCATTAATGAGTGATCTGACGCATTTGCCATTTCAATAGCCTCCTCCACTGTATCAACTACCATAATCGGGATGACTTCAAGGTGACCTTTATCAGTAACCAGCTCGCGCAAAGATGAACATGCACACCTGGTCCAAACGACTCCTCGTCCCACAACCTCATCCCCGGACACACATCCTTCATAATGTGTGCTCCAACAACAAGGCCCTCTCCTTTGAAGTCTGACAAGAGCACTTCAGCCCCGGCGTTCTTCGCCTCCTCGACCATTCCAAGAAAGTTAGACACTGCGCCTGCCGAGATGAGAGGATCTATAAACTTGAAATCTTTGGCCAGGCGACAGATTGACGCAAGCAACGCTTCTGAGACTCCTCGCTGTACGATGACTCGCTCTGTCGCGATACACGCTTGACCAGATTGCCAGAAGGATCCGCTCACAATATCCTTTGCCACTTTGTTCACGTCGACAACGTCATCGAGAACCTTATACTTGATTAGAATTGAGGACATGGAAAAGGAGGAAACCGCTCACAATAGCAGGCGCCTTGCCGCCGAGCTCCAGAAAACACGGTTTAAGATGCTTTGCCGCTTCCATCGCCACAATTCTACCGACTCGGCCACTACCCACGAACTAAGTACCAAGATCCATCAGCTCTGAGATTCATCGCGATTCCGCCTACTCACCACAACCTTGCGTATACTGCAATGGGCAATGATATGGGGGATCAACTGGGGCGAACTGTCTCTCGACATCGGGATAAGATTTAAAGCACCATTGGGCAGTCCAGCCGCCTGCAGAACGTCAAGAACAAAAGCCTGGCTTCGCGGCACATATTCGGAAGGTTTCAGCACGACGGTGTTACCGAAGATTATCGGGTAAAAAGTAGCGAGGACAGACAGCCCGCCTGGCAAGTTCCACGGGCAACAAGATAATCTAGACATTTCTGTCAGAATTGAGCTTACCGACAGGACACGAGTGAGATGTACATCACACCCAAAGGTTTACGCTCGATGCTAATGTGAGCTGAGGGATCGAAAGCCGAAGTGCACGATTCTGTCGTCAGCTGGCCCAGAGCAGCAAGCGCGGCGCTGGCAAACGCCACGGTGATACGCCAGTTGAAAGCTGCCGCGTGCGGGTTCGCTCCCACCTCGTCTTGCAGCGCAGCTATCATCTTCTTCTCGTACTCTGCCGTCTGCAGAAGCGCACATGCTTTTTCAAAGATCGCCCGTCGTTTAGCAGTAGTGCTGAATTGCCACGTTTGAAACGCACGGGCGGCAGCCTCGATGGCGTCTGTACAGTCCTCGATGGATGCAGCTGCGACCGTACCCACGAGTCCCTTTGACACCGGGTTGACCACCTCAAAGGAGGCGCCATATTTTGCAGGTCGGTCGACACCGTCAATGTGCAAGGAGACGAAATAAGCCATTGGAGCTGTAGGAGCTGAGAATCCGATAATTTATAGCCCATACGAGAAGATCAATCTTGCTCCGCACTCCTGCCATTCGGGACCTGCCAACACGAAGGATCTGTTCTAACCCAGTTAAGCACTCATCGAAGATAGGAGACATCTACTCGCATTTTTCCGTTTATACCTGACTACCCGTCAATGGCATTTTGGCGTTCATGTCAAACCTCAGGGGCGTTTACCAAGGAGAGTTATGGAAAATGTAATGTGCTCACCAGGTCGCGCAAAGAACGCCTGACGTCGACAAGAGGGGACGGCACCCTTCACCAGCGCCGCAGGGCGTATGACATCTCATCGGTCAGGTTTGATGTGTCGGATAGCCTTATATGTCGCACCATTCATGTGTGTGTGGAACATGACACACATCAAGATTCAATAGTGGCGCGGACTAGGCAAAAGAGAGCATTGTCCCCGATAGGCACGCAAAATGAGGAAATCTTCATAATACAGGAAGCTGGTTGTAACGATGATCAGATTAGCACTGAATCAATAGACTGACAAAGAAGGCAAGACATATTGTGTTCGTTTGCAGAAGGCACCCAGGTTGTAAGGACCAGAACGCGTTGACAATTCCCGGCTCTGAGATTATTACAGCCGGAGATGTCTGTCTCCCACGTTAAAGTCCTCGGGGCAGGCGGTGGGCATCCTTCATCACCTTGATGTCCGGTCACGGTTCTTCTTATTGAGAATGCGAATGCATACATGCATTGCTAGGCCTAAGAAGAACGATTTATAGCGCGGATCTTTGTTGTCGGACTAGAAGCCGCACATAGTTGGGAACAATTTTTTGGAGAAGTCCAAAGAGATTCATCTTGACGTGGCGTGTTTGCCTTTGGAAGTCTTTGGTGGTGACGAGCCGGCAGCCTTGCGAGGTATATAAAGTCAATGACACCACGTACCACTTGACGGCAACACGGTTGGATATAACTGAGCTTGAAGCAGAGCGGAGCTGTCACAATACACGGTGCCATGTCAGAGCGCGGAGACCTCTACGGCTACTGGTTGTTAGCGACTGACTAAGCCACGAGACTCAACCAGGTACCACAGCAAGAACTAAGGAAGAAAGTGTTCGCGTTCGTAAGACTAGGCTAGGCCAGGTGTATAAACGAGATCGGAACTAAAGTACAATGATACTACACTACTGCTTATATACTAGTAAGTCTGTGTTTGAAGCTCCTTGTCCATACGCGTTTTCACTAGGGATGCTCCACGCCATTGACCCAGTGTGGTATGCTACTAGTCCGTGAAACCATTAAATACGAGTGGTGACTGCATGTAAGTAATAATACTGAAACGACCATGTGTGCTACGAGTGTCGGTGGTGTGTATACAATAGGGAGTCCATGAGGTATCGGCATGTATGATGTCATCCATGTGTTGGGCGTGTGTCCGACATGAGTACGGCTTCGGTAATGAAAAGGGGTATGATCGGTGATGAAACAGATGATGAAACGGTCCGTTGGTTGATAAGACAAGGCTCCCAATAAGATATGATAAGATGTGAAAATGTGAAAATATGGCGATTCATAACACTGGTAAGTGGTGTGCTGGCAGTGGCAGAAAGAAAAAAGAAAACGGACACCTGATCGTGGGTCCGAGTCGCGAAATTTCCCTTCTGTCATCATCGATGGCAACGTTGGCGGCTGTTACTCTTCCAGGCTTGGATGACGACGAGAATGAGAGTATACGCCTCCTGCTTCAACAGTCGAGGCAACGCAAACACAACTTCGATCCTAGAATTTTCAACGCATCGCGAAACGCACTCGTAGTAGTCTCGTACACTCTTACAGGTTATCTTGAACCCCTCAAAGACTGATAAACTAGCTTGTGAACAGCGCGTGTCTGCACTCCTGCTACGTCTTGGTCATCATGAAGACTTGATATAAGGAAGACGCGCTACCCAGTCCGCTGTAAATGATACTTCATCACTACAGTAGTCATCAAGACAATGAACCACGAAAGTCAGTCTTTGTCTTTTCTCTTGAAGTACCCGAGGATCGAGTATTTAATCTATCCTGCGCAGCTTGAACACGCGCAACATGCCTCCAAAATATAATGACTTTCCAAGAGCTCTTAGTCTGGGGAGTGTGCGAGGCCGCGTTCGTCGACAACATGGAACGGTGGCGCGCAGACGCTGATAGTGTCGCTCATCTTCGTAAGCTATTAGCTTTTCTCGCCCATACTTCTATTCACCAGCGACTTCAGGCTCTCATTAACGAGTGCATGCTTGTTGCCGGCTGGTCCTTGCTCCAAGACTGTGAAAGAGCGCCCTTGTTGTTTATCTACAAAGATCTAGTACAACGATGTCCCATTTCGGTCAAAGGTATGTTCATTGTTTGTGCTCAGGTTGCTCTCGCCTTCGTCAGCGAAGGTTCAACAGCGCTGGGCTGGATGACCAGTCACCAAACATCAGAGTCAGTAATCATTAGAGTCACCATCAGATGACATGTAAATCGTAAAGTTCGTACACTCTACTAACTGTAGTCGTTCACCGAACGACAAACTCCCACCGCCATCCGGCCCACTTCATACCTGCAAAGTGTGTCTTCCCCAGCAAATAGTCCACCCTCTTCACGCCCTGCTCTCCCCCTCCGTACTTCATACAACGCTGCTCAAATGCAAGCCTTACCGCCGACTTGCCACTCGACGATAACCTGTTCCACTCCTCGGGCGTTATCGGCATAAGAAGCAAAGCGTGCAGGTCAGCGATCGTATAATTCGTCTGCCAGACGGGAACGCTCCAGGCGAAGTACCCTTCGGATGTTGTCAGCTGTGGACCGTGACCGATAGGCAGCGCCTGGTCGCAATGCTCCTGTGGAAATGGATTCGCAAAGTCATAGAATCCGGTGAACGACATGTAGCTGGTGCTGTAGGTGTGGCGAGGGGTATTACTTTTCTTGTCGTCGTGATAATATCCGTAATTGCACCAGCCTGCGGTGCTAGATGGGTATGGAGGTGATTGAGGAAAGTAGAAGGGCCCGTTCCAGTGGTGTAGAGGTCGCTGCTTTGAGTTCTCCTTCTTGGGAGACCACGGACAACCAAGGGTAGCTGATTTCTTCTCGGGTGTCGACGCGGGCGACGGCCAAGGATAGCAGTAGTAATGTGGCGAAGGATAAGCGGCGGGGTCTGGTGTGAATTGAAAGATGGATGGGTCGCCCATGGTATGTGCAGAGATGTTGGGATTCGTTCGTAATGGGGGAATGGAGATTGATGCTGAATGTGATTAGACAAATCATGTCTCTTATAGTTCTGAGAGTCATGCTTACAACTGTTGTTTCCGTGGGAATGCGCAACGGGAGAGATGACAACAGCCCCCACCCAAGAGAAGAATAATAAGACCGGCGCTTGCGCTTGTTCTCGTTCAGTGAGAAGAATGAATCCGGATCCCAAATGGGGTTGCGATACAGACTAGTAAAGCATGCAGTATTGCCGTCAGCGCAGTTGGATACGGACAGAAGGTTCCAGTCTTTCAATTTACCCAAAGACAGAGTTTGTCTTGATTGGCCACCGTTAATCACAGAGTGAGCATAGCGCTGCATCGCCAACCAAATAGAGTTGTCGTTTTATGAAATTTGAGTGACTCTTCATGCGAATGCCCAAGGAGTGGTGGTGGGCATCCGAAGGGTCCGAGGCAGTCTGCTTGTTGTTGTTTGGTGGCAGCCTCTACCAGCCAACGCGTAGAAGTGTGAATGCTCTTTTTAATAGTGCTTTCCACATCGACATCTGAGCCTGCGGAGAAGCATGAACCACAGGTTTATATCATATTCAAGTCCAATAGTGCAAATGCATTTTGAATTCATGTCAATAAGGATGCCTTTGCTCTGAGATCTGGAGCAGGACAAGGCATTTATGCAAATTGTCAACATGTTTTTTGCATCAATCCCCTCTAAATAACCATCTAGATAGATCTGCCAATGACCGGACGCGTAAATCGGAGTGTGTGTTTTGCTATTAGAACTCTACAACTCCCCCGCCAAAATGTGAGTCACATCACAGTGACAAGTCGCGCACAGACATGGTCTTGCTCGTTCATCGTCGTGCAACAGTAAGAAACACTCACTCAAAGCCTGTCATCCTGAAGACACTCATATCATGGGATATACTAAGAGATGAGCCCCCAAAGCCTTCCCGGATTAAGCAGCAGGACCTGCCAATCAGCCCATGGGGTATCAACTCGAAGAACTTGAGAATATCTTGTCTGCTAACTGGACTGTGTTGGATTCACAGAGTATGAGCAGCTCTGAGCCGCTTGAGGTGACATATGAGCCTTGACATGCTGACAAGGATGAGACAATGGGCAATGGTTGTAATGATGTATCTCATTCTGGTCGTACTCGCCCTACTCATGCAATATACACTACCTACAGTACTCCTTGGTCAGAATTCAAGATTTTTACACTTCAAAGTCCAGAATTTCCCAAGATACAGCGCAAGGGCGACTAGAGCATTATTTCACCGGTTACTATTTAGTTACCGATAATCGGGCTGACCATTCCGGATCCCTCGGATGCCCACCACCACAAGGAGGATTAAAAAGAGATCGGTACTAACCACAGCGCCACTTGGCACTGGGTCGGACCTTCAATCGGAGTCTCAAGTCACACAAGACGCGATTTTCCCTTTTCGCTTGTTCCGCTAACCTGTCGCCCCATCTCCTTCTAGTCTCTACCGCCATTACGACATTGTTCAGATACAGTTATGCTCTATTTTTGTGGCTTCTGAAATAGTCCATTGCGAGTTGGCGATTCGTGCGATGCCATATCTCGAATATGCATCATTAACTTTTTTTTGCTCTGGATTGCTTTTGCTGATGTTGCTCCTAGACGTCGAGCGGTACTACCGGATCGAGAGAACTTACGTCCCTCTCTGTTACATATGGCGTAGATTTCCAGCTTGGCTTCCGAAAGACCGTTTCTGAAGTACACGTCCAGTCCGCGGCTCCGCCGTACCGTGATCTTCCTATCTATACAAGCCTGTCTAAAAATGACAGATTACTTACACTGTCTGATCTTTCTCCCCTTAACCGCTATTCAATCATTTCTAGAACCAGAGCTAACTCACTTGCGTTCAGGTAGAATTGGAACGCGTACACGTACATGTCTGCTTCTACATCTAGAACCGCCGCCGCCTTTGAGTGGATATAAAACCTCGCATTCTCGTCCTCTCGTTCCCCGTTTCCCTTAGAAGACAATGATTGCACTCATGTTTTTCTCTTCCTTCGTTCTTGGACTTGCCCTTCCCTCTCCAGCACTCCTCGACCCGGGTAGCTACAGGATCAGCAGCGTCGTGACAAATTCGACCCTCGTAGCGCCCAAAGAGAAGTACCAGAATGTCTTTGTTCGCTCTGATCCCGCACCGGATGTTGTATGTACTTGTCCTTCCCGTTGCTTTCGTCACGGTCTAACGTGCCCTTCACAGTGGATGCTCGGTCTGGGCGCAGGCGGGTCCTTCACTCTCGCGCACAAATCCCTTGCCCTGGCAATAGAAAGTGAAGACTGCGAGGTTTGTCTTCTTATCTCCCTTCCTGTACTCCCATCGAGCCGAAGTACGCTCACAGGCTGCACCGCTCATCCTTGCACCGCTTGAAGAGTCGTCTGCATTCGTGATAGAAGCCCATGACTCCGTAGATTACTTCACTGTGAGTTGCTCTTTGCGCTTGTACTTGACACACTATTGACTCATTTCTGGATGGCCGTCAGATCCGCTGGCCCAACTCATCCGTCGTTTGGACTGCTCAAGCCAGTGGAGAGGTGCAACTTCGCAAGGATGCCGGGACAGAGGCTCAAAGGTGGATGCTCAAGGAGACGCTAGAGTAAGGGGTAGTATCGAGTTTTCTCAGCTAATCATTAAATGCCGCGGGTACCGTCCGATTTCTGGTTCTAGTGTTCTATTCAACAACTTGTATGGCTCGTGAGCTCGTATAGAAACGGTGTTCTTGAAAGAATGAGGACAATTGGTATGCGCCTATCGGTACGTCAGGTGGCAGGCACGCATACAATAAGCGAGTACCTTTGTTGTCTTTCACCCATAAATGGCTCGACCCGATCCTATATATAATCATTATCAACGACTGTCAAAGCCCCATCAAACCAGTCGCCAGGATGTCACTGCCAGAACGCAATTCCTCTTACCTTGATTTGCGAAATGGAGGAAGGCACGAAAGTTAGTCCTTTCCTCTCTCCTGCAGTAGGATATTAAGTCTCTTCAATGCAGCTGAACATCGACAAATCATCAGGCGCATTATGCCTCCAAAATATGACGCCTTGCCAGGAACACTCGAAGCTGGAGTCCGGGGAGCGTGCGAAGCGGCGTTCATCGATAATATGGAACGGTGGCGGGAAGATGCTGAAATGTCGCTTATCTTCGTAAGTCTGGAGCCATCAACTTTTCTCGCCCAGACTCCCATTCACCAACAACGTTAGGCTGTATCGTTCTTTGTCGGCGAGTCTATGTTTGTCGGCTGGTCCTTGCTCTCAGACCGTTGTAACAACGGATCCTTATTGTATATATACAACGACGTCCCATTTGAGTTAGAACTCCGCCATGACTATCCTCTCTTCTGCCTGCACAGGTCGCGGTCTACAGTACTAAGCCTTGTCTGTAGCTTCGCTACCATATGGCTTGCCTGTTTCGCTCGACATCAGATTGAATTCGTGCGTTCAACGGCATCGACACAATCTTTGCGAACTCGCTGTCGGATTCAAGGTCTTTACCACCAGGCTTTGGAGATGCGACACGTTCCATTCATCATCGAGTACCTCCTGCCGACTCTCATCGCTATGTCATTGACTTGCTTCTTTGTTGGGTTTATCGCCAGCACCTACTACGGCTTTGCTTTCGCGGCGATGTTTGTTGCAAGCGCTTTGAGCGTCGGCATCAGCTTGAGCCTCCTTCCGATATTCCATCCCGACTGCGCGTATAAGACGCCGCTCACGCATCATTGCTTTGCCATGCTTAATAGTCCCAGCTCACAGCGATTCATGGACATCTTTAGCCTACGAGCCTACATCCCATTCCAATTCGACAGTCTGCATCACGTTGAAGTTGAAATGACGAGAAGTGAACCAGAAACATTGGACGTGTCTGTGCTTCACTGGCTTTTCAACGACGGAAAGTCCAGTCAGTCGGTCAAGGCTATTATGCTGCAGGCTTTAAGCAGTCTACCGTTAGAAAGCATCCCTCTCTTCAGCTCGCATGTCGTCACGCCTTATATCATATCCTCGAACACCATCCTTCAAGCTATTCAAGACGACTTTGATTCCTCTCCCGTCCAAACACCCGATCGCTTCAGCAGGCTTCAGCGCGCAGCACTGCGTTTTGAATCTGGTGCTTCCCACCGTGTACGCACGCTGCACATGCAATATGGTTATAATGTGGAAAGCAGATATACGTTCTATCGTCAAGAGGACTATGCTCAGCAGCTCGTAACAGGCAACTTGCTCTACCATGCAAGCCACCTCGAAACGAATTTCGATGCTATACTATGGGCCAAAATATTCGCATACGCGATAGAGAGTGACCCGAGCCTTGAATGGCTATGCATCGATAAATAAGACCCTCGGAGGTTTGGGCGGAACTTCTGCGGTGCGCTTTGAGCCCGCGCTCTTGCGAGATTTATGAAGGGGCAGCTCTTTTGACTTTCAAACTCCCCGAGGGTATGCCGGCGCTCGAGATCGATCATTACGACCGAGAAACAGAGCTCGATAATGGCATGGAGGAGGAGAGGAGAAACAGCTCGCCACGACTGGCTTCAATTTTGTCTACGAACATGCGTCCTTCTTTCTTGAGGTGGCTCATTCACGTTGGTTTCTCTCATGTGAAACGTGATGCTCACATGAAGAATGTCCCCGACGATGTCTTCCTCTTGTTAGCCATGTTACAGACACTGTCCATTCAGAAGACATCGACGCTTTCGCCTCCGATTGTCCAGGAGTTCACGCTCTTCCGCGACATCCTGCTGATTGTTACGAAATATCTGGTAGAACGGTGCCACATGGGCACCGACAAGACCACTCTTATCGTCCTACAGCAGGTTATTGAGTCAGACTCTTTCGGCAGCCATACTGTAATCTCGTTGGGAGACCAGTGTTTCATGCTGCAAAGCGTATTCGTCACTCTACGTCATCGCTTTAGGAATTATGGACCAGACGACGAACTTCAAGTCCTGGCGCACCAATGGCTTACCCCAGAAATCACGAGCAAGATCCTCACTGTGGCGCTGCAGCATCCAACCAACGCAGTGAGCGCGATATGGCGCATTCTATCCTATTTTCTTTGTTGCCCGCGGTCAAGCAGGCATGTAAAATGTCTGGAACGTGTGTACACGAGTCTTCTTGAACGAAGTTGGCTACAGGGAATGGCGAGAACCTTCACAGCGGGCTGGAAGGAGAGCCCGCTTCAAGCTGATGACGGAGTACAACCAATCACAGACTTTTCAGGTTTACACACAGGATGCTTAGCGGCGCTCTATATCGATGGCTTGAAGATTGTTAGCCCAGATATATACCGACGTGTCGTCGACGACCTCAGCGATGCCGATAATCCGTCGACTATTTGTAAGATGCTTCTCTTATCCAACAAGCAGTCCAGGATGTGGGAAGTTGCCCGTATCATAGATGGGAGAACCGATGGGAATTGGATTCGGGATCTGGTCGAATTTTCGACATCAGATCAGGTAAAGGATATGTCCAGCGACTATGTCGGAAACGGTTATCTTCATAGGATTACAACGGCCCTTATGCACGATGTCATCGGCAAACACGATGCGCCTTCATACGTGACATTTCCGCTGTATAATAGTTAGAACCCGAAAGCAGTTTCTACCAGTGTACAGATCACACTACACCGCCAAAGTGCCTCCGGGTGTGATCGAGGTGGAAAGAAAAGGGCGGAGACAGGTGATGATCGGTCTGGATCTGATATGACTTCTGCCCGGAGTCCATATGGCTGCTGGCGATGTGGCTACCACACCTCTCTCTCTCCTCCCACCATGTTACCTCAAATGTGATGACAGGATGGTGTGAAAACAGGTCGGCCATGGGTTTGCCATCCATCTCCCTTGTTGTCTCCGATATCTGCAGACCCTATGATTTGTGTACTCTATAGAACATCTCATTTGTACTACTACAGCTCGCTGTCGCTAATATCGAGGACAAAATCTACGTCGTCGACTTCATTACCAGACCAATCATCCTCCTCGTCATCGGAACTACTGTCCTCTTCGCCACTGTCGAAAATGGCGGCTCCTTTCCTCATCGCCGCCTGGACCTGTGCTGGCTTCAGTCGAATAACTAACCGAGTCCCAGATTGAGGTGCTGCTGCTTTCTTTTTCCAGCAGCTCTCCACTATGGAGACCCAGTGCATCTGCCATAGCGTGCATGTTCCATAAGCCACGATGTTCGAACTCGCGATCTAGGCGCTCGGACTGTGCATCCAAGATCTCATTGTTGGTTGGATGGAGGGTAAAGTCATCGACAGAAAACTTGTACGCGTCCAGTTGGTCCATATCAATACGCACATTAACATGTGGTTCAGATCATATGCGTGCATTGACAGCGGTTATGGCTGAAAGTTGCGAAGGTTGCTGCCGCTGTTGTCGCGCTTGCTCTCTCGCCGCATTTATGCGCTGCAGATTCTCGTATCTCTCTGCTGCAGCATGGTGTTGATCACCATTAACATGTGAAGTCGCACTGCTCCGGAGGATCCACGACTTAGCAGAAAGAGGAGGGAAAGGCTGAGTGTTTCCGTGACAGATTGTGCAAAGAACTTTGGAGTCTGTTGTGTCCTCCACAAAGACTGAAGAGTTTACTTGTGTGAGTCTAAATTCTGCGTCAAGTTCTTCTCGTTAACTCACAATTTGGCAGAGCTTTCTTAGGTGGCATTTTGTCAAGCAGTTCACGCGTCAGTCACAATCGCGTGACCTCCGTGACTTTTCGCGCAAGAACGCTGTTTTGCGCCTTCCTCTGCACCTGGATATAAGATACTCAGCTAGAGAGTGTATTCTGTATATATAAACATAATCTAGTACTAGGTTTATCTTAGAACACACTCCTCCAAGCTCGGTGGTGCGAAGATTTGGTGAATTGAGGGGGAGACCCACATGATTCCGAGATCTCGAGACCTCGGGTTCGATTCTGTGATCGACCATTTCTCAAAATTCAACCTCGACCATCCGGCCTACCCTACACAGCCCAGCACGAATCGGGCGATAACAGGGGTGTTAGCGACTGACTCAGCCACGAGACTCAACCAGGTACCACAGCAAGAACTGAAAGAGAAAGTGTTCGTGTTTGTAAGACTAGGCTAGGCCAGGTGTATAAACGAGATCGGAACTCAAGTACAATGATACTATACTACTGCTTATATACTAGTAAGCCTGTGTTTGGGACTTCTTGTCCATACGTGTTTCCGCTAGGGATAACTCCACGCCCTTGACCCAGTGTTGTATGCTACTAGTCCATGAAACCATTAAATACGAGTGGTAACTGCATGTAATTAATAATACTGAAACGACCATGTGTGCTACGAGTGTCGGTGGTGTGTATACAATAGGAAGTCCATGAGGTATCAGCATGTATGATGTCATCCATGTGTTGGGTGTGTGTCCGACATGAGTACAGCTTCGGTAATGAAAAGGAGTACGATTGGTGACAAAACAAATGATGAAACGGTCCGTTGGTTGATAAGACAAGCCCCCGATAAGATATGATAAGATGTGAAAATGTGAAAATATGGCGATTCATAACAAGGGGCCTCATTGCCATTTTTTTCTTGCCTTTCAACCACCACCATGTCAGTCCCTCCCATTTCCCCGTCTTCTTCACCCCCCTCCGACGATGATAACCCCATGAACAGCATTCTTGCGGCTATGAAAACGCCACAGGCCAGTCGTGTCCTTGGCAAGCGCCCAACTCCCAATAATGAGGACTTTGACGAGCTCGAAGATGACAGTGCTCCGGGCGGTACCAGTGGTAACCCACTGACTACTAACCCGTTCACAACTCCCACCGGTCCTAACCCCAATGATTTGATCGCTGTCAAGAACTTTGCTGCGAGGAAGAAGCTCAAAACTGAGCAACTTGCCGAGGTCGAGGTTTTCCTTCAGGTGTGTCTTCGTTGTCAGCTCTAACTGCATACTAATTCCTGCATTCTCCACTCAGGACCCGCCGCATGTTCGTGACGCCAAGACGTTTGCACTGCTCCATTCTGTCTTCAACAAGTCGAGGAGATTGTTGTCGCAACACCTGCCTTTGAGGTCTCCGACGACCTACGCAAGAACATCAACTCGTATTCTGTGGCCATGCTTCTTTCCAGTCACATTGCCTCTTACAAGGGTGCTCCTGCGACGGACTCGCTTCTTGTGAGTCTTTTTGCCATTCCGTGGTCGAAGCCTGAACCATGTTTATCTCATAGAAACTCCTGCTCCGCCTTCCTCTAGGAATTCCCGCAGGCATTACAGCCAATGCCGCCGACTATAATCGACTCCAATCTGCTGTCAGCGACGCCCTCACTCAGACAAGGGCCACGTTCAAGAAACATGTATGATGTCTCCTTCATTGTTCCAGCCTTATCTCATGAATTCTTAGCTGGCTATCAGGAGGAAGGGTGGTCCCGAGCCCGACATATTTACTCTAGCCCGTACATTCATCAAGAACACCAAGTGTGAGCTCTCCGTGCCCCTTTGCTGTCGCATTGCCCTCATGGTGAGTGCCGTATTTCTTCTCAAATGACTTTCCCTAACCCTCAACAGCGCATGGTTTTCAAGAAACACGCTGCGAACGACTTTTGGGATAAGCTCGACGCCCAGTATGCCGTGATTGTCCAGGTCGCGAAGGGTAGTGCTACGGCACTTGTCAGGTTGTTGTCATTATTGTCTTTACGCTTTCTTTTGCTGATATTGTTCCAGGGCTTTTGAATTCATCTACGAGAGCGACAAGAAGCAGCACATCGGAGACGGTTTGGGTGTAGGGCCTCGCCCGGATGCCAGCATCAGCGGTATACAGCAGCAGGTTGACGACCTGATGCTTGCCGCACAGTTGGATGTGATGACCACTGCCGCCGCCGCCACATCTGCAGCCCAGCAGGCTGCCGAGTTGTCGTCGCCCGACGTGTTCACCTCTCAAGCGGCGTAGTCGCGACTCGCCATCAAGTAGCCATTCACCTCGCATACCCCACAGTCATTACAGCATCATGCCTTACCGCCCTTGTGCCAGTCTCATATATCATAGCCGTAGTCATTTCGCATTCTTCCACTGTTTTCATAATGCTATTTTAATGATTTTGATTTTTTAAACCCTGCTGTGATTCCTAAGGTGTCTGTGTAACATGCAGAGCCTACAATAAAATGAGGTGGGTACCTCAGCTAGCCAACATCTCTTCAACCTTACAACAACAGGATCACCATGGCTGTCAAACGAGAATGTTGATGTCGGGACTCGATGCACTTGACATGGTTCCCCGCCGTTTGCCCACATGGAATCCATCTTGACGACTCCCTTGAAGCCATCCGCCGTCGGGTCCCCTGGATCAAGGGTCTCCCCCATTACGATTTCTGATGGCTTCCACATGGACTCCGACTTGCAGCAAGGTGAGAAGCTCATGTGTCACGCACGATCGTTCCACCTCGATCCAACCTGGAGGCACTTTGGCGGTGTACCCGCTTCTATGACGCATCGTTCAACGTTCATGCGTCATGCGCCAATCGTGCTCCGATTGATTCCTAGGAATAGCATGACCGCAGAACTAAAACGAACGCGAAACGCGGAAAGCTTGCTTTACTTGTATCAGTTACTTGAATGGCTCGCTCTTCTCACAAAGGTTTAATCGCACCCTCAAACCAACCCAACCTTTTTCGTGTAACCCAAAGTCTTCTCCCACAACTCCTTCCTCAGCCCCTCATCCACTGCCATCCTCGCCGGCTCCCATGCGCCAATCGTGCTCCGATTAATTCATAGGAATAACATGACCGCAGAACTTAAACGAACGCGAAATGCGGAAAGCTTGCTTTACTTGTATCAATTACTTAAATGGCTCTCTCTTCTCACAAAGGTTTAGTCGCACCCTCAAACCAACCCAACCTTTTTCGTGTAACCCAAAGTCTTCTCCCACAACTCCTTCCTCAGCCCCTCATCCACTGCCATCCTCGCCGGCTCCCTGACCACCGGCTGCTTTCCAACCAACGTCGGCTCAACATACGCACCCTTAAATTTCTCCCTACGATCCTTCACCTCCTTCCCTGCTGCTGCGAAAACAGAATTATAAGCCCCGTGTTCCGCATCTGCCAATACCAACTTCAAGAGCGGACGAAGGAAGAAAGGGAACGAGGCGCCGAAGGTGTTCACACCACCTGGGTGAATAGCGATGGCTGTTATGTTGGACGAGGAAACGTGATCTTGAAGCGCCTTAGTCCAGAGTATGATAAGCAGTTTGCTGTGCGCGTAACGTAGCCAGCTGGCGAAACGGCGGTCGTGGTATGATACGGACAGGTCGTTGTAAGCGTCTATTTTGAGTGGTGCGGGGGCATAGCGATGCATCATCGAGGATACCTACAGCATTATCGCCGTTAAACGAGACGCGACTGCCCAGATTGAAGCTGATATCTACTCACATTTACGATGCGCACATCGGAATCGGGTTGCTCTGCAGTAGAGCGAAGGATGGGAAGGAGGGTTTGTGTGAATACGAAGGGGCTAAGGTAGCTGAGACATAACGGTGTCAAGGATTTCTTTAAAGAGGAGAAACTCGATGCTCACTTGACGATGACCATGGTCGACATGCCTGACAAATCTGATCAATAGAATTATCTCACGGGAGATAGGATAAATCACCATACCATCAAGCCCCGTCTCATACGGGCCAGCCATTCTGTTTTTGTCATCAGATTACACAAACGTACACGCCATTCATCAACACCCACACTCCTGCGTTATTGACTGCGAAAAACGCATTTCGTTAGCCAAATCATCGCCGTAGATAGCAGCCACATACTCAAAATATCCAACCTTGTCTCCTTCTCCAGGAACTCCAATGCCGCATCTTTCGCTTTCTGCGGGTCTGACAGATCCAGCCTCAACCACACCACGTCACCATTCAGATCCAAGTCCTTCTTGACTTCTCCAATAGCAGCTATAGCGCGTTCTTCATCCCGCGCAGCCAAGTAAACCTTTGCACCGGCATGCGCGAGGTGGCGGACGGTTGCTAATCCTACGCCTCGGCTACAAAGAGATGTGAAAGTCAGCTGTCAAACAGTAATTAGTTGAATAGTACGTACTTCCCTCCAGTCACGATAGCGACTTTGCCCTGCAAGTCGACAAGGTCAGTTTTTGGATTGAATGCAGGCATGGGAGAGCAGAAGACGACAGCCTGGGAATATCACGCACGAGACACACGAGGATTGGTGTCATGAGTATATCTTGCCTCGTTGATGCCACTGACATCATATCATAACGCTAAACTTCTGAGAAAGACTTATGGCTTGGAGGAAGGGCTCACAGATCATCCAAGACGAGCGAGCAAGGAAGACGTTCTGAGACGACAGACGATATGGTCATGTCATGGGTCTACCATTTTTCTGGAGAAACCGATGTACCCGCAAAGGGGGAGTTCGAAGACAACATACAACATGGATTCAAAGAAGACGTGGGGCTGGGAACGCTGCACGTAAGACGAAGCCCAGGGAGGACGACTTACTTCCCTCTAGAGGTAAGAGCGACCTTTCCCTGAAGATCAACGATGTCAGTATGGAAGAGAAGAAGACGATAGTCTGTGAATATTCGGCATGGGATGCATGAGGAATGGTGTCGTGGGCAGAACTTGCCTCGTTGATGGTACTGACATCATATCAGCATTCTCTTCGGAGAATGTTGACCTATGGAAAGATTATCATCCAGGCCGAGAGATGGAGGCAGGCGTATTGACAGGCAAGAGGCTGCTGAAACATAATAAACAGAGACGCGAAAGCGGAAAGCGAGCATTTGACGATGAACTTGATCTAGATGTCTCCAGCACGGCTTCCGCGAAGTTTCCAATCACGATTAGACTCTAGGGCGTTGAATCCCAAACTAAGCCATGGGCGTTTCGGAGAAAGGCGGGTCACGTTATATTTATGTAATACACCCCTTTCTGCTCATTGCTCCCTCGGCTTCAAAGCTCGTTTGAATCATTTATAATCCCAGATTACATTTTTACTGAACCAAGGAAAACTAAGCGGAATCCTCCGCTGTGCCTGCCCTGGGCTTCTAGTCCATCGTAGGCTGGCACATGAAGATTCTTTATTGCGCCACACGATCCATCACGCCCGAAGTGTCGCCATTTGAATGATATCTCGGTCCTCAAATTCTTCGGAATGAATGTTTTCATGCTTCGTAGGCCGATAACCAATGCTTTGATATCACAAGGAAACCTCATGCGTCGAAGATTGTGATTCCTCTCCCAGCCACGCATGCGCCAGAAGCCTCGCCTCTGATTGAAAACTTAATAAACCCTTATGTGTTAGTGCATTAACTCGCTTTTATAGGGCTGGCAGCCTGATACGGGTTCAATACATTGCATTCGGCAATTTCATAACATAGGTTGGCGCTACTGCTGCTGCAGAGGGATTTGATCTACTCGGATCTTGTTTCAAATCCAGAAAGCTTACGTCTACATAATCGCCTTTTGTATGTTTTCCTTGTCGGTCAAACTTTGGCTGGGCACCTGGCTGATGACAATGCGCGCGCCCTCGTGCAAGGCTAGGCCCCACATGTCGAAGACTCACCAGCCAGTAACGTCTCCTTCGTATCGAAAGCGGACTTGGAAGCGACCGGACTTTGAACCACTGATCAGTATTTATTCTCCGAGTTGCGACACAAAGCGTCTAGAAAGCGCTTAGGCTCTGACCTT
Source organism: Mucidula mucida (assembly GCA_015501055.1). Classification (NCBI taxonomy): domain Eukaryota; kingdom Fungi; phylum Basidiomycota; class Agaricomycetes; order Agaricales; family Physalacriaceae; genus Mucidula; species Mucidula mucida. The sequence continues at coordinate 28,139 of JADNYV010000204.1, forward strand.
CGGAAATCACACGCAGTCGTTGTCAATCCCACCCACAAGATGTCAATCATCTCGGGAGACCCCCCAAAATCTCCTCCGAAACAGGCGGCAGGCATCCGAGAACCGTTGTGGCTCATCCCATCCCCATCCCCATCCCTACCGTGTTGCATGTGCGGGGATGAAACAGCTCATTCCGGGGCAATGCTCTTATTAACGCGGCACGTAATAGCAGACCACCCGACTCCAGTAGCCCTGGCCAAGGTCAGAGGTCATGTGGCGTCCGAGTGCATCAATGCGTTGGCGGCGCTGTTTCGACGTCTCGCTTTCTCGTCCCTGGTTCTCGCCTGGACGGAGGGTACTCCGTTTCGAGAACCAATAGAACCCCCAAGGAGCCTGTATACGTATACCTCTCATCCATCGCCGGCGTCAATTAATCTCGTCGTGTCGATTGAGAAGACACCGCTATCGGATTTCTTCAATCGACAATCGACAGCAGAAGTCTCTCCGATGAACGGTCCCCCATCTCCGTACCCCCACGAGAAATGGCGCTTGTCGAAGCACCTGCCATTCACATTGCTGAGATGATGGCCAGCCTTCGGCATATTGTCAACATGGCGTAGGTGTTTATAATCGACCTACTTATCAGATCTGAGTATCGACTTGCATCAGTGCCGCAGTTCCACGGGCCTCGCTCGTTCGTGATCAGGGAGCAGATGAATTACAATGTGACGAGACGGAATTAGAATAGAGGAGTGTTAATGTACGGTAAATTAAAACAGGATATCACGACCAGCCATCAGACTTCCGCCCACGAAGAGGTAGTGGGAGCCAGGGTTTTTGCGTCTGGACTCTTCGATTCATCATACTGGATGACAATCCTACCCGTCGCATTTTGGCGAGCTTGCGGAAGCCACCCACGGACATGAGGATGACCACGGCTGTAGAGAAACCGGTCATGGCGTAGAATGCATACCAGTGGGCTTCGAAATGGTTTGTCAACTGTAGCGAAAGGAGTCAGTAGGCTTAGAAGCGTCCAATGAAATGTCTTACGTTCATGCCCAAAAGGCCGGCCAAAAACGCCCCAGTGCCAACACCGAAGGTGGCGATCGACACCTTCGCGACTATCTGTTAGTACGTCTGATAGCGGTGCTTGTAAGAACATACCTGCAAGTCAAGGGCTAACAGCGAGTTGCGGTTGGCGTCTAAGATTAACTCTACGATCTCTTGCGTGGATTCAACGTTGTTCTGTGCAGTGTCAAAATAATGCCGCCGACTTTTGACAATGACCGGGGACGAACATCCATGTTGCCAACTTCGCTGACGATTTCTTCCACCTGCTTGGAGAAAGACTCCAGAAGAAACTCCAGCTCCTCATGATCTTGCATTTCTCGCTTTGTGTTGTTCTTCTTGTCGGTTAGGTACATGGCATTCAAATCATCATCTACAATCGTTGAAAAGTTGTCCGCTAAACAAAATATTTCGACATACCCTGTTCTAAGACTTCCTCCAAGGCTTGCTCGACCTAACACCAACCAATTAGCTTTGAAAAACAGACATCGCGACAACTTACCAGTTTAGCACGACTCTGAAAACTGGCAAGCCTCCGCGAGTAGTGTAGCAGGCGTTTTAGGCGATCATGATCAATGTCATCTTCGAGTTCGGCAAGGAGACTGCCGACAAGATTCCGAATGAAAACCATTTCCGCCTCCAGCGCGCTGATCACGGAAAGCAAGATGGATTCAAGTGCTCTGAAATCTATATGTTAAGTGCTCTCGACGTACAGCGAGGGGACGAACCTAAATTCGTAAGGCAAGCCTGTCGTCTTGCTCTTCAGATTATGCTAAATTATTGGACCTTGTAAGCAAGGTGGAAAAATACCGCACGCGCGTGGCATACCTCCAAGTGGTATAGGAATACAGAGTGGAGTCTCGAGTCAGCAGAGCCGTAGGTGTCGAATAGTATAACAGCATCTGCCTTGACGAGAGCACGAACATGGAGTATGTTTACCTGTAACGGACGTGTGAGTTTCATTATAGGATACCAAAAAACGAAATGAACGTGCCAGTATCGCTTCCCTACGAACCAGGATTGTGGGCACGAGGTTTGGAACTCTGGAGTCTATTTTGCGGAGGTCACGCGGCTAGACGAAGAGGTTGTTAGACTCCTAGATGAAGTCGACATCGTTGACATACGTTTAGACGATGCTCCGCACTCAAGTCAGCCTTCTTGAATTGGCCCGAGATTGTTTTGACGTTTCCTAAGATGGGGTAGTGAGACACTAATGAACTCTTTTTCATTTAGAGTGTATGTTCTTTCTACCTTCCGCATCCAAGACCGTGCCTTTAGACGATGAAATTCTGAACACAAGACCGCAAACCGAGGTACTCACAACGTAGCATAAGATCCGTGGGCTGACGGCCCTTCATAACTTTATCTAATATAGCCGACTTTGCGACCTGCTCCTCCTCTTCAGTCAGCGGTTCAGTGCTGTCCAAAGGATCGGACCTGGGTCGCCAACGAAGATATCGCTCGCCTGGGGGATTTCTAGAACCGCGAACCAAATCGGTGGGAACAGGGGAGAGCAAAGGCCAGTGGGTATTTTTCAGGTTCTTGCCGGGACCATAAGCCGGATAGGAAGTAAAAGCGCGCAGTGCAGTTCGACGCGCGGCTCCCGTTACATGGCTAGGTAGATGTCCCCAAGGAGCGATATTCATACGCGACGCCACACGGGGCTCGGGTCGCCAGTATCCCGCTGCCAGCAACTTTTGCAGATCCAGAAATGGAGGTCAGTGTCAGAGGGCCCCACGTGGCATCACGTAAGGAATCTGCTGACAAAGCATGCACGGCAATCCCCGCCAGCCCCTGGTAAATATGGTTCCGCTACGCTTCCGCCCCTTCCCCACCCCCGCACTGTCCATCATTCAAGAAAGAACATTGACCAATCAATTTAAAGGCAATCCAGGGTTTTTGACTGGACACCCTAACGGACGGTAAGGATGGCTTCTTGCAATCCACGATCTTCGTACAATGTGCTCCGCATCAAACTACATCGGACGTAAATCCGAGAAAACATATCCGAGAGGATGGTGCAGATGACCACGTCCTGACCGCACGGCTGCCTGATTGAAGTTTAATAGAGGCGTCCGATCTGGCTTATCGGGGACCAGAATATTTGTGAGTGCAAGTCAACAACGTTATTACAGCAAGGTCACCGGTCGTCCGTTTTTAGGAAGTAAACATGGCAGACCGATCGTATCTGTTCATTCTGCTCCGGGCCTGAGCCTTTCGCAGGCCCATTACATATACCCAGATCTCTCTTCCTCCCACTTCATGCGCTCGCCGTATGATGTTCTCCGTTTAACATACCTTCACCCACTTTTACTCTGCCACCATGTCTGAGACTCGAAGGCTTTTGGAAGCGGCTCACGCCCTCTCCGTCCTTCTCCGCTCCCGCGGAGTACCCCACGCGTTTTATGGTAGTGCATTGACTGCAGCGCTTGCCAATCATCCTCACTCCGATGTGCGCCTCGCGTTTTTTCTCGTACACCAAGGCTAATACCACAACAGGAAATATCATGCATCGTCGAAGGAGGGCAGACCTCAGCCCATCCATTTCGTCGCGTGAGAGAAGCAGTTGCTACAAGCGACGATTTCGCTGTGGTGCATTCTCCGTGGACGAATCGGTAAGCGGTATCTTCCGCTTCCTTCGTCCCCACCCCATTACTTACGAGCCGAACAGGTTGCACGTCACCTATAGTCGGCTAATCCCCGCCATAGAAGTGAGTAGCCTGTTCCTCGCAGGCGCGGATTTCCCATGACGGTAAACTCTACTGCAAAGATCGAAATCCTTCCTGCCGGGGAAACGGGACCTCGTCGTTTGGATACTACAACCATCATGAAAATTCACGGTGTTCCCTTTCTTACCGTGACGGAGTTCATCCGTGCCAAATTAAAAGTATGGGCGATGTGCGTGTCAGAGCTTTCTTTGCCTTCTAGTACCCTAAACGTGCCTACAGTAGCCGCAGGATCGCGACGCGCGCGACATCCTATACATGATGTTACGCTACTGGCAACGGGTCGACTTCAACCGCATCTCAGAGCATGACATGGACCAGTTTGTCAATCGTAACGCCGACGCTGCGCCGGCATGGTTTGCAATCAAGAAGAAGTATAGGGCATAGCAGGTCGATGCCCAATGTATCACCAGTATCTTTGTATGACCACCAAGGAATCGATAATTAAATGTCTCAATGCCATCTTGTTTGTGAGTGCCGGAGCTGTGATTGGTGCGGATTTAGTGGAGTCAACTTGGACTGCTCACCTGTCTAGAACGTGTTCCATCAAGGTCAAGGGCGATAAACACTGTTCACGAGGTCATAAGCCAAAAGGTAAATCGTCTTAAGCCAAAGGACCATCTCCGTGCGTTTCGCGCATAGTGTATATTTTCGTTCGTACTCCCACAGCCTCGGTGCCAGACCAACTTGGGATGGTGTACTGTACTGGTAGCATCTTGCAATTCAAACCCCGGAGTTTCCTCGATCGCTCAAGTGAACCGATTTCCCCAAGACTGTATTTTACCCTTATCAGGTAGAGAAATACTCTCATTCCCAGGACGAGGGATCTAAACTTAAATTGCGACCGGTATCAAGAACATCGTCTAGAGAATAGAAGATAGAGAAGCATGAGTGCCCGAAGATACGGTGTGCTCAACGACTAGTGCTGAGTCTTGCATACGAGATCAATGCTACGAATTCAACATGTGGCCACAAGACGTTTGCGGAGACGCCACCATTACTATTGAGAAGTCCAGACAGAATGAACGTGTCTGACGTGTGTAAAAGTGTATAAGCGGGGAATTTAAAGGAATCGTTACGGGTAATCAATGCCAAGTTCACCGTACATTATCCTTGAACGAACCAGTCTGTGAGAACGCGATGAATACAAACTAACGCGGGCCGCTTAGACGTTGTATCTCTCCCTCAAGTATTTCCCCGGTATCATTCGCATCATGTCAGGATTCAATGCACTAAGAAGAGAAGGGCCGTAGAGTACCAGGCACCCACGATGATCTTGTACAAGTCGCGGGGGATCGAGGGAGTATGCACACGACCCCACTTTTCTCAGCGGCACCGTGTTTTGAGGCATCATCAGTGACATAACTTCTACATTCGCACTTGAGATCGCTGTAGGGATACCTGCGAGTACGTTTCGTGGATTCTTGAATGACATGCGTCATAGGGATATCGATTGGCAAGCCTGAGGTGACCGAGGTGCACTATCCCATCCAGCTGATAGATCCAGAGACAAGACGCGCCGCCATCTCCGTTCGATTTCCCCGGACGTGCTGCAGGTGTCAGCCCATCATGATTATCAAACAATCAGTGGACAGATATCCTCGCCTTGCCGGTTGGCCGGCGTTTTAAGGTATTTTCTTCTCGATCTCGAGATGGTAGTAGCCGGGTTTCGCTGCTGGCTAAAGCCTGCTCGGATCATTGTCAACGCGGAGCGGGCGGCAAAAGGATTCCTGGATTTGCGGTGAAATTTCTCGAAATCGATGAATATTGGAAATAGAGCTCATACCGAAGCACACATGGGCCTACAGAACAGAGTCGGTATACCAGAATTGACGGAGACTATACTTTCGGGCTTCTCCGTCGACACCCCTTACGAGAAGGTACTTGTCAGAGGATCAACATGGAAGAATACTGAGATCTGCCAAGGCATTACCGTTGATGTCACGCATCGAATGACGAAGTATCTGTCCTTTAGCATTACCTGTAGAAAGGCCACTGTGAGAGAATAAGAAGGCTCGAAAGGACGTGAACGTACACAGTCAACGTAAGTTGAACTAGATGGGACTTAATGGTATTGGGCGGGTGGTATGAGGAATGGCGGGTTGAACTCTGTGAATCCGTCAAGTAGGTAAGAGGTGAATGAAGTAGCGAGAACTCCTGATCATACACAACCATTGTCGGACGCAAGGGCACTGAAGAATCAATGATGGTAGGGTCGGCACTGCTTCGGAGAATAACACGGAAAAAAGGCATGCGAGAAATTCAGTGAAGTCGTTTGAGAGAAGGAAATGACTTAATGGACTGTGGTTGCGCTGTTGCGAAGCTGTAGCCCTACACGATCAATTACATGGGAAGGACTGCACTTTGTGAAGTGTGGAAACCTAGTGTTATTTGCAGGCAGCACCGCGTAGAGACCGTATAAACAGGTCTTGGTGATGAGCGTGTAGGACACGGGGTAAAGATGTCAACTGCTGTCGATATCTAAATCCTGTTGTTACTACGAAGCGGCCACGTAGGCGCCACGGGCACAGGCTGTAGATGAGGTAATTGCTGTCATGATAGGATGAGACAGTTTTAGATACGATAAGAGCACGACATCCTTGTGAGCAATTAGCTCACGAAGGATGGCCGCCACAGAAGTCTTGCGTAAAGATAGTCGTATATCAGATGACCTGGACAAACTTTTTCCGCGTTGATCAATGCAGTAAACCAAAGAACCAGTGATTTAGAAGCTTACACTATGTATGAATTTACAGCCTGCGCCGTTTTCCATTTCTATTTGCATGGAGAGCGTCCTCCCTCCTCCGCCCTACTCGCTCCAGGAACTCCGTTTTTTCTAGATATCCTCCTGCCCGCCGGCTAGCGTCGAGCTCATGCTTCAAATAAGGCTCAGAAGTCGAGACATGTTGGCGCCATTGCATGGCTGACATGTCCAACGTCGTAAGTTTCTTAGGCTTTAGGTTTACTTTCGTCCTGAAGGAGGCGTCAGGGAGGTCGTTGAGGGAGAGCTTTCCTTTCCGTGGACGTGGTGTCAGTTTTTGTAGCGGCGCTGCGGTACTGGAGTACGCAGGGGTAGTCTCAGAACATCGGGGCCATTTCTTCGCGTCATCAGAGTCCTCGGGTACCTCAACGACTTCTCTGAGGAAATGTTTATGGTAAGACAACGAAGAACGGGATCGAGTACGTTACTATCTCGCCAGCGTATCGGTGCTGCTTTTGGATTTTCACCGTTCTTATAACCGGTGCTGGAGTAGCATCGCTAGTGGACTGTGATGCTATTGAGGCTTGAAACGATTGCCATAGCGGTCTTTCCTTCTATGAAGCTGTCTTGATAACCGAACCGTGGAGTAACGGCCAATACGCACTGTTTTTGTACTAGCTTATCGGTCTCTGAGCGTTCAGGAGAGCTGGTACGAGCGCGTTTAGTGTGTCGCTCGTCGCCCGACGCATTCGACGCTAGCAGCTGTCAGTCTGGGTTTAAGAATTCGCGTTGCCGTGTCCACCTTTAATATCAGGGGGTACATAGTCCTCATCTTCGTCGTCATCCGAGTCATGCATGGTAATAGCAGTCAATGTTGCCATTGATGATGGTGGCAGAAGGGAAGTAATTTGAATTACACCGCCGACCCACGATCACGTGTCCGTTGTCTTTCGTTTCTGCCCACCACAACACTTGAAGTGTATTGTGGTATCTCCTCTCACTGATTGAGGCTTAGTATTGATCATCTCAGGCGTTGCCGTCGAGTGGTACGTGGCTACTGGCTTTTCATCAATGCGTACCTACGATAGAAAGGCAGCACAACAAAATGAGCAGCGGCTATGCACATCCTATGCCGCTTTTTCAGGAGCTCGTAGACTACATCATCGACGACCTCAAGGATGATATCACGACGCTGCAAAGCTGCAGACTCGTTTCCCGAGACTTTCAAAGGCAAACACGCCGGGTTGACACGTATCTCTTCCCGAAGATTGTTTTCCCACATTGTATGGATCCTGGTCCGATGACGAAGCGCCGCGCTGTAAATCGGCGTTGTTGGGAATAGCACCGCATGTGCGCACCCTCCTCGTCAATCGGAAGAACCGCAAGCTGCCGACTATAAGCACCACCGCCACCAGCGACGACAACGACAACGACTTTGAGATCGAAGATATCTTTCGCTTCAAAAATCTCCAGACGCTGGGGATTGTCGGTGCTTTCTGGCCCGAACCGCAGCATACGGTCGGCAGCACTCTCTCCGGAAATGTCACCACACTCGAGCTCAGCGCCGGTCCATCCGCGAAAAATATGGGGCATTTGGAAATACCAAGTGTGCGCAAGCTTCTTCAACTCATATTTGCGTTCCCAAATCTGTCCTCCCTGGGCCTGCAACGAGTACGTCTAGCAAGCCCAGTTGGAGAGACTGTAGATGATCTTATGACGATGTCTGGTCCAACCCTTCGGACACTGCGTCTGGACTTCCAGGCGCGTGTCATGCGCGACTGTCATGCGGAAGACACTTTTGTGTCGGTTCTGAGAGCTGTCGCCATTGATCCCAATGTACTAGAGGAGCTCTACATCTCGGGCTACACGACTGGCATCGAGCTCGCCAACTCGTGTAACGCCCTTCGCGTCCTCACACTTATCATAGAAAGAGTAGACCCTGGTTCGTCTCTGCGCTCTTCAGGATCCGACGGCTGATGTGTTTGTAGACGAGATCGCGCCTATCCCGTTGCGACATATAAAGTCTCTCACCATTGGCTTCCACGTGTGGAATATGATTACCTATGAGATACATGAGGGCACTCTTGAGTGGTTCGAACAGTGCTTGCTTGACACCACCCGCCCCACCCGGCTGCAGCATTTCGCACTGCGATGCAATGCTGATGGCGGAGAGGACTCTGGCTTTTTCAAAAAAGAGCTCCTCAGCCCGCTTAAGCCCATTAACACCATAATCTCGACTCTGCGTTTGAAAACCTTCACCATTACGACGTCGTATGACGACTTTCAGGACAATCTAACTACTATCCGCAACGTTTCTCGGATTCACGAGAGTATTTGTGCATGGTCCGGTATGGAGCAGAGGTTGATCGTGCGCGTCGAACATGAAGAGGTGGAATCTGAGCCAGTATGTTTTTTTGCATACCTGTTCATACCGATAATTGATGGATCGCAAGGGTTGGAGGGTTATGAAGGGCTTCCCTATCCTCGAAGGCTGGTATGCTCGAACTGTATATGAGTTCAAACGAACTCGACAGGGAGAATCGTAACTGGATGTCCAGCCTACAAAGGCTACGATGACCGCTGCTGCCGCCGACGACTATAAGGTAGAAAACATTTCCCGATTGGACAATCTCAGAATACTGGGGATTGTTGGTTTTTCTGAACCGTGCCATAGTGCATGTTTACCTGACGACAAATTATCGCTTGTGATGTCTGACTGGGCGTTGGCGATTTTCGTTCCTTGCATATACTCCGATTCGCCTGTGACTCGAAAAGAGACAAGGTAGCGGCGGTTTCGGAATGGACGTCGCATGCTTTGGGGCGTTAATATTTGAACTTGTTTTTGTGTTGCCCGTAATGCGATGTGCGTGATGGACAACGATTATCAGAAGCCTTCAGTGCGAACAGTGCGATCACCATCGGCACTTGCTTTGGACCATCATCATCGTCGATTGACGGGCGCTCTTTTACTCCTATATGAGCCTTCTCCGCGCAGTACTTGAGTAGAAGCCCGCAAGTACTCTCCTAAACGAGTGGTTAAATAACGGCATCAGCGTCCGAGTGTTATTCCCGGTCTGGTTCGTGTTTTCACCAAAACGTCTGATGAAGTTGATTGAAAAACCATGCGTAGCTATCACGTCAATTCGCGGTATCGGCAGCGGAATCCTTCAACTCTAGAAAACAGTAACTGTCCGCAATGTCCGCAATGGGTCATGAGCTCATGTTCTACGTTCTCCTCATTTTTGCGCTTCCTGTTCTTCTTCCCGCCGTCATCGTTTACGCATCCTTCTTCTTGTGGTACTGCCTCGTCGACAGTCTCATGGTTCGTCGCAGACGCCCGGCTCGCGTCACATATTCGCCCATTCTTCCTCCCGAGCTTTGGCGCATCATCTTTGCGGAATGTGAGGATCAATCCACCTTGCTAGCGTGTAGCCCTGTCTGCCGCGCTTGGGCATTCATCAGCAGAGACCAGCAGCGTCTCAATGTGTCCCTGCACAATCATAAGCGGACAGTCCAGCTTATTCATCTTCTGCGCTCGCCCGTGCAGACTCTCTCACGCGCTGTCGATTGCGCCTATTTCAAAGGAGAAGCCTTCATTCAGTATTGGCGCATAATCCGCCTCCTACATTTTCATAGGATTCGATTGTGCAGTGCTATCATCAGTGGAGAAACACATGTGACGCTTTGCCTTCTATGTCATTTCCCCGACTCCATTGTTGATTTGACCTTCGAGAATGCTGTTCCTTCGGCGTACTGTTGGGTGCGTCCCACTCAGGAACTCCGCGATTCCCTCTCTCAGGTATCGGGGTTCAAAAATCTTCGATCCCTGAGCATCAACAGCGAGTATGCTGAGCCTCTCAAAGTGGTCCACCGTGGCACGCCACTTTCCATTACCCGGTTGTCTGTCAGTGGAATATGGTCTAGCGACCTGTTCGATTGGCTGAATAGTGCTTGTAAGGGATTGGTGACGTTGGAGCTCCTTGGAAAGAAAGGCTGGGGAAAGGAGATCATATCTACGGAAATCATGCTCCAAGCAAACGCAGGTGCGCTTCGACACCTGAAGTTGACTGTTCCCGCCATGAATGGTCGGTCATGTCTTCCAACCATTCATTCGCTTCTGGAATTAATCTTCTCGCATAGCACCATTGAATCTTGCTGCGATAAAAAATCTTCGTAGTCTTGTTCTAATGCTTACCGATAAATCGAGTGCGTGTTTCGACTGCGCTGTCAAGACACTGCAGTCGCTTCGTCCCCTCAAGGAAGTCCGTGTCGAGACGGCAAAGTCCGATTATCTGTTCAACGATGAACAGGTTTCGATCATTTCCGCGATACTATTGGGAAGTAGGCTGGGCATGACCTTCAGACAAGGTGGGTGCAATAGTAGTACTTTGGAGTTTGTTTATGTAGCGCGTAACGTCAAGGCGTGAGGTCTCTTCCTGTCACAGTCTCCTCGTTTGCAATCGGAGTACGTGTTTCTACCCCAAGGCACATTTAGGAACGCGGCGTCTAGTGTGTTTCCACATTAAAACATGGCAGCCTCTCAGATCTCTTAAGAAAAGTAGTCTCAATCTCTATTCAGAGCGCTACTTACCTTGTCTGAACCCACCGCTTTCGAGTTCCTTTTGTGTATTGCGTTCCGAGCGCTCCTGCCAGAATCGTTGGGCCGAATTGGAGGGCCAGAGGATTGTGTTGATATGCGTCCTCTTTTCCATTCCAACCACTGTCAGGAAAACAACTAATGTGTCCCTTCTGTCGGTTCCGAGAGGCGTCGCATTCAATTAAATCATTTTGGAGGAGTTGTACATCCGGAATGCAAGCTTGTCGACTTGCGCATGTAGCGCCCTCCGCGTCCTCACTCTGATCCTATGGAGTGTGGACCGTAGTTGAAGGTGTGTTCACTCTTGGGATCCGATGGATGAAGCCACTCTCGAGTGGTTCAGGCCTTGCTTGACACGATCTGGCCCACCTTGAAGCTCAAGTATTTCACAGTGCGATGCAATGCTCATGGCGGTGAAGTGCCGGCTCTGGCTGTACAGTTTACATAGCCCCCCATCTTTGATACCGATTCGTTAGGGACAGAACAAGTAAGAACGACTATTGACAACTACACCAATCCTGCTGCTTGTGTATACGCGAATGTTATTTCCCATAACCGCCTTCTCAGCTTCTCATCCAAAGCCACCTTCGACGGTTCCGCTACTGACGGTAGTCTAGCCTTGCCCGGCGCAATGTACGCGCCCTTATACTTCGCCTTATCGTCCCTCACCGCCTTTCCCGCCGCGCAAAGACACTGTTGTACGCCCCGCAGTCTGGGCTCATCAACACGAGATCCAGAAGCGGACGAACAAAGAACGGAACGAGGTCATTGAACGTGTTTGCGACTCCTGGATGGAGTGTAGTGACCGTGATGTCCTTCGAGGCGGCCGAGATGTGATCTTGGAGTGCCTTTGTCCAGAGGACGACGAGAAGCTTGCTGTGGGAATAGCGTTTGAGAGCAGCAAAGGACTGGTCGTTGTAGGAGACGTTGAGGTCATCCCATGTATCGACTTTGAGAGGCTCGGGGGTCTGGTTGTGTACCTTGGACGCCAACTAGCGGTGGATGAGACAAGAAAGAGTCGCCAGGAGAAATACGCACGTTCACAATGCGGACATCCGAATTCGGTTCATCCGACGTCGATATGAGAAGAGGAAGCAGGTTTTGGGTGAACACGAAGGGACTCAGATAACTAACGAATCGTCAGTCCCATTAGGGGACTAGTCGTCAAGGGAGAAATACACCTACTTGACTATGACCATTGCCGACATGCCTGCACAATAGAATCATTATACATTCATGCAGAGGACGCACAACGAACCATCGAGGCCTGACCCATACGCTGACTCCCGTAAGTTGTTTCTATAACCGATGTCAGCGAATACGAGACTCAAAATCACAGGACCGCGCCTACAGAGCAGCGTTGTTCACTATTAAAGAAACGATGAGTGTTATACTAACTTGGGCGCGAAATATGAATACCCAGGATATCTAATCTCATTTCTCTTTTCACAAAGTCCTGCGCCGCATCTTTCACTTGATGTGGGTCGTACAGATCCAGCTTCATCCACTCAATTTTCCCCGTGACTGTTGAGTCGCTCCTAAGCTCATCAATAGCTTTCGAGGCACGGCCTTCATCTCGTGCAGCAAGGTACACCTTTGCACCGGCGCGCGCAAGGTGTCGTACAGTCGCAAATCCAATGTCAAAGCTGGTGAGTACAGTTCAACTCGACATCGAGTTTGAGAAGCATGAACACGTACTTTCCGCCAGTGACGATCGCGATTTTACCTTTGAGGTCAACAAGATCGGTGGTGGGGTTGAAGCCAGACATTAGTAAGAGCAAGCGTGCGATGTGGTGGGTGTTTATATAGATATACGGACCGTTTCACGCGGAGTAATTCGGCGTTTCGTACATTGGAGGATGATAAGGAGGGATTGAATGTGCATTCATGGCAGAATGAGCTCCACTGTGGCGTTCGGAAAACTGAAAAAAAAGGACGCGTTCCACACCACTGACGCGTATGGTGATGGGTATGGGAGAAAAGCATACTATGAATGGAACTCATTGCGGCTTTGTATGTTGGAATCTTCCCATGTTGCTCCTATTAGTATCTGTCATACGTTTCAGCATCGTAATTTTCGGGGAGCTCAAGCCGCACTACGTTTCGAAACTTACTGTCGACTCCTTTCAGGCCACGCTATGTAGGCACACCAACAGCGAAATCCCAAATATGTTTCCTGCAACGTAAGTATCATGCGCTATTGGACTCAGTATCGGACGAATGTAGAAGAAACAAGTGTGTTATAGATGGGAGCAACAGCGAATGTAACGCGTACGGGTGGAAGCTACCCTAACTCCCAACCTTACACCTCCTCTTATGCTCGCTCCAATGCGCTTTCTGACACGACGGATCGCAATACCTGCACAGAAGTATCAATAACCATCAAATACACCCACACGAAATACACCCACCTGGCATCCGCACAGTTTGAACATTTTCTCAAAATCGCCGACGGGTTGCCACACCACGAGCACCGATACAGCTCGACATGGTTCGAGTTGATCTTTGGATGCAGCCGCTGGGGGCCCGGCTTGCGCCGCGGCTTCGTATCGTCCAACTGCAGCCCCTCCACCCACGCCGCTATCTCGTCTTCCGTTGTCTGGTCGTGGTTGCAATTCGGGCCATGGTGGTGGTGCGGCTCGTCGTCCTCAATGTTGTTCGACTCCTCATCGCGCATATCGCATCCCATTCTTCGGCTGCTGCAGCATACACGCGTAGGACGGTTTCCTGCGTGAGGCGGAGGTACGTCGCCGGCGACGGCATTCCAACCAGCGCGCTTATTTCGTCCGCCAATTTCAGTTGTCGACGAGCAGTCTTGAAACCCACCATCAGCGAAATTGAACACGAAGCAAGTAACACTTACATTAAGCTCATGAAGATCGGTGCTCATCTCCGGTCCTTGGATCGTCAGACGCAGAAGAATGTTCCAATACAAGACATTCTTCATATACCGCGTATCCGGCGGTGCCTGCTGAATATAAACCCTCGAGTCTTCCAACGCGCTCGTCAGAAAGGCGATCCCCTCCTGCCACGCCTGGTCACCCAGCTCCGAAGCATCCTGCAACTTATTAATGCCCATGTCCCCTGCATGATCCACCGCCCGCTGCATGAGCTGGAACTTTAAAAACGGTGTAATCTGCTTGCATTTTAACCTTTCTTGGACGTTCGCAGCCCCTGCTCCGCATCTGCCGATAGTGACAGCGCGTGATAGAAATACGCGCAATTCGGATTGCGCTGGATCTCTTTCCTCGCTAGGTCAAACGCGTCGTGTAGGCGCTGCCGAATGATGTAGAACTTGATATCCAGAATATCCGCATTGTCTGCGTCAGCTGTATTGCCTCGCGCTCGAATAGCTTTGGCACAGTGGGGAAGCGAGTCTTCCCACATGACGAATGGCAATCCAATGTCAATTGTCTCCATCTCGCCCGTCGTTGGATTTTCCGACTGGAACATCCCTTGGGCGACAGAGAACTCGGTGCAAGGGATGAGGTCTGCAATAGTCAATCCGAGCTTGTACAAGTCGTGGTCCTGTGCGCACTGCATCATAGCGTTCTGGAAATTACCTGATGATTTCAGCGTCAACGTCGTCTCGCAGCGTTCAAGTTGAATAAAATATCGGTGATGTGGTCGGGAAAGCTGCGCTGGACGGCCGCCATGAGCTTCATCGGATCCCTGTAGCGCGTGTCCTCCTGCGCCTCGCGACGATGGAGACGAATGAGCCCACCGAGGCACATGCATCGGAATGCCCAATCTTTACTGCGAAGTCCGCTAACAACAAAGTTGATGGACGAGGGCGAGGAGAGACATGCTGCAGCGCAGTTCAGGGTGGCCATGCAGATGAGTTTATTGGCGTGGTCGACAGTGTACGCCGAGACGGATGGCCGTTTTCCGGCAGATGTGACTGCCTGGATTATAAGGGGTAGCTGGAGGGAACGATAAACGTCTGGGGCGGCGGATTCGTGTTCGAAAAAGACGAAAGAGGTGAGGCAATGGGAAAGGATGGCAACTGTCAATTCAGAGCCAACAATATTGTCCGGAAAGTCCTGCATATATTTGGCAAGATAATTGGATTCACGTGTGATTTCCATGCGGACTTTGTCGCCACAATTGTGGGTTATGGATGAAAGAGCGCGAAGGACCAGATGTTGGCTAGCTTCGACTTTTAAGAGAGGTATCAGGCGCTTCAAAAAGCCTGTAAATTGGTTAGAGAAAATCGACAAGATTTGCCGGGGACACACCTTTGTCAAATAGCTTGTTTCTCAACAAAACGTCGGCAGACATTTTCGCATAGATACCCGCAATTCCACCTGTAATCTTTTCATTGCTCGCATGCTTTTCATAAGCTTTGTCTAGTCGTCGATAAATCGCTTCAAAGTTGGCATGAACCTTTTTCAGTCCGCTTCGAGTCGCAAGATCTAGTATACACCGATAGGTTGCGGCCTCAATGACGAGCTCAACGCGTACCAGGGAGTTCATAAATATTGCACAACGTGTCGATAACAAAATGCCAACCTTCAGCGTTGTCTATACAACCGATATATTCGTTGGGCGTTGGCTGCAACGTCGCCTGCGTTGACTTTGGGCCGGATTTCGATTTCGCCTTGGCTTTCCTGCTTCCGGGACCAGGCATCGCGTAGTAGCTGGATGGTCGATTTAGGGCAAGTAAAGGGCATGGTGGGCTTATATTCCTACGCGTTTTCAACGGGAAACGAGGCGCTGCATAGATGATGGTGATGGTAAGAGGGCAACCAGCAATATCATGATCGATCAAATTTATACGTTGAGTCCTATGCCTTAGGGTTCTCCATAATAAGGACTTCTCAAGAAAGCTATTCTTCAGGATCCAAAATAGTATTCAGAAATTGTTAAAAGTTTTAGGCGAGGAAAGCTCTGTCACTCTTTGGAGATACTTTCTATGAGGAAGATGTTAACAATCTTCTCTCCTTGGAGACACTTTCGTTGTCGTATTCTTCACGCTTGGAAACTATACGACGATTTCGATAGATAATTGAGGTCGGGTCTAGGAACATTCACAAGCCTGAGATGATCCAATTCCTGGGGAGTCTTTTTTACGAACGACTCCAGGCTCCGTCCCCGTGTCGGCGTCCTTAAAGGAGTCTGAGGTACCGTCTCCCAGCCAATTCGCGAACTGCGGAGGACACTCAGCCTTGTGGACCGGGAATGAATCCGGAAGTTTCTGGCAGAACTCGCTCACAAGTGTTGGATCACCTGCGAAATCAGTTTCGACACATTGCCACAACTGCTTGCCTCTTTGGACGGCGAAACGCATGAAAACTGCCCCCCGGTCCATGTGTCTATATAAACACCCACCACACACGCTTGCTGTTACTAATGTCCGGGTTCAACCCAAGCACCGACCTCGTCGACCTCAAAGGTAAAGTCGCGATCATCTTGCGATCATCACTGGCGGAGAGTACGTGTTTCTGCTTCTTGCACTCGATGTCGACTTGACCCGTACTCCTTAGCTTTAGCATTGGATTTGCGACTGTACGACACCTTGCGCGCGCGGGTGCAAAGGTGTACCTTGCTGCACGAGATGAAGGCCGTGCATCCCAAGCTATTGACGAGCTTAGGAGCGACTCGACAGTCACAGGGACAATTGAATGGTTGGATCTGTACGACGACCCGGAGCATTGCATCGCACTATGAAATACATCGAGAAAGCGCTGGATTTACACAAGGGGCGCTCTGAATAGAGATTGAGACTAGCTTATACTAGAAGGCCATTGGGCTGCAATGGTCGAACGTGTCATAAGGTGGAAGCACACAGAACTAATAGGACGCCGTGTTCCTAAATCTGTCTCGGAGTGAAAACACGTATCTCAATTGCAAGATGTCAACCGACGAGGAGACTGTTACAAACCACTTCACGTCTGGACGCTCCGCCCCTCATAAACAAACTCCAAAGGAGTATTATAGGACCCGCCTCGTCTCAAGGTCATGCCCAACTTACGTCCCAATATCTCGGATATGACAAACTTTCTATCGTAGAAAAAAGAATGGGGCTTCACCTTCTCGACGCGTACTTCCTTCAAGGGACGAAGCGACCGCAGTGTCTTGACGGTACAGTCGAAACACACACTCGAGTCGTCAATAAGCCTCAGAACAAGAGTATGAAGATTCTTCATGATGGCAAGATTCAACGGTGCTATGTAAGAAGCTTGATTTCCGGAGCAAATGAATGATTGGAGGAGATGACCGACCATTCATTGCGGGAACAGCCAACTGCAGGTGCCGAATCGTATCCGCCTTTGCTTTGGTTTGCTTTGAGCATGATTTCCGTAGATATGATCTCCTTTCCCCAACCTGTCTTTCCAAGGAGCTCCAACGTCACCAATCCCTGACAAGCGCTATTCAGCCAATCGAACAGGTCGCTAGACCATATTCCGCTGACAGACAATCGGGTAATGGGCAGTGGCATACCACTGTGGACCACTTCGAGAGGCTCATTATACTCGATATTCAAGCTCAGGGAACGAAGATTCTTGAAGCCCGATACCTCAGAGAGGAAATCACCGAGTTCCTCAGCGGGATGAGCCATGCCACAAAGGCACACCCACGGGACAATATTTTCAAAGGTCAAATCGACGATAGAGTCCGGGAAGTAACATAGAAGATAGCCCGTCACATGCGCATCTCCAGTGATGATAGCACTGCACAATCGAGTCCTATGGAGGTGGAGAAGGCAGATTATGCGCCAATGCAGATCGAAGTCTAGTTGTTTAAAACTTGCGCAATTGGTGGCGCGCGTAAGAGTCTGCACGGGCGAGCGTAGAAGATGAGTAAGCTGGACTTTCCGCTGATGGTTATGCAGAGACATCTTGAGACGCAGCTGGTCTCTGCTGATGACTGCCCAAGCGTTGCAGACAAGGCTACACGCCAGCAAGGTGGATTGATCCTCACATTCCGCGAAAATGATGTCCCAAAGCTCGGGCGGAAGAATAGGGGACTGGGTGACGCGAGCCGGGCGCGTGGGACGGGCCATGAGGTTATCAACGAGCACTTCACAGAACACAAAGAATGCGGAAAGGATGAGGAGGCTCAGAAGAACAGGAAGAAAAAAAATGATGAGAACGTGGCAGCAAAGGTGCCGAATAGGCATTTCGGACATTGAGACTAGACAAATTGGAAGTCGAAGGGGATACCGCGAATTGACGTGAGGACTGTGCATGGTTTTCGATCAGGATCATCAGAAGTTTTGGTGTAAAACGAACCGAAACAGAAATAGCACTGCCGTAGACTCGGACGCTGATGCCGTCTCGCTTAGGTGCCGACTTGTGAGCGGTGCAAGAGAGGCCGTCAATCGACGACGATGAAGGTCCAAAGCAAGTGCCGGTGATGACGGCTCTGTTTGCGACTGTCCAACCCGCCCATAAGATGATTGAACGATCGTTGCACTGGGTTGTTAACTGCCATGCCGGCTGCTAACTGCCATGCCGAACGCTAACTGACATGTCAACTGCCAGCTGCCCATTTTGGGAAGCTGGCGCCGGGTGACCACATGAGCCTAGATAATCTCTCCTCCTTACCAGGACCAAACGCGACTGCGCGCTGCCGTCAAACGCGCAAACAACGCGCGCGCGTACATATTTGCTTATCTACATCAATACTTCAATCAATCCTCCGTTTTACTACCACCCTTCAACAACGAGAAATATGACGGACATCTTTGAGCAAGCTAAGAAGAAAAAAGGCCGTCCGAAGGGCAGGAAGGATGGACCGCGTCCTGAAGGGGCTCCACAGCGTGGTCGACCATCTGCACAAAGCCATAAGGGCAAAGAACACCAGGAAAATGGTCAGCACATGGATCTTTGATGCCTTGACAAGAGCTGACACCTGACATGTCCCATCAGTTGGTGCGACTACAGCTGCCGCTGAAGGCGATGCCGACGACGAATTTGACGAGTTTGACGACATTGACAATGAGGTGTTTGATGAGTTGGATTGGCTTTCTGAATTGCAGCAGCCCCGTTTGGATGCTGAGAGGCAAGCACATAAGTTTTTGAACCCACTAGTATTTACGTTGTAATCCTGAAATTGTTGACAGATTAAACTAAAATCAGGACCGAGACAGAGGCTCGGAAACGGCGACTAGATGAGCTTCAAAGAGCTTGCGACACATCCGAACAATGTGAGTTCTTGTATCGCAGTACCGTTCTTCAATCACATCCCTGGATTCTCCGAGGATGCAAGCGACTCGGATTCGGACACTCTTGAGTCCCAGAATGATAACGAGACGCCAAAAGTACGCGACAATAATGAAATCAACATTGACTCGAACAGTGGCAAAGGTAGCTCGATCAATCTCATTGTTGGTGAATTCTAATGTTTCTCAGTCTGGTTTCCCCGCCCAAAGTACATGTCAAGATGGCTGTACTCCTTTTTTGGTCAAGTTGTCCAGCCAATCACACATTTCAAGGACAAGAAAGTGTACTTGAAGCACACAATATTTACCCAAAACAAGGCCCACACTCCTCCCTCTCTCTGGATTCATCCACCCGAACCTCTCCACTCTTTGCTCAACTACTCTTTTGACCCAACAGTCCTCTATAGGCCACGTGTATTCCTTTGGCTTGTGCATCATCTCGTTGATCGTCTTTTGTGTCCGGGATGCGGAAAACCACTGGAAAAGAATGGTGCTCTCCCTCCTCGTCGTGTTGTTGATTCGAACGCTCTGTTCTACATTGTCATATGGGCGTACTACTGCCGGAAGGGGTGTCGTAAACACTTCCATGGGTGGAATGAGCAACTGATAGCATTGCTTCCCACCGCTGTTTGTCTCGCATTTCCGGCTGTTTGTTCCGGAAGGGTGGATTATCCAACGACATGATCACTTTCCTCCGCGTCAATAACCAGCATAAGATGGGTCCTTGGGTGCTAGGGCCTTACTCTACGAACTGCATACTCGCCGGTTTAACGTGCTTGCACTGCAGTATCTAGAGACCGTCTTTGAGAAGGTTCAATACAGCGACTCGGAAGATACAGCTTCCCTTCATACTCACTTCAGCCGTGCTCAGCAACCGCGTTCGGAAATTTTGCTGATAAGGAGGGCTACAGCAGTTTTGTCCCAAGCGAACAATATCTCACGGCGATGCTGAATAAAGCTATCGAGCGCGATGAACCATCAGCTAATCAGCTCACATCACTCTTTGCGCCTGACCAGTTATGTTTTGATGATTCGCACAAGGTTAGTGTCTACGTACGGTGTTGGTAACTCATACTGACTGTTTATCGCACCAGATTGTAAAGCACATAATGCAGCACGATGGTGTCTCAGTATTCGGCGCTCTGTGGACCTGTATGACATTGTGGTATATACGTGCACAGGTTCTTGCCTTCACAAAGTCTCACAAAGAACGGCTTGGCCCGCTGGAACGTGTCCGTGATTCTGCCTTGCGTTATGGATTCAAGGACCCGAAAGTCATTTACTCTGATGATCCGGTAAAGGTAAAGCACATACTCATTGAAGTATCCATTATTGACTGGTCTATAGGATAAGAGGCTTGCATACACTGTTTTTCCTTCCCTCTCGCAAAATTTGGCGCCTCTTGCTGCTGCTCACAGTCTCAACGAGCTCAAAATCCCATCCAGTTTGAAATATATTGTCCTCCCTTCCATGGAAATGATTGAGGCGGTATTGTCGCCTTTGATGGAGCTCATTGAAGCTGCTGCAGATTCCTCGCTTTGTCTTAGTATGGATGCTGAGTGGAATGTATCTCGCACGATTGGCGTATCAATCCTTTAGATACTTCCGCATAGTGTATAGCGCGGGTCGGGCAACCCGGCCCGGGTCATGGGTTCGGGTAGTGCCGGGTTCGGGTGCGGGTTCCATTTTGGGCACCCGGCAAAACCCGTTGTGACACAGGTCACCCGTGTCACCCGTGGCGTCAGAACTATGCGACAAAGGTTTGGTTCCGTTCACCAAGAGAGAAATTTGCCTCCGTAAATAAGTACAACTTGCTCCTAATTCTATCAAAGGGTCCCGACAACGTTATCCACTGTCGTCGTGTCCCATCCAACTGTATTCGACATTGTACCTCCTCCATTCTCGCTTCCTCGCGACCAGTATGAAGATAGCTCCCCGCGAGCGCCGAGCGAGCGCAAAGCGACAAGCGTCGAAGTCTCCAGAGCCAATCTCGGACTCTGAGGGACCTCCCCCGCCAAAAATGTCCCGCTCCTCGAAAGCTGCAGCAGTCGTGGGTAACACCCTCAAAAAAGCGGTTTCCTTTCTCTCTCCTCAAAAGAAGGCTTCATCGTCTAAGCATACAGGTAGCGTACGCACAGCGTCGTTGTCGTCATCCCTTCCTGGTCTTGTCGCCGCCTCCGACAGTGGTAGTGAGTACCGAGCCCGTCGAAAAACTCCTCTAACAATTTTATAGGCTCCTTCGCCTTTAACGACACCAGTTCCTTCGCGTTTAACGACGCCAGCTCCTTCGCGCCATCAGACAACGACATGCCGCCACTCCAGTCTCTCAATTCTCGTACTTCCTCACCAACGACGAGTCGCTTCAGCATGTCGTCAGATGGTATGGACATCGATGGTCCTCAACCCAATGTGGGCGGCCATCGTCGTCGTACCAGCATGGAGGAGGTTGAGGATAAGGGTGATGGCTACGATGAGCGCCGTCGTCGTGGTGAGGTCAATGAGGACGACGAGGAGGTACAGCCTCGGCCTCGTCCTCGTCCTCGCTCTCAGCAGAGTGCTCGCTCTATGCGCTCTCCTTCGCCAGAGGTTGAGATTGTTGAGCTCACCGATGAGCAGGAACTTGGTATATCCTATCGTGCTAAACAAAATCCTTTATTAATTACCACCTTGCAGACAAAATTCGGAAGCGTCTGCGTACCCCAATTTACGCCTTCTTCCGTCCCAAGATCGATATCGAGTACCGCCGCAACAAGGCCAGCGGCAAGAGTCAAAAGCACCATATGTTTGCATGTGCCGCGCATGGTTGCAAGCACCGTGTCCCTCGCAACCTCAAAACACAGGACCGCACGTCGACGAAGAATCTCAAGGACCACGCTATCCGTTGTTGGGGCAAGGACACGGTCAACGCCGCCCTCAAAATGCAGGATCTGGACAAAGCACGGGAATTGGTCAAGAAACACGGTACAAAGAAAAACGGACTACTCACCACGGCGTTCGCAAAGCTCAAGAAAGCGGGCGCCGAGGTTTATTCACATATTCCGCTCACCAAGCCTGAAGTTCGGTTAGTGGTGACTTTATTCTCTCTTAATGTTGAGACTTACCTTTTGTATAGTGCGCAGTGTGTTCGTTGGGCCGCGGAATCCTTCCGGCCCTTCAACATCGTAAAAGATTGTGCGTTCAACACGCTCATGAAAATGGGTCGTCCGGAGACCTATATCCCACACCCCACGACAATCTCTCGCAACACCAAGGTTCTATTGGGAAGACTCGTCGTCGTCTTGCAACTTTCTTCAAGGTACGTCACTTTTTGCAACTATTGAAAGAAGAATAACGACTTACGAGTTATCAGGATTATCCCGGACGCATTATGATCGCGACAGACGCCTGGACATCGCCGAACCACCGTGCTTTTGTCGCATATACGGCCCACTGGGAAGATCAAGGACAACCGGTTAGCACCATGCTCGATTTCCGAGAGTTAGCAGAGGTATGGCTTACCATTAGCTATGATATCCACGGCTCATTTCATCAACTAGTCCCACACGGGCCAAGCCCTTGCCGAATTGACTAAGGACGTCGTTGAGGAGTTTGGGATTGAAGAAAAGGTCTGTGGTGGCTGCTGCTGCATGTAAATAGACGTTAATATATAAACATTGGTTCAGATTGTTGGCATCACCTGCGACAATGCGGCCCCGAACGACGTGATGATGGAGCACCTCCGTGACGATCTTCCAGCCGGGTTTGCTGGTCCACCTGGGCGTGCGCGATGCTTTGACCACATCGTCAACTTGGTTGCGAAGAGTCTGTTGAAGCTCTTCGACGATCCGAAAAAGAAACACAATATGCGGAAGAAGGGCAGCAAGAAAGGTAAAGAGAAAGCGGTTGAAGAGGAGAGCGATGATGAAGAAGAGGGTGAGAAGGAACCGGACAACGACCCCATCGACGTGGAGGACTTGCTGGCGCAGTTGAAGGATATGGAGCTTGGAACACCAGAGAAGGACGACCCGGACGACGTGTTTGATGAGCTGGCCACGATGACCGAGGAAGCGAAAGAGAAGTTCTTCGGCGATGTCAAGGCTGTGTCTAAGGCGTTATCCAAGGTATGTGCTCTCACGCTGTCATCAATTGAATTGAACACGTAAATGAACGCCCTCTGCCCAGATCCGAAAAATCTCCTTCAAGATTATTAACTCCCCGACCATCTTGCTGCCCCGCTGGACCGCGCTCGTCGCCGAACACAAGCTCCCACCCAAGAAACTCCCGCGCGATGTGTCCACTCGATGGAACTCCACCTACGACATGCTCAACATTGCTCTTCAATACAAGCGAGTTGTTCGGGACATCACTGGCGAAGACGCACTACTGGATTACACGCTGACGAACGGTGAATGGGAAACATTGGAAAATCTTCGAGATGTTCTTTCAGTACGTGTAGCATACCATGCACAGTACTCTGTTGATCATACCCACTTCTAGGCTTTCAAGGACGCCACAATATTTTTCTCTAAGCGGAGCACAACGTTGGCTTCTGTTATTCCCGCCATGGACAAGCTCGACAATATGCTTGCCACGGCCATTATTACGAAGGACTCTGGCGATGTGACACTGTCGGCGCCCATCAAGGCCGCTCTCCTCGTTGCCAAGAACACACTCAATCGTTATTACAATCTTACGGATGCATCTGAGCTCTACCGCATTGCTATTGGTATGTTTCTGTTTGTCGTTGCATATCTGTTTACTGACGCCCGTTTAGTTATGCACCCTCGTTATAAATTTGGGTACTTCGAAGACCAAGGTTGGCTACCCGAATGGAAGACGGACGCCAAACGACTTGTCCTTCGCACATTTGCCAAGTACGAGGAGGAATACGAGCGCGACCGCGTTGAGATTATCGAAGAGACGAACACAAAGCCCAAGGTAAGTAACTCTTTGCCTGTCATTTCCAGTTCTAATTATTTGTAGGCGTCATCGTCTGCAAGCTTCAACATGTTCGACGCGATTGATGATGATCCAATCCCGGACACGGAGATCAAGCACAACGAGTTGGACCGTTACCTCGCGGCCGACCGTCAACTCGTCAAGGATCCCCTCAAGTGGTGGCACGAGCATCAAGATGTATATCCAATTCTGTCACGGATGGCGCGCGACTACCTGTCCATTCCGCGTATGTTCCCATGTCTTTCATTATGATACTTAGATCTGATTTTGTATCCTACAGCTTCGTCGGTTGAGGTCGAGCGTGCATTCAGTCAAGGTCGTCTCCTGATCACCCATGTCCGCAACCGTCTCACTGGCCAAACCGCACGCGCATTGATGTGCCTCGGGTCGTGGAGTTTGCTCGGGTTAATCCACTCAGAGGATATCGACCGTGTCACTCGTTTGGCTCAGGTTCCGGAGGCAGACGGCAACGAAGACGGTGATGTCCTAATGCCCGAAGGGTATGAGCGCATCGAGCGGGAGAGCGACGAGTAGATTACTGAGTTTTTAGGCTGCTTTTACATACATTTACATTGTCGGCTCTCGTTTCGCTGATTTACAGCTATAGTAGTGTTGTATACTACAGTCAATGTATGGTTTTTCGTGTCTAAATATGTAGCCAAGTCGATGTTCGACGGGTAACCCTTGTACCCGTACAAACCCTTGGGTGAATTTCGCGGGTTACCCGCACCCGCGACACGGGGGGCGGGTCAACGGCGGGTTTGGGTGCGGGTCTGAGTCCGATTACCCGGAAAACACCCGCGCTATACACTACTTGAAGTTCCGCATATCGACTCACCTTCCATATACATTATACCTGTACATCCTACGGCTGCTTGTATGGTGTCAAAAACTGATTCTTGCACAGATCTTTCGCTTCCCTCATCTGCCAAGCTCTCTCCTACAACTTCTTGCTCATGACCGTGTATTCAAAATTGGTGTCGCCATTAAGGGTGATCTAACCCGACTGAAGAAGCAATTTCCTCTCCAGCTTGAGAATGTTTCATTCAACACGATTGATCTGAAGGATTATGCTGTACAGCGCGGTGTCATTAAGAGGAAAGCCAAGGGCTCACTTGTGGCGCTTGTTGAATTCGTGTTACAGGCGTACCTCCCAAAAGATGAGAATATGCGGGTATCAAACAAATGGGAACTGCACTCAATCCCACCTGAACTCCTCCAGTATGCAGCAACCGATATCTATGCCTCACATGAGGTCTTCAAAGGCCTATCAAAGCTTGTCATGGTATCCGGTGTCAAAATCACCACTCTGGGCGGTATGCCCGTTGCGGTGTTGTCACAGGAAGGTGGAGCGTCAGTTGCTTATGGGAAGATTTCATCTCTTCAGCCTAAAACATACAATGGCATTCGTGTTGCTGTTCCCACTGCAAGTCGGATCATAGTTGAGGTCCATACCATTTTATCTTCATCATTGTTTGCACCCCTTCATAAGCTTCCGAATACGCCAAGTTCCAGCTCCAAAACGCCAAAGTACTTCACACTTGGAGAGCTTCAGCGGGCTTCCACCACCTCGCCAATGTTTCTTCTAGTAACTCCACTAGCACATCTTGTCTTCGACTCTCATACCTCAACTAGTCCAGCTGCTGCAGGGCCGTCCCTTGCAACTGCATCTTCATCCTTGTCTTCTGCTGCAGTGGGTTCATCGACATCGGCACCTTTGGCGGCAGGATCAACAACATCGTCTTCTGCAGCGGGTCCATCAACCTCGTGTGGGATAGGCGTGACTGAGGATACACGTCTAGTTCCACACGAGGTAAAAGGATAAGTTGTTGTTGTTTGGTTCGTTCAAGATGATTGGGTTGGGTGGTAAGATTGTTCTGTGCTACTGACACGAGTTCTGCAAGCTTATATACAAGTCCAGAGTCCTGTGTAAGTAGTAATAGTAAATAGGTAATAGACTACGGAAAGCAATGAGAGAAACTACGAGAAGCTACGAGCTATAAGTACATTACGCGTCCGTTCGCGTTTAGACTGCGAGTGGCTGTGTCCATGGGTCGAGAATCCTGTCCATATTTAGTAACTCGCTCCTGTCCGTCACATGCGCCCTCCAAGACTTGTGATTGGATCGGAAGTCTTCTTCAATTACCTCCGAAATGTACCTGCCTTCCGCTCCCACTCGCAATCGCAACCCCAGCAGACGACATGTCGTCGTCGTCAAAGTACCTCTTGGAGTATGCATCCCTACCATGGGCAGTGGCACGAGCACCGGCAAGTCGGTTCAGGGCTTTCTCATGCTTCTTCTCTTCTCTCTTCGTCTTCCACTTCAACTTCCATTCCTTCTCGCGCTTGGCCTGATCAACAACATTCCACAGGAGGAAATTAATGGAATCCTCTCTGTCTCTCCGCTCCAATTGCTGATGGAGGAACCGACCATTTGGCATACAAGTGGTGCGACGACCACGGGGAGGAGATGGAGTACGCCCAGTTGCCGAGTAAATTTCAAAGCCAACATCGTCGTCGTCTCCAACGACGGCAGCAGCGGATGAGATGGATTCTATGGCGGATTCAGGGATGGTATCAAGGTCGATGATCATGGTGTCGTCGGATGGAAGGAAAGCATTGTAATCGACGAGAACGCGAGGACGGTTAATAGTACCCTCAGGTAAGTTGACCGTGATAAACCCATCACCCAGGTTAAGACTGTTGTAGGTTTCAGCGAGATGGAAGTAGGCGTTGTCGAGGAGAACGCGAGGATTATACCCGTTCGCGTTTAAATCCTCGTTGTTCTGGAGGCACCTCTGAACCGCCGCGTTGTCAACAATAACGCGAATAGCGCCATCACCACGAGGACATAGTGAATAACCGCCACCATGTCGATAGAAGTCCGGGTGGTGAAATCCATACGGACGTGTCGCCGTGTCAACCTGTTCCGGTTCCACGTCGCGTAGCGCGGCAGAGCCATTGTCGGGGTCGCAGATCATCGGGAAACGGTGTTGGTGGGCGAGGGGGCTGCATGTGTTGACAAAGAGATAAAGGAAGTGGGACGGAATGGTGGTAAATTGGGATTGGAGAGCTAAGTAGGGTGTTTGGTGAGTTTATTGCCTCTAATTGCTCTCCCTGCTCGTATTTATATTCATGAACAGCTTCATCACATGTTTTAAATGTAATTCCACTTGCGTATAGCACTTGCGCGTCCTCTCCGTCTGCGTATCTATGCCGCCTGTTTCTCGTAATTGCGACATATCGGAAACTCCCAGCGCCTCAAGATAATCTTGCAGCGCATCCAGGTACTTGGTTCGCGCCACAGGGAGCCAAGTCACGTCTCCGGCCTTCCACTGAACCTTGAACATAAGGTTTTGGCCTTTACCAGAATGGGTTAGGATTTTATCCACTGCCCACTCGCCTTGGAGATCCTCGAACGGCGCCACTTGGTTTTTGGCGCGTCCAGGGAACAGCCTATCATTGTTAGGGTGATGTATACGAAGGTAAGACGCGTGGAACACGTTATGAACGCCGCGCTTACTCAAAATTGCAGGAATATCGATCCTGAAGGAAGAATTCTTGAAGTCTTTGATAATTCGGTAAGGTCCAATATATTTGGGCACCAATTTTCGAGCTAATCCTTTTGGAAAAGTGATGTTCTTGGTAGATATGTAGACCAAGTCTCCTTCGGTAAATGAAACAGGTATTCTTTTCCTGTTCACGTCACGTGTCTGTTTGACGTGCGCCTCCAAGATACTGTTGTGCGCCGCCATTACTGCCTGTTTAATTCGCTGCGCGAACACTCGGACTGCTGGATATTCGGTTTTGTTAGCTGAATCCCACAGCATGGATCTCGGAACTCGACCAGAGTTCAAGAAAAACGGTGAGTATCCGGTTGTCTCAGAACGGGCTAGATTAATTGCGAATTCAATAGCAGGTAGTCGCGCAACCCAGTCCTTCTGATCTGGGCGTATACACTGCCGTAACATTTGGCCGATGGTTCGATTTGCGCGTTCAGTCATGCCGTCAGTCTTTGGATGGTACGCGCTCGACATTTTGAGCTTCGTGCCAATCAGCTTGTGTAAGTGGTTCCAGAAAGTGCTTGTGAACAGCGTATCACGATCGCTAACTATTGCTTTAGGTAGGCCATGGTGTTTGTACACCTCCGCGAAGACAAGTTCCGCCACATCGCGGGCCTTGTAATTTATTCGACCCGGCACAAGATTGTTATGAATCGCCATATTTTCACATTTTCACATCTTATCATATCTTATCGGGGGCCTTGTCTTATCAACCAACGGACTGTTTCATCATCTGTTTCGTCACCAATCATACTCCTTTTCATTACCGAAGCCGTACTCATGTCGGACACACACCCAACACATGGATGACATCATACATGCTGATACCTCATGGACTTCCTATTGTATACACACCACCGACACTCGTAGCACACATGGTCGTTTTAGTATTATTAATTACATGCAGTTACCACTCGTATTTAATGGTTTTATGGACTAGTAGCATACAACACTGGGTCAAGGGCGTGGAGCATCCCTAGTGGAAACACGTATGGACAAGGAGTCCCAAACACAGACTTACTAGTATATAAGCAGTAGTGTAGTATCATTGTACTTTAGTTCCGATCTCGTTTATACACCTGGCCTAGCCTAGTCTTACGAACACGAACGTCTTCTTCCTTAGTTCTTGCTGTGGTACCTGGTTGAGTCTTGTGGCTTAGTCAGTCGCTAACAGAAGATCAGAACTACTTTCTACCACCTACCACATATCCTTGATCGTCGATCAGCACTTCGCTGTTTGATCATCGCACATTCCCCATTTCCTTTCCTGTTTACAGATCAACGGATTCCTAATTCCAGCGCACGTCCGCATACGTGTGTATTGGTCCCAGTAGCGCCGGCTAACAGTTAGAGATAACTGCCTTGGGTGCTGGAAGTAGCCGCTCTCACGAGAACGAACTTTTGGCAGTTGCACTTCAGTGGGCGCTGTTTACGGGTCAACCCCCGTTCCCAGGAAAACTTCGGCTTACCTCACACCAGAGGGACGTCGGCTGGGCAATTGCGAACTTGTGACGAGCTCTTGGGCTCCGTAGACACGTAGTCAGTAGTCGGTAAAATAGTGTAGACAGTTACAATACCTACCTACTTTACTTACATTACGATACACACCATCATTCCCCAACCTACCAAGTCCTGGATTCTATCTCAGATCTAGGCGATTCCTTCTTATTCATCCAAACCTCTATTCCCTCACCCGTTTCATCCAAATCCGCATCACCCATATCCCCACTCTCACCCTTTCACTCTCCAATCCTATCACCTCGATTCATCATGTCCAACGAAGCACCCGAAACCGCTCCTCACACACCCGCTCATCACGCCGATGTCGAAATCAAAGGCCGATCCCTTGTCAACAAGCCTTACGACTATGACGGGGACAAGTCCAAGTACAAGAGCTGGTGGCGATCGATGTTCACATATATCCATGACAAGAAGAACAACCTCACATCTGACTCTGAAAGGATCGATGTTGTTCTTTCCTATATCCGAGGAGATCACGTAGATGCATGGGTCCAGAACTACTGGACCAGAACTTCGACGAGGAAGAAGAGGAATGGACAGTCTCTTGGACGGAGTTCAAAGAAGACTGAAGGAGCGATTTGTGGATTCCAACCTCGCGCGAGATGCGCAAGACCAGATCAAGCGGTTGCGCCAGGGGCAAGACACCGCTCAAGATTTCTTCCAGAAGTTCGAGGTCCTGCTCACTCAGGCAGGATACTCAAAGGATGACACATTTGTTGTACGACTTCTCGAGACCAATGTCAACGAGAAGATCATCGACCAGATCTATGGCAGCCGAGACGGGTTGCCAGAGAAGTACAAGGATTGGAAGGCACAGATCCTTCAGATCGATCAGCTGTGGAGAAGGCGGCGGCGAGCAAGAGGTCCGGCATGCAGTCCCGGCCTCAAGCTCCGCAGGTGCTACACCGAGAGCTAATCCTACGAACCCACCTCCGACGCCGATCACACGACGAGATGCTACCGGTGTTACCTATGGAGGAGCCGGCAGGCCGATGGACATCGACAATGCACGTTGAAGGGGACTCTGTTTCAGCTGTGGCGAACACGGCCACGTCAGCAGGTTCTGTCCGAAGAAGGGTCGACCCCAGACGATTCGGGGTTTATGGACCGAAATGAACGACGAGGAGAAAAAGAAGCTGGCCGAAGAGTTGGGTTTTGCGAAGCTCCCGCAGTAGACGCAGTCCTGCCGGAGCAGTCATCAAGGAAAGGGTCGTCAGATGCAGAATCTATTTATAGTACGGGTACTGAAACATCTAAAATATCATCGACGACTTTACCACCAAAACCTGCGAAAGAAAGATTTGAGCCAAATACGCCCGAGTGGATCGCACAACGGCTAAGAGAGGATGACGTGTCGAGAGCAGTGGGAATTCTGAGAGCATGGATGCCGGAGCGGAGAGAAGAGAAGCGACGGAGGAAAAAGTGATGGCGATCAGAGCGTTGACAAAGGAAGCTGCGGTGGAAGTTGTGACGGAGTTGAAAAAGTCGAGGAAGTACATCCGGGGAACAAAGGGGCAGGACATGAAACTCCGAGTAACCATAGAGAGCGTACACACAGGCTCTGAATGGGAAACGAGTGCCCTTCTTGACAGTGGAGCAACGGGTTCTTGTGTCAATAAAGAATTCGTCGAGAAGAACGGACTTCCGATCAAGGAGTTACCGGTCAAGCTCCCTGTCTACAATGCGGATGGAACCCTAAACAAGGGAGGAGCAATCGAAGGTTTTGTGGAGGTCCGGATGAAGATCGGAGATCACGCCGAAAAGATTGAGTTGGCCGTCACCAATCTCGGCAAAACAAGTATCTTTTTGGGGCTAGATTGGCTACGATATCACAACCCCACGATCAACTGGATGGAATCCACATTGACTTTTGATCGATGCCCAGACCGCTGCGGCTATCTACCCGAGTACGACTCGCCAGAAGACGAAGGAGAAGATGTAGAAGAGAAGTTGGAAGAGGGAGAGCGCTTGTTCTGGATGGACTGGGACAACTATCGCAAAAGCGGTGAAAAGCTGAGATCACAACAGCCTTCATCTGCTGCTGCATCTTACATCGAGGAATTTTCCGATGTATTCAGCAAGGCGGACTTTGATAAGTTACCGGAACGAAGACCCTGGGATCACGCGATAGAACTCATGCCTGGTTCCAAACCGGTTGACTACAAGGTTTATCCCCTTAGTCCATCCGAGCAGAAGGCATTAGACGAGTTCCTGGAAGAAAACATACGGACAGGACGTATACGGCCGTCAATTTCACCTATGGCGTCACCCTTCTTCTTTGTCAAAAAGAAGGACGGAAGCCTTCGGCCAGTGCAGGATTATCGGAAGTTGAACGACATGACAATCAAGAACTGATATCCCTTGCCGTTGATTCAGGAGCTTATCAACAAGTTGAAGGGAGCAAAGGTTTTCACAAAGATGGATGTCCGATGGGTTACAATAACATCCGGATCAAAGAAGGTGATGAGTGGAAAGCGGCGTTTAGAACAAACCGAGGCCTGTTCGAGCCCTCAGTCATGTTCTTCGGACTTACAAACTCGCCGGCAACGTTCCAATCGTTCATGAATCACATTCTGAAGGAGTTGATCGATGAAGGACATGTTATAGTTTACTTAGACGACATACTTATTTTACGAACACATTGGAAGAACATAGGCATATTGTACGACAAGTATAGAGATATTGCGAGTAAATAAGTTGTATTTAAAACCCGAGAAATGTAGTTTTGAGGCACATACTGTAGATTACTTGGGAGTTATTGTTGGAGGAGGAGAAGTGAAGATGGATCCGGCAAAAGTGGCTGTAGTGAAGGAATGGAAGGAGCCAACGAAGAAGAAGGAAGTACAGTCATTCCTGGGCTTCTGCAACTTCTACCGACGTTTCATCCGGGGATTTGCGGGGGTAGCGAAGCCATTGACATCGCTAACCGGGAAGGGCGAATGGGTTTGGGGAGAGGAGCAGCATGAGGCGTTTGAGGAGTTGAAACGGAGGATGACGGAAGAACCCGTTCTGATCGTACCACGCGACAACGGCAAGTTTCGAGTCGAGGCAGATTCCTCGAACTATGCCAACGGGGCTGTTCTATCCCAGTTCGTCGAAGACAAATGGAGACCAGTGGGCTTTCCGATCTCGCGCGTTAAATGAAGTTGAACGCAACTACGAGATCTACGACAAAGAAATGATGGCCATCATGGACTCAATTGATGACTGGAGGCAGTATCTTCTAGGAGCAACGGAGACGGTGGAGGTGTTGACCGATCATCAAAACCTCCAGTACTTCCGGAAGCCACAGAAGTTAAATTGGAGGCAGGCGAGATGGGTTACGGAGTTAGCGGAGTATGACATACAGATGATTCACAAGCCGGGCAAGACGATGGGGAAAAGCTGATGCCTTGTCAAGGATGACAGGCCTTGAGAAGGGGGAAAAAGATAACGAAAACGTTGTTTTGCTCAAGCCGGAGTTTTTTATTTCACAAATTCAATTCTCTTTACATACAGTAGATACACCGGAGGACGAATTACTTAATAAAATCAAACAAAGAAAAGGAAACAAAGACAGATACGTACAAAAAGCATTAGAAAACAAAGAAAAAGGATGGGAAGAGAAGGAAAAATGGACTTATTATATGGAAGGATTGTATTTGCATACCGAAGGACAAGGAATTGCGGGGAAAAGTTATCGGAATGCATCATGATGCACAGCTTGCAGGGCATCCGGGACGGTACAAGACTCTTGAGTTGATCACACGCACCTATTGGTGGCCAGGAATTAGCCGAGACGTCCGCGAATACGTGGAAGGGTGTCAAAAATGCCAAGTTACAAAGTCACATCGCACAAAACCGGCTGCACCCCTCCATCCTATAGACGTACCAAGCGAACCATGGGAGAAGGTTGGGACGGACATGATCGGCAAGTTGCCGGAGTCGGGAGGATACAATGCGATCAGCACGTTTGTGGACCATTTCACAAAGTGATTATGCATCATACCGACACACACCACTCTGACGTCGGAAGGCATGGCCCGCATTTACCGTGATCGCATTTTCCCCATACATGGGATGCCACGACAGATGATACATGATCGCGGCCCACAATACCACTCGCGTTTCATGAAGGAGTTGTACCGGTTGTTGGGCATACAAGGAAACTTTACAACGGCGTATCATCCACAGGCAAATGGGCAGACGGAACGGCTGAACCAAGAGATAGAACATTCTTACGGTTATTTGTCAATTACCATCAGAACGACTGGCATGAATGGTTACCCTCTGCTGAATTCGTTTTCAACGATCGAGTTCACTCGGCGACCAAAGTCACTCCGTTCTTCGCAGATATGGGCAGACATCCCTACAAAGGCACCACTCCGAAAACAGCATCGAGAAACGAGACTGCGCAGGAGTTTGCCGACGGCATGAGGAAGACATGGGACAAAGTGGGGTCAGCATTGAAGATGGCAAAAGAAGACATGAAACGGTTTTATGACAGGAAGCGGACAGACGCAGTAGAATACAAGGCAGGCGACAAAGTATGGCTGGAAGGGACGAATCTCAGCACGGACCGACCAATGAAGAAGCTCGATGACAAACGCTTCGGGCCGTTCAAAGTGATCAAGAAAGTCGGGACGAGCTCTTACAAGCTCCAGATTCCTCACACGTGGAAAAGCATCCATCCCGTGTTCAATGAGGCCCTGTTGACGCCTGACCACGAGCCCCAATTTCCGACACAACCCCGAGACACGCGTCCACCACCTGTGCTGGAAGAGCCGAACCGGAATGGGAGGTTGAGAAAGTGGTTAATTCCCGAAGTACCGCGGGGGTTTTCAATACAAGGTTCACTGGAAGGGTTATGGCACACATGAGCAGACATGGGAACCGGCATGCAATCTCAAAAATGCCGACGAAGCTATCCGCGATTTTCCACCGACAATATCCGAACAAGCCAAAGCCACCCGCGCTTGCTCGTATTGAAGTTCCCATGTCGCAGTTTCCATCTCATCTATTCCGACCCATGCCACCGCCCGATACAGAACCCCTCGACGTCACGCTACCATCTGCAGCCCTCATGGAGCACTCTGGCGCAGAATGGAACTTGCGCCTTAAGGAGGGGGTGATGTTATGAATCGCCATATTTTCACATTTTCACATCTTATCATATCTTATCGGGGGGCTTGTCTTATCAACCAACGGACCGTTTCATCATTGTTTTGTCACCGATCGTACTCCTTTTCATTACCGAAGCCGTACTCATGTCGGACACACACCCAACACATGGATGACATCATAACATGCCGATACCTCATGGACTCCCTATTGTATACACACCACCGACACTTGTAGCACACATGGTCGTTTCAGTATTATTACTTACATGCAGTTACCACTCGTATTTAATGGTTTTAGGACTAGTAGCATACAACACTGGGTCAAGGGCGTGGAGCATCCCTAGTGGAAACACGTATGGACAAGGAGTCCCAAACACAGACTTACTAGTATATAAGCCAGTAGTGTAGTATCATTGTACTTTAGTTCCGATCTCGTTTATACACCTGGCCTAGCCTAGTCTACGAACACAAACGTCTTCTTCCTTAGTTCTTGCTGTGGTACCTGGTTGAGTCTCGTGGCTTAGTCAGTCGCTAACACCTTCAGTACTTCCGAAAGCCACAGAAGCTGAATCGGAGGCAGGCAGATGGGTTACGGAGTTGGCGGAGTATGACATACAGATGATTCACAAGCCGGGCAAGACAATGGGAAAAGCTGATGCCTTGTCAAGGATGACAGGCCTTGAGAAGGGGGAAAAAGATAATGAAAACATTGTTTTGCTAAAACCGGAGTTTTTTATATCACAAATTCAATTTTCTTTACATACAGTAGCTACACCGGAGGACAAATTACTTAACAAAATCAAACAAAGAAAAGGAAACAAGGACAGATAATACAAAAAGCATTAGAAAACAAAGAAAAGGATGGGAAGAGAAGGAAAAATGGACTTATTATGTGGAAGGATTGTATTTACATACCAAAGGACAAAGGAATTGCGGGGAAAAAGTTATTGGAATGCATCATGATGCACAGCTTGCAGGGCATCCGGACGGTACAAAACCTTGAGTTGAATCACACGCACCTATTGATGGCCAGGAATCAGCCGAGACGTCCGCGAATACGTGGAAGGGTGTCAAAAATGCCAGGTTACAAAGTCACATCGCACGAAGCTAGCTGCACCTCTTTACTCTATTAATGTGCCAAGCGAGCCATGGGAGGTAGTAGGGACGGACATGATTGGAGAGCTGCCGGAATCGGGAGGATACAACGGATCAGCACGTTTGTGAACCATTTCACAAAGCGATTACGCATCATACCGACACACACCACTCTGACGTCAGAAGGCATGGCTCGTATTTACCGCGATCAAATTTTCCCTTACATGGATTGCCGCAACAGATGATACACGATTGAGGTCCGCAATACCACTCGCGTTTCATGAAGAGTTATAACTGGCTGTTGGGCATTGAAGGGAACTTCATGACGGCGTACCCTAATCCACAAGGCAAATGGGCAAACAGAACGGTTGAACCAAGAGATAGAAATTTCTTACGGTTATTTGTCAATTACCACCAGAAACGACTGGCATGATGGTTACCCTCTGCCGAACTTGTGTACAATGATCGGGTACACTCGGCAACCAAAGTCACTCCGTTCTTTGCAGACATGGGCGACACCCCTACAAAGGCACCGCTCCAAAAACGGCATCGAGAAACAAGACTGCGCAGGAGTTTGCCGACGGCATGAGGAAAACATGGGAACAAGTGGGGTCGGCATTGAAGATGGCAAAGGAGGACATGAAACGGTTTATTATGACAGGAAGCGGACAGAGGCAGTAAAGAGTACAAGAAGGGCGACAAAGTATGGCTGGAAGGGACGAATCTCAGCACGGATCGACCAATGAAGAAGCTTGATGACAAATGCCTTCGGGCCGTTCAAAGTGATCAAGAAAGTTGGGACTAGAGATGGACACGAGTCCATACTCCGAGTATAATTCGGACTCATCGTATGAGTAACTCTTACCTCAAACCCAAATACTCAAGACCGAGTCTTCACTCGAGACTCTACTCGATATCTACTCTACTCGAGAGTACTTCATGAGTCTCGAGTATTTCGAGTACTCGAGTACGATCCGAGTATACTCGAGTATACTCACGTATCAGCACTCACGGGGTTCATTTTGTTCAAAAAATATATATTAGGAGCTGATACTCACGAATACTCACGAATATAAGAATACTCATGAGTATTCACGAATATTTATGAGTATGAGTCTATCGAGTATTCGTGGCCAAACTGAAACTC
>JADNYV010000205.1:0-64740 GCA_015501055.1 Mucidula mucida
GGTACCTCGAAATTGAAGAGGTTCTTTGGGCTGAAAGGAGATAAGCAGAAGCCAGAGTTTGGAAGCCAATACGGAGATGTAGCGGTGCCGTACCATTATTATAACTCTGCGTATGAGCAGAATCAGGATCAAGGTGGACGATACTATTAGGAGAAAGACACTGACAATAGTACGTCCAAATGCAGCGTTGAAATTCAGAAACTTGAGTAGCAGAGCGCCTTGGAATTATCGTCGGCGAGCTGAGGCGTCAAATTGTGTATTTTGAGAATCTTCAAGGACGGGTTTTTTTCGGAATATCGTAACATTATCAATAATCTGTAGCTCTAGAAGCTTGAAGAGACTGAAGATCTGTCGGACAAACACGGCGAAATGAGGAAAGGACTCTATAACGAAGCGAAACCGTCTAAAGCACTCGGCGCTGAGCAGCTTAATGGAGCGGTAAAGATAGCGTTGAGCAGCCGGTACCCAAGCCTTGCAGACTAACGCGTATTGACATAAGTCATGTGCTTCCGCTTCCTGCGCGAAAATTGCGTCGACGAGCTCTGCGGGTAATTTGGTGATTGGCGTCGAAGACGGGGGGAGGTGAAGTGTTGGCGTGTGTCTGATTGGATGCAGAGGTTTCCTTGGGTTATCGTCAAAATAAGACATGGTGGCGGTGGTGGAAAAGGATTGTTTCTCCATGACATAAGCCAGAATTATAGATTGATCTAGGGACGGCCCGGTATCCGATCGTCTTCCTCAGTACTCCAGCCTTCGTCTTCTGTCATTCAGTTCTCGAGACTGCATTCGTTTCATATACCAGACGCGTTCTGGTTGCTTCATTCATCTGGTCCTTTGCCTGCCTTGAAGATGCGCAGTCAACTTGAGCACACTGTGTAGCTCTCTAATCGGTCGTGGAATTGATGCGAACAACGTAGGTCCACCTACACATCCATTGCTTCTCGCGACATAGTTTAGCGCCCTACAGATGTGTGGACCTGACAAATGATATGACGTGACTCCACGTCTTTTCCATTGATTACTCTCTCATTTGGAAATCGTTGGCCTCGTCATTAAGTATGAAGTATTTTAGAGACGACTCGGGAAGGAATCAGGATTGACACTACCATGCCGCCTTTCAATACGAGGCTTCAATTATAACTAGTGCGTCTTAGATGGTTATTACGCTGTCGAAGCGGTGTACTTATGCCACAGCTTTGATATCACCTCATCGCCTGAATATATACGAGCACTGCACGGCTTCCCAACCCACACTCAGTTCCGAATTTCTGTGTCTCGGAGTCGCGCCGACGTCTACGTCTAGACCTGGAAGAGGGGTCTGACTCGGATACGGGCAGAGCAACGATCGAAGTGCATTCAAGACGAAAAAGCTGGGCGATCAGCCAGGAAAGAATCTCTTCGTCGCCACCATGTCCACCAACGCAGAGAAACTAGGAATGTCAGAGGCGGAGATGATCAATGCCCTGGGAGCCTACTTCAACTCCACCGTCATCGAAGCCCTTGCATACGGACTCTATACAATGGTTTTCGTATGCACGTTGTTTCAGATAGGCAGGAAACTTTCTGAGTCTCTGTTACTTCAGCTAACTTCTTTCATTTTGTAGGGGCACACAGTGGTTCCCGTCAACGAGCCGGGTTTCTTGGTATCGTTTGTCTGATTTGGGCTCTAGCGACGATTCATTTGGGGATTTGGTGGAGTGGGGCGTACACGACGTTTGTTACTCGTGGAGAGTCTAGGGACGACATGTTAGGATATCGCATGGGTGTCGGTGAGGGGAACTGGACTGCGAGGGATATAGCTCTGCAGGACGTCTGCTGGAGCGCTGTGGCAGTGAACGTGATGATTGCGGACCTCACCAATGTGCGTAGACGCGTTATTTCAAGTTGCCTACAGTGCTAACAAAGTTCAAGATCTGGCGGTGTTGGACTCTGTATCGTCGAGACTGGAGGGTAGTGGTCCTTCCCGGAGTTGGCGTTATTTTCGCACTGGGTGAGCCATTGATTTTTCTCCTCAGACAGGACATTTAATGACAAGCGTAGTTAGTCATGGCCTCAACATGGCTGTGACGTTCGGTTATGCGGCCGGCACCCCCGATCTATCTAAGGCCAACAGAGTCAATTGGAACATCGTCTATTACTCCGTGGCTACGACCACTAATATGCTCACAACCTCCATGATAATATTTCGCATCCTCTCGGTCGGTGGAATAGAGAATGCTCGCACATACAGCGGACTCATCCAGATACTCGTCGAATCTGCGCTCTTGTACTCCGTCACTTACATCACATATCTTGGTGTCTACGCCAGGGAGCACGACCACTGGAAGTTCTCTAACTTGTATCTTCAAGCCTTGTTGAGCGCCGTCACGGTACGAAGCTCTCGTCGCGAGTGTCAAGGCTGACACGCCCGAGTAGGCGACTGCACCGACCATGATCATCGGACGCGTGATGTCCGGGGAAGCGCGTCCTGCAGAAAGGTCCCTACTTCCTAGCAGGCGAACGACTATGCAAAGTGCAAACTTTGCGACATTCCGCCACATATTTAGACCTGACGCGTGTAGTACTGGCAACGGAGACTCCGAAGATAATATTCCACGTCGCCGGCGGAGAGAGAACCGTAGATATTCCGCCCACGTCTGAAGTTGAGCAGTATCGAACTATCGACAGCATTCAAATAGACGGATGGGCAGAGTACACACCATTCGGATCTGACGAGATAATACGTGGCGCACCATCATACTTTGAAATCAATTTAATTCTCAAACATATGTAGAGCACACGCAGTCGACGGCCACTAGAAAGTACAGACGGTATATACACTACGCTCGTAGGTCATAATTATACCGTAGCTTCAGACGCTCCCTGCCAAATCTCATCATAACCCGCCCGAAAGTTCGGTACGTAATAAAATCGCCCATAGTTTCCTCGGTGTACCGGGCCTTTGGTTTCATATTTGGTTCTTCGTCAATGTCGGGCCCATCGCCAAACATGGTCCTGAGTTCCTCTGGCTCTTCAGAGCGGAGGGTATTGTGGTGACCTGCTTCATCTCGGGCGTTTAGGCCCTTCCGGAATAAACTTTTCAGCTGCGTTACCCAATCCTGGAAACACTTGAAGTCGGGCTGGATCATGGCCTTCAGGACGTCGTCAGGCGTCATGCATAAAGCAATCTTGGCGGCCTCCAGGTCTGCCCAACGCTTCTTGGCATCGAACCAGGATTCCAGTTGGGGTTCATCAGCGAGCTTGATATCGTAGGTCACCATCTGGCGTTTCCTATATGTCTTGATTTTGTGTCGAACGACGAGCATGACAAGGACGTAAAAGAGAGATTCGAGATCGTGACGGTAGAGATGACGAACATCTTTGGTGTACGGGGCTTGGAGATCCATCGCCATGAAGGGCGGCGTGCCCGTTCGGTGCGTCGAGGTGGCGGTGTCGGACTCCAGGTCTTCACGCAACGACGCGAGGTCAAAGTCATTGGGCACCCCGAAGCAATCGCTGTTCTCGTCGACACGGTACATGATGTTGCTCATGCTGATGTCGTGGTGGAGGATGCGCGGATGGTCGTAGAGCCACTTGTGAGCTGAGGTAAAATCTATCAGTAAAACTAGAACAGAACAATAGAGACCGACATACTTTGAAGTACGTCAAAGAAAATCTGAGCCTGTATCTTAGACGACCGGTGCTCGAGGAGCGGGCGCAACTTCTCAAAGACCGTGATACGAAGAATACGACTCTCGTAGAAAAGAGTCTTGCCACCAACCCACTGCGTCTCTGTGCTATTGATAAACTCGCAGATGCGGCGTTGCACCGACGCAAGCGGGAAATCGACAGAGGCGAAGACTCGAGGGAGATGTTTGAGCGCCCATTTATGTCCTTCGTCGCCCTCGGCATACGTTCGTGCGCGCGCTATGAGGTCCACCTCCGACTGTCGTCTGTCAACGGGGCAGCTAATCTTTACGACAACCTCCTTTCCCTTGCTATCCTCGGCCGCTACGACACAAGTGGTGCGCCCAACTATACCCGGCTGGCGAAATAGAATCTCCTGGAGGGTATACGTCTCGCTATCAATGGTGAGCTTCATGCCGTGGAATATCCTGCGCCAGTTCTTGGACGAGCCTTGCGTGATTTGGGTCTGGAAGTGATTCAATTCCTTGTAAAACTTGTTCGAATCGGTCAGAACATCCCGCAGGCCGAAATCTTCGGATGTAAGGCGACGAAGGCCCATGAGCATGAGGATGAAAAGCGCTTGGCCCTCGGGGGTGGAAAGGCTGACGATCGAGGAGAGTACGATGGCACTGCGGTCGTAGTAGTGAATTTGGAAGCGATCCTTGTCAAACAAGGTGAGGATGGTGTGAGAGCGCAGGAGGACGTTGGAGAGCTGCTCCATCGCGTATCGGCCGCATTGCACCTGAGGGTCGACTTCAGCTGCATTGGCTGATCCCGAAGCGTTTTGACTGGCGCTCGTCTGTTCTTTGGATTGGCGGGCGGCCTTGGGCACAGAAGCCTCCGTTTCAGCAGCGATAGTGGAAGATCGCCCCCGCTTCTTGGAGCCCGAGGCGGCTATAGCGCCCAACGAAGCTTTAGCGCCCAAAGAAGCTTTAGCGCCCGACGGAGCGTTCTGGGCCAACGCACGTCTAGCGGTCGACGCAGCTGTAGCAGCCGACGCGCCTTTACCGGTCGACGCAGCTTTACGGGTTGACGCAGCTTTCTGGGTCGACGCGCCTTTACGGGTCGACGCAGCTTTCTGGGTCGACGCAGCTTTACCGGCCGACGAAGCTTTCTGGGCCGACGAAGCTTTCTGGGCCGACGAAGCTTTAGCGCCCGACGCCTTGGGAGGGGGAACGGTTCGTGGGTGATTGTTTGCTACTGGGTCTTTGCCTAGAGGAAAAGATGCAAATTCCGATTAGATGAGATGAGATAAAAGCGATAACAGGACGACGTACCATCATGTAACGGACGAGGGTCGTATTCCCCACCGCATAAGGCAGGGCTATCCTTCGCCTTCACCTCAACGCATTTAATCACGTTGGTCCAGTTGATCTCGGCGACGGCACCCTGCTGGAGCGATTCAAGAAGCGACTTGAGATCGGGACTCAAGCCTTTCTTGAAAACCCCGTCACATAGGTGGTGGGGATCGTTGACGGAAAAGTGTAGCTTCAGCGCCTTGGCATCCTCCGGAAGAGGATCCAAAGCGTCGAGCAGCTCCAAGCCTCGATTATAAAGATTGGCAAGAGGAGTATAGAGCGGTGCCTCCGGTCCAGCGTCGGCGCACTTTTCGAGGAATTTGGTCATGTGCTGACGGAAGACGCTGTCTTTGAGGATGCTGTCAATGTGCTGGCGGGGGGCATGTTCCTGACGGTAGGACAGCGGAATGTCAAAGACGAGCTCGAGAAACTTCTCGACGTGCAAGAAGACGCGATTGTTGTCGAGATCGTCTTGAATGTACTGATTGTAGTCGTCGCAAAGGTACGGAGGCACATTGGGGTTGACATTGAGCTTGCCATCGTCGACTGAGAATCGTGCAGCTGATCCAGTAGCATACGGAGTTGCTGGACGAGGATCGGGAGTGCGCTGATTCGACTGGGCGGTCGCAGCGTCGTTATCAGGAGGAGAGGAAGAAATGTTGGGGGCAGAAGCGACGTCGGACGCCATTTTCAGTTGGCAGTACGGTAGGTAGAGAATGAGGAGCGCCATTCTGGGGACAGTCGCTTTATACCCTGGGAACAAAGGACGATCGATGTGGACGCAAGAGGCAAAACGTGTTCGTTGTCCATTGTTGATCGACGAGTTACCAAATTCGGTCAGCCACACGAGGTTCATATTCAAATTCGCCCGCCCAAAATGGACGTGCGAGCCACTCTAGAACAATGGGTGGGCAATGTTTGCAAGTGCTAGAAACTCTGTGACTCAGATGTTGCTGAACAGATTGCGGCTGCGCAGCATGTCCGACCAGGAGTTCATATGACTCATAGGGCCGCCACTGCAATTGAAATTAGGGCCGGAACGATGTGGTCTTCTGTCCCGCCAAACGGCCTCGTGTATGGTCCGGCTGGTATCTGATTTATTGGGATTCGTGTCTCGAACTCCTCCAGTCGTAGCCAAAGTACGTCTCTCCCCCCTCCATCCCTCTCGGTTCTGCTCTGCGCAATTCTTTCTCCCACCCTCACGCACATGAACTTAGACCATAAATGTTCGAGTATATACAACTATAATCTCGTCAGTTATATGCATCTAACTGCAATCAGATAACATCTGAATGTACCTGACTGGAACTGGCATCCCGCCGCCGCCATTTCATTTTGGGAGGTCAGAATCCTTTCAGAATCAAACGGTATATGCCAAAGTCGCTTCTGCCGCCACCACGGGCGACGACGTGAAGACGATACCACACTTACTTCAGGCAACTACCAAAGACAATATAAGACCTACCTTGGTACACATTTCTCGGCTGTGAGACGACATACTTAACAGGGTTTCTGGGCATACACCCCTGCCGATCACTCCTGCGATCCATTCGTCTACTGTCGTTCCCGTCGCCTAGTAGTCCCGCCATCTGTGCATTGAAGGCCCGACTATGAGCGCGGACGCCGATTCCAGTTATCGGGTAGGGCGGGCAAGATACTAAACGAAATCGGTTGATTTTAACTACAATTCGTCCCGATTTCAGGTGACTAGATGCTTTTTGTCATGCCTCAAGATATGTCAACAGCCTTGACGTGCCGCTCTGAATCACCCTATCACTTACTGATGAGGTAACATGGAAAACATGTACTTAGTGAACTGCTGGCCCGGCTTTGGCCTGGAATCCCCATGTCACGGCCGGCTCTGGCTGGCTTTGGCCTGAACCGTGGCTTGGGCGGGATGTGGCAGCAGAAAAGAACGCTCAATCCTCATCTCACACTGAGGGTGTAATGTCATGTTTACATTAGTTTCTAGACAGAGATCCGTGAATCGTGGTTAGAAATCCACAACAGCTCGAAATCCGTGTGCTGCGATAGCATTCATCGTACCTGACCAACTAGTATTTTAAATTAAGTCGCGCTAAGCTTAGATTTGATGTTTGACGACGAGTGGATAGATATATATTCATTCTCCAGTACCTCAAGTCTGACGAGACACCCAAAGCCACACCTCGAAGGCTGACTACATGTACTCTTAGCCTTGGTGAACACGGCCTGTGCAAGCTCACCCTTTCTACTTCCGGGTGAGTCTTACAGACAACTCGAGAAGGGTTCGACGCCACCATGTCGTTTTTTAATACGACGTTTCACTTGTAACTAGTGTGGTCATCAAGTCTTAGATGGATATTACGCAGTCCGGTGGCGAAGCAGCACTCGTACGCGAGCAGGAATTTTAATTGCGTTATGGCAACGGATCAGCATTCTCAAAAGCATCCTGCTCCAATTGTTGCACCCCTGAAAGCTTGGGTAAGTGGACAAAGCTACATTCATTCTTCATTCAAAACAATAAGCGCATTTCAGCGTGGTGAGACATAATTGACGCGTGCTTTGGTCCGATCGTTCCTCACACTCTCTGCACATCACGGTCATGGGCAAAAAGGAATTGGGCCTCGAACGCGAAAGCTCTCCGCACGGTTCGTCTCTGGAGTCTTCCTTGTAATAAGTATGGTAACATTACCGTTAGCGTTTGTAGCAGCATCGAATAGGCTACTTGATTCCGACGGCGACGACTCAGAGGGGCTTGAAATGAAGACTACCTGCCTTTTACAGCCGCGTTCACAGTTTGCCTCGCCACGATATCGCTTCATGGACGAATTTCAGCCATCACCGGATTCAAGTTTGGAGAAGGAAGAGGGAGGAATGTTTCGCCCCGATTTGCACCCTGTTCAGCGAGCTTGCCTTTGGCGGCGTCATCCCAGATGTGGTGGAACCATCGTTTTACCAATTGGTCCTGCAATCTTCCACCAAGAAATCCTCAATCTCATCATCGATTTCGCATCTTTTACCTACCGCAACAACAAAC
The DNA here is from genome assembly GCA_015501055.1 of Mucidula mucida. Taxonomy (NCBI): domain Eukaryota; kingdom Fungi; phylum Basidiomycota; class Agaricomycetes; order Agaricales; family Physalacriaceae; genus Mucidula; species Mucidula mucida. Next base: position 7,984 of record JADNYV010000205.1, read on the forward strand.
CCCGCCCACCCTGCTTGCACTCCTCTCCACCAGTCCGCATCTCTCGTCTTCCATCTGTATCACTCCGTCGTCATGAGCAATACATGTACAGCCACTGGGATCAATTGGAATCTATATACCCTTGCCATGAGATACAACGTCGGCCATCTTATAAAACACCTCTCCTTTGATGCCCCCCATTCGTCACCGAGGATTACTACTGGGACACTCTATCAGCACTTATGCACCTGCTTCCAATTTTCGACTCAGTGCATATCAATTTCACTACGGAAAATTGCATTGGCGAAAAATATTGTGAAGTACTCCCATCAGCACTAGGCTCTAGCCTAGTGACGATGTTACGCCTCACAGCTGAATGCTTCCCACGCAGTGGTGTGGAACGTATCCTTGCAACTTATCCCTGCCTTCGACGCCTTGACTAAGTACATGTACTCTTAGCCTTGGTGAACACGGCCTGTGCAAGCTTGGTACTCATTCTAGTTCCGGGTGTACCCCTTCTATGGCGCTCGCTTTCAGAGATTCAATGAGAAAAAATTATGAGGAGAATGGCGGCTTCCCTGAGGGCGATAGCCAATGCACCCCACATCGCAGTCGCAAGGCAGTAGTATACGCCCTTTTGCCCGCTAGGCCACGATCCATTGACACCTACAGCACTGCAAAGTCGATATGCTTTTTTCAAAGTGTAACGACGGGTCTGGATTTGCATTTTCTCGGTCTCGTCGACTTCGCCCACATCACGTATCTGCTGTTCGAGAGATGAAATGGCCGCGCGTGCTTTTCGCTCGCTCGTGTATAGTAGTATTCGCACACGACCATACGCGGCTTTGGCAATAGCACCGGAATGATGACGTTCCGGCCTCAAACTCGTCCGAGGCAGGCGCTTGAGCCCACGGATACTTCATTGAAGATTCGTGGGACGTCATGATAGCGTTGACAAAAGTGCAACGGAATATTGGCGACTATGCGGAGAGCTGATGGTCGAAACTATCGAGGTATGAATGTGGCGCAGGTACTAGGGGAAGGTTAGAAGGAGCTCTACAGTGAATTGATCACGATGCCGACCTCGAGGACATGCCTATTATTCCCGTGCTTGTACCCATTAATAGTAACTCCTCGCCGTAGTGTGGATCATGATCCCTGAAGCAGCGATGTATGCTTCCCCGTTCGAAAGTTCGAACTGCGCAAACAAAGCTCATCGATTAACGAATTCCCTACTGGGCAACACGGCTAAGAACGAGACAATCCACTCGTACCCCACCTCCTTCGCAGTCCTTGTTAGCCAGTTGAACTTGGTCGTTGTTGTGAATATCGAAGGGCTCCCAGACAGCGCACACAAATGCGAGCAGGGCTAGAGTGGCATAACAATAGAAAGTACACTGAGAGCACAAACGATAAATAAGCAAGTATGTACGCATCTGGAATAGAATGCGATATGCAGCAGATATTAAGAGTTAGATGAACAACAACGATGGTGTATGTATTAGTCTGCCTTGGCCTTCCCCTTGCCCTCGACATCCTCGTCTTCGGAGGGGGTTTCGACGTCTTCGACATGCACAATCTCCGCCTTCTCCTGTGGCACGGATTCGTCGGACGATACCTCGGTTGACGGGGCATCATGGGTGGTGGGTACATCGTCGGAGGGTATGGGATCGTCGACTGGGGGAACTCCTGTATCTTCGGGTACGGCAGCGTCTGTGGTGGCGGCAGTGAGCCGGTGCGTCAATAGCGGCGTCGTCCGGGACAACGGCAACCGCTTCGGCATCGGTGGGATTGGGAGTAGGCTCCGGCGTCGATGCGATACTGTCCACACCGTCGAGCTCGCCGTCCGGTGCATCGGGCAGCGGCACGGCCGCAGCCTCCCTCTCGTCAGCCATCTGCTCTGCATTGAGGTCGACGTCGTTGACGCCCTTCGTAACCTCCTTGACGTTGACATCCGGCGTGTCGCCCCGCACTTTCTTCGGCCCGTCTTCGCGCTCGGTGGATGACAAGCGGCGCTTGCGCGAGTGTGACTTGGGCGCATTAGATGTCGCTGCAGGATCCGGGATTAGTTACCGTAAAATAGGGGGGAGAGGGTAAGGAAGAGAATGGTGGTAGTGGCGAGTACAGTTCTTGAAAACGCACCATCATCGTCCCAAGGTCTGTCCGCGCGCGGCAGGACGCTATGCGAGATCCGTCTAATCAATCCAAACATCGTCTATTATCCCCGATTACAGTCTTGGTAGTCGTGAGGGTGGGTGGGTCGTGTGGCGCAATGATCGTGCAAGCCGCTTCGTAGCGTCGTGGTACCTAGACGCGTCGCGGTAGGGTATCAAAAGGGGGATCACAGTGACAGGTCCAAGGGAGGGTGCCAACATTTGTCATTGTTTATTGCGAACGTTGATGGGCACGTGCTCGGCTTTTCCCTGAAATATGCACGCGCAATCTCTGAAATTTGGGCAGATAATAAGTCGAGTAGCTCGGCTGTGTTGCTAGTTCACTCATATCTCAAGCGATGCACCCTCAAATCTGCTTGGCAGCGGCGGTGTCTCCAACTCAATTAGCGGCTCCAACTCACCTCTGTGCACCTCGAGACGAAAGCACGATTACTATGGCCGTTGTCACAGGAGCTTACTTCGTTGACCACGTATACCTAGCCCTAATAACTACTGTAACTTATGCATCACTCATGGACACTATAGGAACGCCATTCTAGTGCCAGGACGTGTGCTGGAGCGCTGTGGCTCTAAATGTCGTGACCACGGACCTCTCAAATGTATCATTCGATGCTGCCTAATGTGTCTGCCTTGGATAGGGTACATTATTCCTTTTGCCAGATCTCATTGACTGTTACCATGCAATACAACCAGAGGTCAAACTATGTGTTCTACACATCGCGAAAGCGCGTCAAATACAATAACAAGGGGCTGTCGTCAATCACCAATAACGTCCTCCCCAAAGCAAAGTTCACGACATCGCGCCACCCAAACACAGGCACCTCCCCCGCGTCATGCCATCAGAAGCAGTACAAACGTCCCCGGGACACCATATCAATAACGTCCTCGTGTCCACCGGAAGTCTGATTTACTGCACAGACTCAGACGCATCCACCGCGTCCAGCAAGTCGTCGTCCTCCGCCATCGCATCCTCCACGCCGTCCCCATCCAGCTCATCGACATCCTCAGGCTCAGCTTCAGCATCCCCATCGCCCTCCGCGTCCGCTTCAGCATCTTCCTCCAAAGGGCTGGCGCGCTGCACTATCGACTGCGGGGGGGACAGCGGAACAATCAAGGTGTCCTGACGCTTAGGTGCAGCCTGAGGCAGATTATTCCGCGCGAGCTGGGGGACTGGATCGACAGAGACGAGTGTCCCCCGCCGTTCAAAGCGCTTGATTTTCTTGCGGCATCTAGCGAGGTTTGGGTCGTGTCAGTCAAGATCAAGGCGGAGGAAAGCGTATGTACCTATCGCATACGGTCCCCGGCCCCATGGGTCCAGGCCCCCACTTTTCGACGCATTTGTCGTCCTTGTAGCGTCCTGCGTTACCGCAATTACGGCATGTGCGCTGGCCGAGCTCATTCACGGCGGGGTATATCTTGGTCGGTTCTCCAGAGCGGAAACGAGAGAAGTAGTAGATGTCGAAGCCACGTCTGTGTTAGAATAAACAAACGCGATACAGACAGCAATTAGAGAACAACACACCATATATCTGACTATGCTATTATACCTAGCTTTCTTTGACGGCGCGCCGGTGATAACGGGTGTAAAGATGTGGGTTTGGAGAGCGGGGGCGCTAACGTCGGAGAGAAGCTTCGTAGGGCGACCACTGAAGGATACGTATTGACTGGCTGAGGATACGTCGGTTCTCGCGACCGCCGCGAATCCTGGACCGCAGCAGCCTCGAGAATCATGTCATCTATATCAGATTGTGACTAGCCACCGCATAAAATTAAATAACGATATCAATCAAAGACTATGGCACGACGTACATTAGGCCTAGCCCTCTTATGATGCCCCGCATGCTCCTGGCTAGACCGCCGTTTCTGCGCTGCGGAAACACATCAACGGGCACTGTCCTCAAATTCTGCGGGGGCGGCTTCATATCAATCATATGGTCCATCTCCTTTCTCGCATTACTGCTGTGGGCATCGAGCAGCGCCAGATAATCGCGCAGCTGGTGCCACAGGCGAGTGATCGTCTCGCGCTGTGCGATCTCCTCGTCGCGGTGGCGTTCAGCGATGTACGCGCGCTCCTCTGCCACGCGGACGCGTTCGAGCAGGTCGCCGTGGCCGTTCTGCAGCGATGATCCCGCGATGCGCTGGTAGTGCTCTGTGCGGTGTTTCTCCGCGGCGAGACTTTCGGTGAGGCGGTCGATCTGTTGATAGCTCTCGCTGAGGAGCTGCGCGAGCTGGGCGTTGGACGTCGCGGCCATGGGGAGGCGTGGTTGGGTGCGGGAGAGAGAGAGATGAAGCGAATCGGAAAAGGCGTCATCGCGGTGGGAGGCGGCCTTGATATATCTGCCGCGGTTGCCTAATGTGGGAGTACCGGACAAGGACCCCGAAGACTTTCCATCAGATGCTCTCACGCTCGCTTGCCTGATATGTCGCTGCTTTCTCCACGCCAAGTTGCACCTGCGAGGACCGCGCTTGCCTCACCGTCTCAGTCCTGGACTTTGTTGAACAATTATCTTGTCTACGCAGTTCGATATGGCTCTCCAGAATCTCTACGAGTCTTCCTCACCTCTGCGTCACCGTCTGGCTCAGTCTACCGCCTGTCGCGGAGTAACCGGGTCCCGCCTCATGGTGGCGACTAGCCACATCAAATCCTTGCCCATCGCACCGGCTTTCTGAATCCCACTTGTCAAACAGCGCTATCTGGGTCGAGGAAGGGAACAGGAGTGCAGTTGATTTCGCTACTATTCCTGTTCCTCTTCAGTTTTAAATATCTCTTGTAGGCAAAGCAACGTACGATTGTGGGTTTACGCGCCGTGCTAGACGGAACGACGCCGAGTTCGCATATCCCCGTTCTCCCGTGGGACGGCACACGTTCGTCTTTTTTAATTCGGCTCTTTCCATTCATCCAACCAGGGGAATCAATGTATTTTTTTTCCTTCCCCAAATCGAAGCAGCGGTGGCTCAGAAAAAGGAATCCTTTAGACAAACGAGAATTCGACGCACGCAGACGACATCAGAACGTCGACGGTCTATCTAGAGTCTAGACGCTCACCATATGGGACCCGTACGCTGGAGGAGGAGAGGTTTCATTTCGCGAACAATAACGGCGGTAGGTAACCAACAGCGAAGCCACTGCTTCTCCTTCTCCAGTAACAATGCCCATGTCCAAGAGGGTCGATCCCCGATGCATCGAGGGCATAGATTTACGCTCTCCGCACATGTGGGAGCACGGCAGAAGACGGGAATATGATACCTCTTTTCCCCACAGGCACGATGAGCACACGAATGATCATCAGCACCGCGGAACGACGAGTAAAGGGGCCACTCGCAGGACAGCGGTCGAAAGGAAGGCGTCGATTCTTAAAAGTGCGTACTGTTTCGGGACGTTGTACCCCGTTTCTTGAGGAGGAACAAGACACGGAGCGTATTAAACCAAGGCAACACGCGATTGATGGCACGCCTTCCCTTTTTTTCTTGCGTCCCGTGTAGCTATGAACTCAGACAGATCATACATCAATCTATCTTTACTCTCCTTGAGTTTTATACTCACTCGCGCACGCACCCTTTGTCTAGGACTAATGATGCTTAATACTAGTTGGCCAGGTACTATGAATGATACGAATTTTGGAAGCATCAGCTCATTTAGCTTGGCTCAGCACTCAAATGCCTGCGCTTCTTTGGACTTTGTGAGTACCGCCATGCAGGAGAATAATGAAAAATTAAAGACACTCATCAAGAACAAGAATCACGGCGCGTGCACACACGACATCTCGACTCACAGCAGCCAGAGTCGCGTCGTTGCAGTCGACGCCGGAGCCTACCCCCGAGGTTGCCGTTGTCCCGGACGACGACGCCTCTGTATCATCCACCGTTGCTATTGACGCACCACTCCCTGCCGTACCTGCCGATACAGGAGTCCCCCCAGTCGACGCCTCCGACTCGGATGATGCACCCACCACCCATGATGCCCCGTCAACCGACGTATCGTCCGACGAATCCGTGCCACAGGAGAAGGCGGAGATTGTCCAACGTCGACACGCCCTCCGAAGACAAGGATGCCGAGGGCAAGGGGCCCGGGGAAAGCCAAGGCGAACTTGCCACTCCAGCCCTGCTTGCGCTATCTGGGAGATCCTCGATACACACAACAACGACAAAGTTCAGTTGGCTAGCAAGGATTGCAAAGCTGGTGGGTGAATGATTATTGTTTGAGCACTTCGAACTTTCGAACTATAAGGAAGCTGCGTCAGGGATCGTGATCCCACACTAAGGCGAGGAGTTACTATGAATGGGTACAAGCACTTTCTATGAAGCGGCAAGTATGCAAACATTCGGGGGATAGTAGGCATATGCTCAAGGTGAGCATCGACTGTAGAGCTCCTTCTTAGCCTTCCCCTAGTACCTGCGCCTCATTCATACCTCAATATTTCCAAACGTCAGATCTCCGCATAGTCGCCAATTTTCCGTTGCACTTTTGTCCCCGACATCGACGGTAGCATCTTGTCCGACGAGTCTTCGTTGAAGTATACGTGGTGCCCCGGACGAGGTTGAGCCCGGAACGTCATCATCGATGCTATTCCCGAAGCTGCATATGGTGGTGTGCGAATACTACTATACACGAGCGAGCGAATCAAGAAAGACGCCAGATGCCAAACTCCCAGTACGCGAGGCCATTTTCATTTCGCGAGCAGTAGATACGTGATGTAGTAGGCCAATTCGACGTACCAGAGACCGAGAAAATGCAAAGCTAGACCCGTCGTTTCTCTAGGTTGAAAAAGCATCTCTGCTGTAGGTGTCAATGGATCATTGCCTAGCGGTGGCGCTCAAAAGTGCATACGGGGTGCGTTGGCTAGCGCCCTCAGGGAAGCCGCCATTCTTCCCATAACTTAATTACTGAAAGCGAGCACCATAGAAGGGGTACTGTAAGAGTCACCCGGAAGTAGAAAGAGTGAGCTTGCACAGGCCGTGTTCACCAAGGCTAAGAGTACATGTAGTCAGCCTTCGAGGTGTGGCTTTGGGTGTCTCGTCAGACTTGAGGTACATGGAGAATGAATATATATCTATCCACTCTTCGTCAAACATCAAATCTAGCTTAGCGCGACTCACGTCAGATGAATGCTATCGCAGCACACGGATTTCGAGCTGTTGTGGATTTCTAACCACGATTCACGGATCTCTGTCTCGAAACTAATGTAAACATGACATTACACCCTCAGTGTGAGCTGAGGATTGAGCGTTCTTTTCTGTTGTCACATCCCGCCCAAGCCACGGTTCAGGCCAAAGCCAGCCAGAGCCGGCCGTGACATGGGGATTCAACAGGCCAAAGCCGGGCCAGCAGTTCACTAAGTACATGTTTTCCATGTTACCTCTTCAGTAAATGATAGGGTGATTCAGAGCGGCACGTCAAGGCTGTTAACATATCTTGAGGCATGACAAAAAGCATCTAGTCACCGGAAATCGGGACGAATTGTAGTTAAAATCAACCGATTTCGTTTAGTATCTTGCCCGCCCTACCCGATAACTGGAATCGGAACTCCGCGCTCATAGTCGGGCCTTCAATGCACAGATGGCGGGACTACTAGGCGACGGGAACTACAGTAGCCGGATGGATCGCAGGGGTCTGTATCCAAGTGCAAGTGGGATGTATGCCCAGAAACCCTGTTAAGTATGTCGTCTCATAGCCGAGAAATGTGTACCAAGGTAGGTCTTATATTGTCTTTGGTAGTTGCCTGAAGTAGATGTGGTATCGTCTTCACGTCGTCGCCCGTGGTGGCGGCAGAAGCGACTTTGGCATACCCGTTTGATTCTGAAAGGATTCTGACCTCCCAAAATGAAATGGCGGCGGCGGGATGCCAGTTCCAGTCAGGTGCATTCAGATGTTATCTGATTGCAATTAGATGCATATAACTGACGGGATTATAGTTGTATATACTGGAACATATTATGGTCTAAGTTCATGTGCGTGAGGGTGGGAGAAAGAATTGCGCAGAGCAGAACCGAGAGGGATGGAGGGGGGAGAGACGTACTTTGGCTACGACTGGAGGAGTTCGAGACACGAATCCCAATAAATCAGATACCAGCCGGACCATACACGAGGCCGTTTGGCGGGACAAGAAGACCACATCGTTCCGGCCCTAATTTCAATTGCAGTGGCGGCCCTATGAGTCATATGAACTACCTGGTCGGACATGCTGCGCAGCCGCAATCCGTTCAGCAACAATTTGAGTCACAGAGTTTCTAGTACTTGCAAACATTGCCCACCCATTGTTCTAGAGTGGCTCGCACGTCCGTTTTGGGCGGGCGAATTTGAATATGAACCTCGTGTGGCTGACCGAATTTGGTAACTCGTCGATCAACAATGGACAACGAACACGTTTTGCCTCTTGCGTCCACATTGATCGTCCTTTGTTCCCAGGGTATAAAGCGACTGTCCCCAGAATGGCGCTCCTCATTCTCTACCTACCGTACTGCCAACTGAAAATGGCGTCCGACGTCGCTTCTGCCCCCAACATTTCTTCCTCTCCTCCTGATAACGACGCTGCGACCGCCCAGTCGAATCAGCGCACTCCCGATCCTCGTCCAGCAACTCCGTATGCTACTGGCTCAGCTGCACGATTCTCAGTCGACGATGGCAAGCTCAATGTCAACCCCAATGTGCCTCCGTACCTTTGCGACGACTACAATCAGTACATTCAAGACGATCTCGACAATAATCGCGTCTTTGTGCACGTCGAGAAGTTTCTCGAGCTCGTCTTTGACATTCCGCTGTCCTACCGCCAGGAAGATGCCCCCCGCCAGCACATTGACAGCATCCTCAAAGACAGCGTCTTCCGTCAGCACATGACCAAATTCCTCGAAAAGTGCGCCGACGCTGGACCGGAGGCACCGCTCTATACTCCTCTTGCCAATCTTTATAATCGAGGCTTGGAGCTGCTCGACGCCTTGGATCCTCTTCCGGAGGATGCCAAGGCGCTGAAGCTACACTTTTCCGTCAACGATCCCCACCACCTATGTGACGGGGTTTTCAAGAAAGGCTTGAGTCCCGATCTCAAGTCGCTTCTTGAATCGCTCCAGCAGGGTGCCGTCGCCGAGATCAACTGGACCAACGTGATTAAATGCGTTGAGGTGAAGGCGAAGGATAGCCCTGCCTTATGCGGTGGGGAATACGACCCTCGTCCGTTACATGATGGTACGTCGTCCTGTTATCGCTTTCATCTGATCTCATCTAATCGGAATTTGCATCTTTTCCTCTAGGCAAAGACCCAGTAGCAAACAATCACCCACGAACCGTTCCCCCTCCCAAGGCGTCGGGCGCTAAAGCTTCGTCGGCCCAGAAAGCTTCGTCGGCCGGTAAAGCTGCGTCGACCCAGAAAGCTGCGTCGACCCGTAAAGGCGCGTCGACCCAGAAAGCTGCGTCAACCCCTAAAGCTGCGTCGACCGGTAAAGGCGCGTCGGCTGCTACAGCTGCGTCGACCGCTAGACGTGCGTTGGCCCAGAACGCTCCGTCGGGCGCTAAAGCTTCGTTGGGCGCTATAGCCGCCTCGGGCTCCAAGAAGCGGGGGCGACCTTCCACTATCGGTGCTGAAACGGAGGCTTCTGTGCCCAAGGCCGCCCGCCAATCCAAAGACCAGACGAGCGCCAGTCAAAACCCTTCGGGATCAGCCAATGCAGCTGAAGTCGACCCTCAGGTGCAATGCGGCCGATACGCGATGGAGCAGCTCTCCAACGTCCTCCTGCGTTCTCACACCATCCTCACCTTGTTCGACAAGGACCGCTTCCAGATTCACTACTACGACCGCAGTGCCATCGTACTCTCTTCGATCGTCAGCCTTTCCACCCCCGAGGGCCAAGCGCTTTTCATCCTCATGCTCATGGGCCTTCGTCGCCTTACATCCGAAGATTTCGGCCTGCGGGATGTTCTGACCGATTCGAACAAGTTTTACAAGGAATTGAATCACTTCCAGACCCAAATCACGCAACGCTCGTCCAAGAACTGGCGCAGGATGTTCCACGGCATGAAGCTCGCCATTGATAGCGAGACGTATACCCTCCAGGACATTCTATTTCGCCAGCCGGGAATAGTTGGGCGCACCACTTGTGTCGTAGCGGCCGAGGACAGCAAGGGAAAGGAGGTTGTGTAAAGATTAGCTGCCCCGTTGACAGACGACAGTCGGAGGTGGACCTCATAGCGCGCGCACGAACGCATGCCGAGGGCGACGAAGGACATAAATGGGTGCTCAAACATCTCCCTCGAGTCTTCGCCTCTGTCGATTTCCCGCTTGCGTCGGTGCAACGCCGCATCTGCGAGTTTATCAATAGCACGGAGACGCAGTGGGTTGGTGGCAAGACTCTTTTCTACGAGAGTCGTATTCTTCGTATCACGGTCTTTGAGAAGTTGCGCCCGCTCCTCGAGGCCCCACAGTCTTTGGTACAAGCTCAGATTTTCTTTGACGTACTTCAAAGTACGTCGGGCCTCTATTATTCCGTTCTTGTTTTACTGATAGATTTTACCTCAGCTCACAAGTGGCTCTACGACCATCCGCGCATCCTCCACCGCGACATCAGCATGAGCAACATCATGTACCGTGTCGACGAGAACAGCGATTGCTTCGGGGTGCCCAATGACTTCGACCTCGCGTCGTTGCGTGAAGACCTGGAGTCCGACACCGCCACCTCGTCGCAACGAACGGGCACGCCGCCCTTCATGGCGATGGATCTCCAAGACCCCGATACCAAAGATGTCCGTCATCTCTACCGTCACGATCTCGAATCTCTCTTTTACGTCCTTGTCATGTTTGTCGTTCGACACAAAATCGTGAACTCCAAGAAACGCGATGGACCTGCCTACGCTATCCACCTCGCTGATAACCCACAACTGGAAGCCTGGTTCGACGCCAAGAAGCGTTGGGAAGACCTTCATGCCACCAAGACCACCTTCTGTATGAAAAAGCCCGCAGTCGTGAAGGCCATGATCCAGCCCGACTTCAAATGCTTCGAGCCATGGGTCACACAGCTGAAAAGTTTATTCCGGAAGGGCCTAAACGCCCGAGATGAAGAAGAGCCAGAGGAACTCAGGACCATGTTTGGCGATGGGCCCGACATTGACGAAGAACCAAATATGAAACCAAAGGCGCGGTACACCGAGGAAACTATGGGCGATTATATTACGTACCGAACTTTCGGGGGGTTATGATGAGATTGGGCAGGGAGCGTCTGAAGCTACGGTATAATTATGACATACGACCGTAGTGTATATTCCGTCTGTACTTTCTAGTGGCCGGCGACTGCGTGTGCTCTACATATGTTTGAGAATTGAATTGATTTCAAAGTATGATGGTGCGCCACGTATTCTCTCGTCAGAACCGAATGGTGTGTACTCTGCCCATCCGTCTATTTGAATCCTGTCGATAGTTCATACTACTCAACTTCAGACTTGTGCGGAATATCTACGGTTCTCTCTCCGCCGGCGACGTGGAATATTATCTTCGGAGTCTCCGTTGCCAGTACTACACGCGTCAGGTCTAAATATTTGGCGGAATGTCGCAAAGTCTGCACTTTGCATAGTCGTTCGCCTGCTAGGAAGTAGGGACCTCTCTGCGGGACGCGCTTCCCCGGACATCACGCGTCCGATGATCATGGTCGGTGCAGTCGCCTACTCGGGCGTGTTAGCCGTGACACTCGCGACGAGAGCTCCGTACCGTGACTGGCTTAACAATGCTTGAAGATACAAGTTAAAGAACTTCCAGTGGTCGTGCTCCCTGGCGTAGACACCAAGATATGTGATGTAAGTGACGGAGTACAAGAGCGCAGATTCGACGAGTATCTGGATGAGTCCGCTGTATGTGCGAGCATTCTCGATTCCACCGACCGAGAGGATGCGAAATATTATCATGGAGGTTGTGAGCATATTAGTGGTAGTAGCCACGGAGTAATAGACGATGTTCCAATTGACTCTGTTGGCCTTGGATGGATCGGAGGTGTCGGCCGCATATCCGAATGTTATAGCCATGTTGAGGCCATGACTAACTACGCTTGTCATTAAATGTCCTGTCTGAGGAGAAAAATCAATGGCTCACCCAGTGCTAAAATAACGCCAACTCCGGGAAGGACCACTACCCTCCAGTCTCGACGATACAGAGTCCAACACCGCCAGATCTTGAACTTTGTTAGCACTGTAGGCAACTTGAAATAACGCGTCTACGAACATTGGTGAGGTCCGCAATCATCACGTTCACTGCCACAGCGCTCCCGCAGACGTCCTGCAGAGCTATATCCCTCGCAGTCCAGTTCCCCTCACCGACACCCATGCGATATCCTAACATGTCGTCCCTAGACTCTCCACGAGTAACAAACGTCGTGTACGCCCCACTCCACCAAATCCCCAAATGAATCGTCGCTAGAGCCCAAATCAGACAAACGATACCAAGAAACCCGGCTCGTTGACGGGAACCACTGTGTGCTCCTACAAAATGGAAGAAGTTAGCTGAAGTAACGGAGACTCAGAAAGTTCCTGCCTATCTGAAACAACGTGTATACGAAAACCATTGTATAGAGTCCGTATGCAAGGGCTTCGATGACGGTGGAGTTGAAGTAGGCTCCCAGGGCATTGATCATCTCCGCCTCTGACATTCCTAGTTTCTCTGCGTTGGTGGACATGGTGGCGACGAAGAGATTCTTTCCTGGCTGATCGCCCAGCTTTTTCGTCTTGAATGCACTTCGATCGTTGCTCTGCCCGTATCCGAGTCAGACCCCTCTTCCAGGTCTAGAGGTAGACGTCGGCGAGACTCCGAGACACAGAAATTCGGGACTGAGTGTGGGTTGGGAAGCCATGCAGAGCTTGTATATATTCAGGCGATGAGGTGATATCAAAGCTGTGGGATAAGTACACCGCTTCGACAGCGTAATAACCATCTAAGACGCACTACTTAAAGACGTGGAGGCGCGTCATATCATTTGTCAGGTCCCGCACATCTGTAGGGCGCTAAACTATGTCGCGAGAAGCAACGGATGTGTAGGTGGACCTACGTTGTTCGCATCAATTCCACAACCGATTAGAGAGCTACACAGGTCGTGCTCAAGTTGACTGCGCATCTTCAAGGCAGGCAAAGGACCAGATGAATGAAGCAACCAGAACGCGTCTGGTATATGAAACGAATGCAGTCTCGAGAACTGAATGACAGAAGACGAAGGCTGGAGTACTGAGGAAGACGATCGGATACCGGGCCGTCCCTAGATCAATCTATAATTCTGGCTTATGTCATGGAGAAACAATCCTTTTCCACCACCGCTACCATGTCTTATTTGACGATAACCCAAGGAAACCTCTGCATCCAATCAGACCTACGCCAACACTTCACCTCCCCCCTTCTCCATCACCAATCACCAAATAACCCGCAGAGCTCGTCGACGCAATTTTCGCGCAGGAAGCGGACGCACATGACTTATGTCAATACGCGTTAGTCTGCAAGGCTTGGGTACCGGCTGCTCAGCGCTATGTTTACCGCTCCGTTGAACTGCTCAGCGCCGAGTGCTTTAGACGGTTTCGCTTCGTTATAGAGTCCTTTCCTCATTTCGCCGTGTTTGTCCGACAGATCTTCAGTCTCTTCAAGCATATAGAGCTACAGATTATTGATAATGTTACGATATTCCGAAAAAACCGTCCTTGAAGATTCTCAAAATACACAATTTGACGCCTCAGCTCGCCGACGATAATTCCAAGGCGCTCTGCTACTCAAGTTTCTGAATTTCAACGCTGCATTTGGACGTACTATTGTCAGTGTCTTTCTCCTAATAGTATCGTCCACCTTGATCCTGATTATGCTCATACGCAGAGTTATAATAATGGTACGGCACCGCTACATCTCCGTATTGGCTTCCAAACTCTGGCTTCTGCTTCTCTCCTTTCAGCCCAAAGAATCTCTTCAATTTCGAGCCGGTACCCTCTTCTCTAGCAGGCTGCCACCGCTCATCGGTTCGTACGGGATATGAGCAGCTGGGATATTGGTCCCGCATAGGAATGGGTCTGTCTGGATCGGGAGAGTACTCGATCCGCTTCTGTTGGTATGGGCCAGCTTTCAAGACCTGCGAAGCTGGCGCCATAGTGACGATGTCGCGATTGCGCATGCCCGTGCGTCTGCCCTTCCGGTCTAGGAGAACCTCTTCGACCCGCTCGTACTGCAACACGGTGAAGTCCTCGTTGCTGTATGTACGATGCGCGCGATCTCTGGAATCGCTGCGCGAGCGCGAGCGCGAGTGACGACTGCTTCGACTTCTCTCATCATCATAATCATCGTGATGACGGCGTCTGGAGCGGCCGCGGCTACGGTGGCGACTTCTGGAGGGCATGTGGGAATGAGTCTGATAAAGCTGGGATTCGATGAGTTCGGTGGGAGTGGGGAAAGGAAACGACGATGGGTGAGAATGGAGTGGTCTTCTGCCATTTATGTCCTGGGGGAAAGCGCCGATCCTTATTGTTCTCAGGAGACAAGGGTTGCTGTTGCTACGCAAGTGGAAGCGCAATTTAGTAATTTAAGTTCCTTTACCCTCATCAAGACTTGACGCCGGGTACACTTTTCTTCTTCTAAGTTAGGTCAATCCCTCTAGGAAAGATTCTCTATACCTGCGTTACACGCTGAGGGATTGATACAGAACTCGGACGGGAGATGCCGAAATGATTATTGTTCCCAGTAGAGGACAATAGTAAGCGTGGAATCGGTTGCCATTCTTCGGATCGTCATCAATAGCAGGGACCCATCAAACACTGCTTTACACCTTGGAATATATAAGGCGTGCGTAAAGTCAGTGATGCTCACGAAACAATTCTCCCCACCCTCAGAATCCCCTCCGCCTCTCCCCACCTTCATCTCAGATCGAAGCAGCCTCACCTCAGCTGATGGCTTCCCACCGTAGCCGCAGCCGCTCGCGCCATCGACACCACCGCCGCGAGACAGCCGCGACCGTCACAGACACAGAAGCCACGAGCGCGGCCGACGCGATCGCGATGATGATTACCATCACCGTGGCCGTTCGCGAGACAGAAGCAGACACCGACACCACAATAGAGAGCGAAGTCATGATGGAGATAGAAGTCGACACCACGACAGGGATAGAAGCCGCCGCCGAGACCAGGACTACGTCCTCTTCACGCAGCGCCACGAGAATGGACGCTACGCCCTCGAGAACAGCGTCGAGGTGACCGCGGACATGGGGAAGGACTTGGTGAAGGGTATGATGGCGATGAAGCTACACGACTCCACGGAGACGAACTCTGTTTCGATCGCGGGAGAGCGGCGGGGGCGACACCACCAGAACGTGATCGCTGCGGCGCCATACCAGAGCGCATACCAGCCTGTGAACGCGAATCCGTACCAAGACACGAATTGGAACGCGTACCAGAATCCGAACGGGAACGCGTACCAGAATACCAACCCATACCCCGATCCGAATACGTACGCGGACCCATACCAGAATACGCCGCCCGTGAGCCCATACAACCCAAGCAGATCCCTTACTCCCATCATCCCCGACATCGTCACGCCCGGCGCTGCCGCTACGCTCAATCACACCGGGGGGTGGAGCCAGCAAAGAACCTCTGACAGCGACGGTACCCCTACCCCCACTCGTGTCAGGAATTTGCCATTCCCGTCTACCAGGACGAGGAACTGGAACTACAAGTAATGACCTGTAACATAAATGTCTGTACATCACCGGGACATTGCAATTTATATGATCGCGGCTCAGTGTAATCTTCTTTGATAATCAGTACAGTATGGACTAGTGCATCAACGGTGGCCTCGACTCCGAGAATCATATACCTAATATCACAGCAGCGTTTCGCAGGCTTGCGTTAATACCCCCAGTGCTCCTGGGGGAAGCGAATGCAGGTGTGCATTAAGCAGATACATTAATTTGTGGCGCACCAAATTGTCTGTAGACTACCAAGGCAGAATCAGAACGTCACACAGGTAGCTAAGTGCGAATCGTTGCTGGGAAGAATCCCCGGAATTGGAAAGATGTGAGGTGCACCAGCCACGACGGTAAGAGTACGTCATGATCATCTCAACCACTCTACAGATCGAGGCGCTTGGCTTTCTTCGATCCCCTTGTTTCATGCTAAATTTTCAGAATAAGTGCCCGCTTATCTCGTCTCGATCAGGAGTTTGTTGACGGTCCTACACGTGTCTCTTCCTGCTGAATGATACTTCGAAATGCATTCACTGTATAGAGTTGTTCTGGCTTGTGGTAAAGGATTTGATCCTCATCGAGAATGAGTCCCTGTTTGCGCGTCTTCTTCCGACGCCACACTATACATGCCGACGGGCTTTTTCTCCGCTCGTCTCGCGAGACTAATAGAAGATTCGCGAATATCGCACTAAAACGAGACACTCAGGACGTCATTTGACGAAGTCTGCTCGATCTCATCTCTCCATCAGGCCACGTTGAATGCATATCATGTATTATTCATTCCATCTCCTATCTACGCCACTGGAAGACCGCACCTCCGCGCAAGAAACATCACCAAAAACTATAAACAGGGGAATAAGAATACTACTAAAGCACTAAACATGTCATTATACTATATAGAAAAAAGAGAGTGAGTATGAGTGAGGTATGCCATCCATTCCACAACGCGTGTAGTAAGGGGGAAGTCGTACGTAGCAGACGTACGAAAAAGAACAAGGAAGAGGAAGACGTATAGGAGCAACGATAAGAGAACCAAGCGAACGGCACTAAGGTTATAGCAGCCCACACTCCCGCAGATGCTGCTGTAACAGGATATCCTGTACCGCGCTCAACACGACTAAAAGCATAGGCATTAGCTTTGAGGCATGGACGTAAACGACGTACTTACACTTTATCTGCTGCGTATCCGTCGCGCACGTCAAATGTGTGTACACCTGCTTCCCGCTGCTCTGATTGAGCCCCGTAAACCGCTTGCTCAAGAAGTCGCAGGCGAGGTCGTAGTCATCACCGCCGTTGAAATCGGGGAAGTAGTCGCCCAAAGGCGAAAGTGGAAGTTTTTGCCGGAAGAGATCGATTTTGTTGAGGAAGAGAATCTGTAGGACGTTAGTAGATCTTAGCATTGTAGAAAGGACTTACGATACTGGTCTTGACGAACCACCGGGAATTACATATGGAGTCGAACAAGGTCAAGGCCTCCTGCATACGATTCACGCTCTCGTCCTCGTACAGCATCTGATCGTACTCGCTCAAGGACACCAAGAACACCAAAGCCGTCACATTCTCGAAACAATGTATCCACTTTTTTCGCTCACTCCGCTGACCACCGACATCGAACAGCTTGTAGGTCAGCTCGCCGACCTTGAAGGTGGTCTCGGTGATACCAGTAGTCTTGACACGCGAGCGCAAGATATCCTGGTCGGTGGGGAGATAGCCGGGATCGGAAATACGCGCGAGGGATTCAAAGTAGTACGTCGCCGAGTCGTTGAGCTGGAACTCGCGTGCACGGGCTACGGCGCTGGTGATGGCGTGGTCTGCCCACAGCGCATTGAGCGAGCTGAGAACATCTGGCGCGAGCGTGTCGGCATCGAGCTGCTGGGGCAGGGCTAGGATGATCGACTTGGCGCCCTCGTTTGCCGGTGCGAGATTAAGGGAAAGCGCCGGAAGAGCTTCCAGGATTGCGCGCATGGACTGGATGGTATTGGAATAGATAATCTCCTTGTACGAGTCGCGCTCCTGGTCGTTGTATCCGCCATGGTGGATAAGCTTCATCTGCTTGAGGACAGTGGACTGTAGCGGGCGGCATTTTCAGGAGGCGGTAAAAAGGTTAGTCATGAGCGCGCACCTTGCCCGACTCGCCGGCACCGAGGAGCAGCATCTTAATCTCGTTCTTGGCCGTCATCCTATCCTTCTTGAGCTGGTTCTCGATCTCCTCATTGCCTACAGACGAAGGGTAAGCTGCGTTATAGCACGAGCATTGCAGAAAAAACGTACGGGCTTTCGCCGCCGGATCGTCCGCGGGACTCGATGAGCAGTTACCCATTGTGCGTTAAGGAGCGTCGGCAATGTCCTTGCAATAAAGCAAGGCGACAAGAGAAGGGAGGAGGATGGAGGAGGGAGACAGCAGGAAAAGGAGAACCTGCACGTTTTAACAAGGGTTAGCCCCATTGCAAATTCCCTCAAGAGGAGCAGCGGGTCCTTCCGGCAGTAACAGGGACAAATATCGCGCGGCACTCGGCTCCTATACGCTCGCTTTACCACAACCTTTTGCCTGTTCCTCCTGGCCGTCTCGCTCAGCGCTTCCATGCGTAGTCGGTTGTCCATAGGCGATAGTCGGCGCGCTCTGCTCGACGCGTGCTTACGTACCATCTCTCTATCCTAGCCCCGACATCAACATCACTCAAAATCAAAACTCCAATCAAAATAGCCTAGAACGCCTTGCCCCTGTGGAAATAGCCGCAAGACGTGTTCTCAACTTGTGATTCTTCCAACACGCGATAACGTCTTGCCTGGCTCGTTCATTGAACTGGAAAGAGCAAGTTGAGCGTTTACATACTTAAAGTAAAGCATTAGCTCGTTTCCTTACTACGTCTGCATAGGTCTTCGGATGATCCTAATCCCACTCATCCCCTTCATGTCCGTGAGCCGAGCATCGTGGCGGGACTTGGCGCAACGTTCCCGATAACGTTCCTTATTTAGAATGTACCTGTCGCGACCAAGTCGGGCCGACGCCTATACCTATCTCCAGAGTCAGAGTTGGCCCAAAACATCTCTAAAGGAAAAACTGCAGTCAAGAAGGATGCAGTCACGTATATCAAACGCGCGCTGGGGTCTAGCCCTACAGATCATTTCATTGTAAGCAAGTTTCAAGTCGAAAAGCCTCCACGGGTGGAATCTATCCAGCGCTAAACAAGCAGTTTTGATTGAGCACTGTTTGACCTACTCTATTCCCGACATAGTGAATGCAATTCCTGCAGCACCTCCTCAGCCAACGACTCTCGAATTCTGATGCCGCGAGCGGACAAAAGAGCCTCGTCGGAACGCACATCATGTGCTCCGAATCATGAATAGAATCAAGTCGGAAGAAGAAGAGGAAATAGGGACTCCGCGGGCTTCGTGTGTTCGTGGGCCATACAAAGTAGATAGCAGACAGAGGTCCAGGTTTCGAACAACCCAACCCGTATATAGCACTGTGCAGATCCTTTCAACTTGAGGAACACGAGCAGCCAACCCGACGATTTCCAACAGTCCAAAACATCCTGATCGGGATCGCCAGGCGCAGGAGGAAACGTGTTCGGAAACATTTGTTACAGAGCTTAGGCTAAAGCATATGAGAGTCGCGTGAACCGAACGTTGACCGAACGTGGATGGGAGCATGATGATCGGACGATCGTGCCGTCATGTTGATTACGTTTGCTCTTTCCTCTCATGCACCACTGCAACGACTGGCGTCTACATAGTATGCTCCTATTTCTTGACGATTCCACACTTCAATGGTCTCCCGATCCTCCCTGTCTGCCTTCTCTGCTAGCACCAAGAACTCAAGGCGTCGACTTGAGTTTGTTTCTGGAACACGCTAATATCCGATTGAAGCGCAGACTGATACAGTTCTGCATTCCCTTCGTGAACTTTTATGTATCCCTCATATGAACATTCCTTTGAAGATATGGTCCTTTTCACAAGTTCGCGCCCCAAGGCTACTGGATGACACCCATACAAGTGGAAGGCGTCTACTTACTTCACTTACTATGGTCTCAGCGTCGCGTCCGATGCCATCACACCCGTGTTTGTCAGAAATGTTCAATTGGGCCGCAATGATATCGATATAGTAATGCTAGTGAACGCGGTTGAACGCGCCTCGGGGGACATAGTACAAGAATTCGGACCAGCGAATCCATATGCAAAAACACAGTGTCTCGTCTCCTCAGACCTCAATGACGTAGGACCTCCCTCCTATATCATAATACAGGTCAGTAATATAAAAACATCATCAGAGCGCGAGATGTACCCTAACGATAATAGTTTCAGTAAAGACATAGTAGCAGAAATGCACAGTCAACTCACAGGAGTGCGGCGACGAGTCAAGTCCGTTGTGCATACCAAACACTCCCCGCGTTCATAGGTCTCGGGGACATGGACAGGAAAGTTCTGCCCAAAACCTCCAGGTGGCGGAATGGTGCAGGGAACAGTACGTGAATTGTCGAAAAACCTGCGATCCGGCCACCCACAGCAAATGAACATGAAGAAGTCATGCTTTGGTTGCTCCCGGCACTGTGCGTAGTATCTTCTCTCACTGACGCACATTGTTGTCTCTTATAACGCATATGATAAACGGAACATTAGAGAGACGAGGACGCAAGGCACTCATTGAAATATGTGGGTGGTGCGAATTTGATGTTTGCTTGGGAAAAGCTAGAAGCGCACCGTCAGGAAAAGCGCAAGGAGAGGAGCGTGCAACGTACAAGTGTGCGTTCTGTTCAGTGGATGCCCTTTGTCAACCCCACCACGCACATCTTTATACTCTCGCGGCTCTTTTCGCAAGGAACGTCTAAATTTCTAAGGCATTACGATGAGAAATGGGTAGCGCTATCTAGCTGTCGAGAATGCGCTGTCTACATGCCAGGACTTGTAATCCTACACAACATGAACCAATTAGATGCATTGGTCAGGACTGGACGGGCTTTGCGGAGAGCATCGTTCATTCCCTGGACTTCTTATCTCGGACGATAAGTACAATATGATCCAAGAGACTCTGAATGCCCCACCGACGCCAAAAGAGATTTTTATAACTGTTACGAAGGCGAGGACGAGATGGAGAACAGCAACTAAGCCCGTCGGGACCTTAAAAGCCGTCGCTTGTCAATTCAATCTGCCACCCCGAGGGAGCGCACATTACTACATACCACTGTGTCTTCTCATAGGAATCAGATACATCTAATATTGGAACCATAGTAGGGCGCACGAGTCGGTTTCACGGGCACGCCACAGTGGATATGATCAAAATGTTTGCCTCTCTGGCAGGATCCGTGGACATCAGAGTATCTATGGTTCGCCATGTTAGGCTGTGGACCGTGACGTCGGCTCGTGTCGACACTGTCAAGTCTAATCTTATCCTTCCCGCGCACATTGGCATCAAATGATGAACCGCGGCTCAACGTGATGACTTGATGACGCATTGCTACGCAACCAGCGACTTCCTAAGTGTGCTCGCGTGAATCCAAATCACACGTGCACTTCGAACTGTATCCTCTCAAGGGTCGAGCCTACTCATACCTACTGTAGTCCTGACTGTTGAGCTTCCGTAAAGACGACAACTGCACACTGAGTAGAATAACATGTATGAGATTTGGTAGACCTGGTGATTACTATTTCTTGAGGGTACATGAGAAGTGCGCAGTCAAGTTCTTCAAAGGTATACAGGTGAAGGCATGGAAAAATATCCACCACATTTACTACCGTCAGTACAAGAAACGCGTTCGTGGTTGCCTGCTACTGAGCGGATCAGCTTCCCTGGTACTTGCTCTCGCAGCCCGCCGCCGTTCGCCCAAATCCGCTACTGTATCTTTGACATAATTATACACGATCTTGAAGCGGAGTCTTTGAGAGCACATTTGGAGTAGCATGGCTTCCATCTGTGCGCCTTCCCGTAACTCCGTGTCTAAGCTGCGTCGTCATTGACTCAAAAATTTCATCGAAGGAAAGAACGTACAGAATCGACCGGTGCGGAACATATCATCTGCAAGAAGAGGCCGTACGACGTACTGAAGCGCGTTCTTGAAGGTGACACGGGAAGGCCCGGGCATCATCCTACACACCACATCCCTCGCCGCATGTAAGTGGGCACCATACAGACTAAAGTCTCTGTTCGGTGCGCAGAGCTTATTAAACAGACCGATATTCTTGGAGAGAAAAGTCGTCATGTGGAGATGCATTGGTGGCGGATCCGGTCGGCGCTGATTGTCTCCTTCCTGCTTAAGTATTCGCAGCCCGTCGAGGATATCCATGATGATATAAAGCTCCAGAGAGACGGTCAGAGTGACCCGTGGTTCAGAGGGTATGACCGGCGGGGGATGGCCATGGAAGGGATTCGTAAGGAGATGAGGTCTACCGCCATGTGGCGGGCAAAGTCAGTCTGCAAAAAGGCACTGTACTGACGGGCCTTCGAGCAGCTATCTCGAAATCCATATTGGTATAGACAGCCATATAAAGTCGATCCAACTTGTAGATCTGGAGAGCTTCCAGACACGTGGCGCAGACGAATGGAGATGCGGAACAGGCAGTCTGTAAGGGCTTTGACGTGCCTCTGGTGCTGCATCATCGTGGCAGATCCTCGAATGAGGTTGTGGCGGATAGAGGCACAAAGCTTATACAGCTTCTCGATTTCGTCGTCTGCGAAGGTACGCTGGACGGAATGGTCTATCGGGGGGTCATGCACTCGAGTTGATCGATGTGCCGCGGTTGCTGCAGACTGGGATGAAGAAGGTTCGACGAAAACAAGACAGTTCGTGAGGAGCTGGCCCCGAGATTCGAAAAATTTGGCGGTGATTTCGGGTGGTAATAGGAATTGGGATGAGTTGAGGATCTCAAGCGATATTTCGACGTAGATGAGGCAGTCGTGAACGAGGGCGCATAGGATCGACATAGCATGCGCAGGATCGGCAAGATCAACTGGGTCGCATATCGAGAGTATCCTGCAGGAATAGTGAGTGGTCGCGACTCAGAAGTGTTCATGGACGTCGATGTGAAGCCAAGATGGGTGAGAGAGTGTTTAGTGATGGAGGCGTGCGAAGAACAATAGGACTAGCTTTTATACCCTTGAGGGCCGTTTGCGTCATTGTGGGTCCTGTTTCTCAGGCTCGCACCTACACCTAGACGTGTAAGGTCTACAGCCTTCGGGGCTCATTAGGGAGTTTAATGGTTGATTTTATGGACCGTCGCTCGTGGTCTATGCTATAAGGGCCATCCGGCGAACGTCAAGACATCTACTCAATGGCATGATTCGTGGTCAGCAAGTTCAGATGAACGTTACGACTACGAGAATATGCAAAGTGTCCATTCCTCCGATGTTTTCGTCATACCAATGTAGACCTATAGCATGTAGGACATCAAATTTAGCCACCGGACAGAATGGGAATCTCAGGACCCACTTCCCATGACCATCACCCGTGTGTGGGTGCACCCCGATCAGTTCACACTGAAGTCCTTCCCCGGTTACCCTCCCCTCGCACCTGGTATAGTCATGGGCTACAACCAGGTGCTGCGTCTGGTATGATTCCAAAAGAGCTGTATTCTGCAACCATCTATAGGCCGGAATTTGCTTCGCCATCGTCTGCACCAGAGCTCGGTGAGCGTACAGTGATTGCGCTTCCATGATTGCTGTGGCATCTCGCCAGGACTCACCAAATTTGCGCCGATCGTGATGCCGTTTTTGGTGGGTCACGGTCTCGTCACAGTCATGTGATGTTAGCGTGGGATGCATGAGGTACCTTACTGTGCGACGATGATCGAGAGCCCAGTACGCCGCCAGTTCTCGATTATGACGAGATACTGACGAAAATGAGATGGGATGCCCATCAAGAAGTGATAAACTTCGCCGCGGTCGAGAGCATGCGGTCTGGTTTGACTTCGATTGAAGCGCCAATTCGTCAACAACTGTTGAACAAGTTGACGTTCTTCGCGCGCGTAGATCTCACGATTTGGAGAGCGTGACAAGAAGTCAATAAAACGAGAGGAAAGGTGATGCGTATTTCGTGAATGGTGCTTGTTCTGTGGAGGGTAAGACCAGCTACGGATGCAGGTTGCTAAAACGCGCTGCGTTGATTTTAATATGTAGTAGAGCGCGCAGGAATAGGCAGGCGTACTTCCTTGGATTGCGAGCAACAAGGGATGAATCGTCTCGCATTCTTTAAAACGTTTTTATTAACTTGCCTTCGATTTATGTTGTTAGAATGTTGTTAGTGAAACGCGATGGCAAGATACGGACGGATCAACGTTGAGCTTTGCGATGGTGGAAGAAGAGTCGAAAATAGCGGACTGTCTGCGCGTTTCAGGAACAGGATTTGAAATGGAGCATGGAGGGCCTGAAGTACCTACAGCAACCTTTTCATAATCCTCCCAGGTGCATAAGCTTCTGCACCATTGAGTTCGGGGAAAATATGCCATTCAGCTCCCTTGAGCGACGAAGGGAAGTCATGGCGATCGAAGAGACTGAGGCTGCGATGAGTACAAGAAAACAAGACCTTGACCTCTAGATACGACGGTTCACAAGTAGTAATCCCTTCGCATTGACACTGTCGACTGTCCAACCTGTAAATGTTTTGCGCTCGGCTACGACCAACTGTCCGGAATCGTGGCCGGAAGAAAAAGTGATCGAGAATGGGAATCGATCGGTAATTGATCGACGTCTGAATTAGGCAGGGCGGACTTTTGCCACTGACAGCGACCATTGTAACCCTTCGTATTGCCAGCAACCGCATATCAATCTAGTGCTACGGTGATTCGAATCTTGCATGAGGACTACGAGTCGTCATCTTACTTACTGTCCTTCCCCCAGACATAGGCTTGTCTCGCTCCGAGTCTTCCACGAAGATCTTTCTCGCCACAATTCAACGTACGCTTCACTAAATTAATAGTGCATCGTACTCATTGGACCTCAGTCGCATCTACTATGTGCATTGTTTTCTGGACCCTGGAGCACCCGGATTATGCACTGTATATCAGCGCTTCTGCCTTTCCTTGCTAAAGGAACATGAGATAACGCGAATCCCCAGCATTATGTGTACAAACCGGGATGAGTACCTCTCCCGACCGACCTCCGATGCTCATTTCCACGACTTTGACCATGGAGCATCCGGGGAACCCGGATCCACATCAGGCCAGATTTTATCAGGCATCGATCGAAGAGGTGGAGGGACGTGGTTGGGACTCAAACGCTCCGGGAGACTTGCTGTCCTGTACGTCTCCGCATTCCATCCCAAGAGACATTCTGATCAATTCACCAGGACGAATATCACCGAACCCTACCAAACATTTGAGTCGACCAGGGGAACTCTAGTCTCGTCTTTCCTTCTATCAGACTCATCTAATCCTCTTGAAGACGAAGTGGGAAAGATCATTCCGCAGGACGCTCAATTCGCTGGGTTCAATCTCCTGCTTCTGGCACCCCAGAATCCCGTCAATCCGCTAAATTTTGACGCGTCTTTCGTTTCAAACAACGGTGCAGGTGGTAGCCTCCATATTCGGAGCCTCGCCGCTGACGAGCGCGCATGCGGAGGCTTTTCGAATGGCATAGACGCACAAGACGGTGGCGACTGGCCGAAAGTCAAACGCGGAAAAGAAATGTTCGCGTCTATCATCGACGAGCCACTAGATGAGGGGGCACTAACGGGGCAGCTATTCCAACTCTTGACGTGCGTGTACTTTTCCTCTTGGAAATGGGCATTCCATTCTACAGACAATTACTGACAGCTTCCACAAGCGAACACTGCCCTGAACCTGTGACGCAGCGCGCAGACTTGCGTCGTACAATTCAAGTCTTACCTTTTTTGATCCCATCCAGTCTTCCGGAGGCGGATAGGGTTTATGGGACTCGCCTGTCGACAGTGATCCTGGTCAAGCGCGACGGCTCGGTGCTTTTCATTGAACGCGACGTGTGGAAGTTGGTGGACGGGCAAGTCACCAAGATGGATCCCCCTTCTGAGCGCATCTATCGCTTCCAGTTGGATTTATAGCTTGTATGTCCCGCAATATATGTATTTCCAACTTCATCAGAGCTTGAATATTCCAAGGCCAGTGTGCTTGCGTGCAAGAAACAACAGTGATATTGAAATGTAGACGATGACAAGGACACAACGCGGCGGTAAGCTATGTATCACTAGTGCCGAAGCTTCAACGACACTTACGGAAGATCCTTCGTCGAAGATTGCGCCAAAGAAGATCACTAATGCAGACTGCGGAAGAGACGTCGTCGTCGACCAACGAATCCTCCAATCTATAGTCGTTTATGCAGAGGAAGATAGTCTACATGGAAGTGGGTGTCCTTCCCGCTCCTCTTTCTCCCTAAGAATATTCTTCCACGCGTTGCGATGCCCTGTGACAAGGAACACAACGCCATTCCAAATCGAACATGGAAAGTGGGCGACCGCGTGCCAGAGGTCGTGCCGCCGTTTAATCGTCAGCTTGCACACTTCGTAGAGAGGTTTAAGAGCGACAGTCGTTGCGAGAATCTGAATATATATCATAAGCAACGAACTGAAAGCTCACGGAAGAAGGCCTACTTGACCATACCCAAGCGAATCCCATTTTGCGTCGGCTTTGTACGCCGGCCAGCCACCTGAGTCTTCGTGTAGCACTTGAAGGATATCATTCCAATACTTCGGCATGTTCGGTATCCAGACACCTACCCCGCCCGCCCACGTGAGGTACGCAATGAAGACTAGGAGAAATCGCAGCCACTGGTGGGAATAGGTCACGACAATCCTATGCGAAAAGCGGGTCAACAAAATTGGATGTGCGCACGGTACAGAGCGCACGCACCAATTCGATAACGTCCAGGACCTTACGAACCTCCACGGCACCTGCACAAACCGGAAAAACCTCCACGGCCTGACCTTCTTTTGATGTCGCTTATGCTCCCGCGCGATATCGAACACATGCCGAATGGTGTATACGATATAGAAAAATGGAAAGAGCGGGAAGAGGAACAAGCTTAAATCCACCCATTGGATCATTTTGAATGTCCTATAGATGACGAACTGCTGGAGTGTTTGCACCGAGCAGCGCTGTCCCTCGAAAACGTAGTCCGGCGCGTCATAGATAATGAACGGAAGAATAAACCATTGAAGAACCATCGCGCATGTCAGGGTAGCGATCAACTTGTGAGACGTCCCGCCGAGGCGGAGGTATAGGTTCGAGCGCTTGTTTAAGAACCACCGTGCGGTGCTGTACGCAAAATAGATCGCGAGCGGGGAGATCGTGAGGGTTAAACAGAAATGGGCGTCCGCGACAGATAGCCTTCGACGCGCCAAGCTGATGAACGTGGCCACAAAGATGGTGTACACCTGCATGAAGATGACATAGACGGATCCTTCGACGTCTTCATGAGACCATGTCATGAGTATAGCTAAAAGGTATCAGAGTCAGTCTTCGTGTCGCTTTGAAGGGATTGATCAGGCGCACCCAAGCACACATTGGCGATGAAGGCTAGGAGACGCGTAATTGAGAATACGACAAGGAGAAAAAGTGGGACAACTAACCAGATAGTCGTACGGAGTATCCTTGCACATCCAGATCGCGGTCGCTTCGGGCAATGCAGTCGAGATACTCAAAGGGATTCCGTTCGTACTGTTGGAGCTCATGGCAGCCAGAAAAGGAGATCTGCTGGTCGAGAGACCTTAATCATTCGACGAACACCCGTGAACCTGATATTGTTGAATCAAGCGTGTTTCAGTTTACGATGAGAAATATTACGGGACTTCAAGAGACCTTTTCGAAAGATTCCGAGACATGGGCGCCTCAGACCAGACTTAATATCAACGGATGATGGGAGGATGTGATTTCGAGCTCTCACATCCAAAGAAGAATAAAAGGTGGACCGTCTGCGGAGAGTTGAGCTGCAGCTACTGTAGAATCAAGTCCTTGATGTACCCACCTGACGTTTTTTCACGCATTTTCAAGTCGAGCTCCCCGAATTTGGCTTTGAGCCGCCCACGCTCGAGTACCTTCCAGCATGCCAGCTGTTTTGATTGCTTGATAGTCTTGCCTATTGCAGGCAGAGTGCACGATGGTTAAAGGAAGGCCGAATGTGGACGTCGATCGATCGATCGTGATGGTCCACCATCCATCGTTGTAGACCCACCATGATCTGATGGGGACAGTGCTACCTAGCGGCACTAATTCTTATTGGACTTTATTGCGCACCCCTGGGAAACTTCAAGGCCTGTGGACCCGCTAACCGCGAACACTGCCAGAGGCATCGTCTCACATATATTTTGCTCTCATCGACTTGGCGGCATCTGTCTTGAAATTCAACTACCACTCCTAAATACAGCTTCCTGGCGGAAGAGAGCAACCATGTTTATATAACAGACACCATAGAAGGCGCATTCACCACATCCGTCCCTCCTCGACGCTATCATGAGCTCTAATGTCTCGGATCAGGGCTTACGTAGAGTGTATCGCGCGCTGCGACCGCGATCCCGATATTCAAGGTTATGCTGTACGATTATCTGGTGAGTAGTCTCTTTCTAGGTGGCACCTCAATTAAGAGTCTGGCAGTCTTCATCGCCAACGTGTGCTTGGGTATGCGCATTCGCAGCGAAAGACTCAAACCGAACCCAATAGCTATACTCATGACTTGGTCGCACGACGACGTCGCGGAATCTGTCTATGTCATCTTCATGCAGGTTTACACCATCCTACTGGCTACGTTCATATGATGCGTCGGACACTGTCCATTGCGGACGCCCATTTTTGTTTGACCCTCACGGTGTCCCCGCTCGCGATCTATTTTCTGTATAGTACTGTGCTATGGCTCACGAACAAGCGCTCGAACCTATACCTCCGCCTCGGGAAGTCTCACAAGATCATCTGTTTCCTGACCCTCCTGATGGCGATCCAATGGCTTATTCTTCCGGTCATTATTTATGGGGTGCCGGGTTATGTGTTTGACGAGGATCCCTGCTCAGTCCACACACTCGAGCAGTTATTGTTTTATAGGGCATTGAAGACGGTGCAGTGGCTGGATTACAGTGTCTACCTCTTCCCGCTGTTCCCCTTCTTCTACATCGTGTACACCCTTCGGCATATGTTCGATATCGCGTGGGAGCATCAGCGACATCAAAAGAAGGTCACACCGTGGAGGTTCTTCCGGTTTGTGCAGATCGCATGGACGTTCGTTCGGTCGTGGACGTTGTCGAATTGGTGAGTTTTGCGACCGAGGTATTATGATCTTGCTGAGCGGCGTTTTTGCATAGGATTGTCGTGACCTATTCTCACGAGTGGATGATATTTCTTCTCGTCTCCATCGCGTACGTTTCATGGGCGGGCGGAGTCGGCGTTTGGATACCTAGCATGCCGAGTTTCTGGAATGATGTCTCGAATTAATAGGCAAAGACAGGTCAATACCTGAATCCGATGATAAATGGGATTCGCTTGGATTTGGACAGGTAGGTTTGCTTCGTCAGCTCCTCATTCGACTTTTCATAAATTTAACGGTAGCTTCTTGCCGCGACTGCCGCCATTCAACCACTATACGAGGTATGCAAGCTGACGATCAGACGGCGGCACGAATTGTGGCGCACGGTCGCGGGCTATCCGCGCTCGTTCTGGAATGGCGTTGTCTTCCTCGTCACGGGACACCGCAACTCGTGGAAAAAGATTCTCCAGGAGCGGGAAGATCCAGAGGCGAATGCGGAATCGCTTCCTCTGCGTAAGCACAAATACTCCAATTCGTTGAGTGAAAGCAACGCCGAGGATACCGTGTGCTTGGTGCGCCCCGAGTACTCGAGACACCAATCGTCGGGGTCGTATAGTAGTATGCCCTACACAGGAAACTCTCTTACACCGGATTATCATGTCTTCACGCAATGATCAAACTGGGTCATGACCAACATTTTGTGCGTCAGTAAACACGTTATCTCGTAACTCAGATGGGGCTGCATCTGAGCAAAGCATTGAGCTCCTCGTTGTCTGAGAGAGAGCTTTGCCAGCTTAAAATCAGGGATACAAATGGTGGCTCTTGAACTAGGATACCCCATCGGGATTTAGCGTATCAACCGTGGCAAGCACGTCTCGTACGTAGGAGTAAGTTGGCGTAGGGACGTATGATGACCAAGTCGTTAGTCCTTACGCCTCCAAGCAGTGCCTTTGGTACCCAGCTGAGTAAATACTTCCTTCCTTCCTTCCATTGCGATCGATCGACGTGCAAATTCGGCATCGTGTGAAGAGAATTCCTACTCACTACCTTTTCCCATCGGCAAAAAATGCCAAAGTCGATGATAATGTGCTATCATTGAACAATGCTCGGAGTCGTACAGAAGCGACCGTTCATAAAGTGTAGTGTGTGGCGCTCGCATGCAACATCTCCCTGCTCTTGTCGTGGAACTGCAATCGATCTCCACAGTCTTCCGCTCATGGTTTTTACACATCCTCCTATTGAGTAAACGAATCATACCTTTCTTCCAGCCAATGATTTTGGTCTCCATGCGTCCATCCCGGACCTACATCTATACAATACACTATACAGATGATATCGTGCAATCCATGTCGATCCGACGTCACTGATTTCTTAGTGGTGGTGTTCGAACGTCATGCACCGCTTTGACCCAAGTCTCTGTTCGCAGACGAGATCTAGATTCTACATGCCACCGCACTGTCGATGAGAGGTTGTCTCGCTATCCCCCCGTATTATCTTATCCATCCACACGCTCCTAGGCGCGTACGGCACTTCTAGCATGTCACAAAGCGCCCGGTCTGCACTGCGATCTCGTTTCTTATTAGTGAACGATTTCAGATAGTATGATATAGTGAGCATTGAACCCCTCTCCTCCAAGATGTTATCCTAGTAAAGTACAGTAAGTACCAGATAGCGCAATCAGGTGCTGGTTGAATGACAAGGGGTTGGATTTAGCAAGCATGTTGATGTCCGCATTCGTGGTGCAGAAAAAGAAAAGAGAACCGTCGCCTCCAAGGAAAGTAAACACTGCTCGGTAATTGAGCAATTGAACACGGTATAATAAAATTAGGAGCTCACCGTTGGGAATGTAGTAGGAGGGGTCCAAGAAGCGGAAGTAGAAGGAGATGATTGAAAGTTTGTTCGAAGACCGTGACTGCATACTTCGAGGCCTTGAACTCAAGGGTTTCCTGTTGCGATCAACGCCACAGATCTCCGTGCTATAGTAGCTTCGAGCGTATGAAATCCTCCACCGCGAGAAGGACGGTAGTAAAAGGGTCTAATAACCAAATTGAGAGGAAAGGAAAATCCACAAGAATAAATTAGCACGGTATTATACTTTGTTCAAACTGAGCAACAACCTATATCAACGAATCCAACTTTGCCAGAACATCCAGCACAGCGGCAACGAGCTCGTATGTTGTGTCATCTCCCGCGTCGCCACCCTCACCCATGCCTTTCCTAACCTCGGATAGTAAACCAACAACACTCTCCCGCCCATCGCCGACACTGCCCATCGCGATGCGACTGCCACCTTTCCTTCGCCCGGGAGTACTACTGCTCGCGCCAGCTCCCTCGCCTCCATACGGCCAGACACTAAACTCTGCGAGAATCTCATCGGCCCTTCCAAACGCTGCCTCCCTCTCCTCATATCCTAATCTCCCAAATGCGTTATCCAGAACACTGGCGGTATAGCTCGCACAGACCAAACACACCGCCCTCAATACGGGGTCGCGCATGCCTGGCTCGCCCGCCGCCTCCTTTGGGACACTGCTCGTCGTCGCGCTTACCAGCGCCACGACCCTCCTCACAATCTCCTCTTTTGTGCGCACGTCGGCGACGGGATGGGTGGCCATATCGAACAAGAGGAAATTGCGCTTCTCCGTCCTTAGCACGCCCTTGTCCACCAGCCCTTTTGCCAAGCGTTCTCGTACTTGTTTCAGCTGGAAGCCAATCTTCATCACGTTCCAAGTTTCCCCACTGAGGAGGTCGATCCACGCGTTGACGCCGAGGTGCCGCTCGTCGGTGGCCCCCGGTGGGGGAGGCGGGTTGGGATTTTGCTGCGCGTGCATCATGCGCAGCGTTTCTCAAGGAGAGTTTCCCCCGTTTGTGCGGGATTCAGGACCACGACGAGGCGGTCTGCGAGGGGGGTGGAGCGGGATTGGTATGCGGAGGGAGAGGACGGTTTGAGGAGCCCGATGCGCCGCCGAAGGGCGAGCTCGATTAGGATGCAGCCGCGCAGCGCGTAGGAGATGTTGTCGTTCCAAAAGGAGAGGTAGCCCTGTTTATCTTTGATTCCCAGTAACAGCACCTCCTCCATCAACGTCAGCTTTGGTGTCTGCTCGTCCGGACTCGCCAAATCTCGCGGGTCATAAGCGATCTTGGACCCGCCTGCAAAGGCAGAACCTGCAGAATAGTGTCAGCCCTGTATACGAGGAGAAAACAAAACGCACCCGCATGCACCGCGCCCGCCCACTCCGTCTGTCGCCTGTCTGGATGAGCATTGCCATTGCCCAAGATGCCGCCATTGCCTTCTGCAGTGGGTGTCGTAGGCGAAGAGCTCATAGACGCCGCCCCCCGCCGTCGCTGTAGTCCGCCTGCTGACATTATATTTTCGTGGTGTCTGATGATAGCCGCGTTCGCGTCGGGCCCAATTCGCCGAGTCCGAGGCTAGTCGGCGTCCCTAATTTCCAGTCGTGGATGCGCAGAAGGAGGCGGTGGTCATGCCATGCTGACATAAATCCGGCAATTTCTCGGCGCGGCGTTTTCCGGCGCTCATCCCCACTCCACTCACTTACAGTCGCTCCCGCTGGTATAACATCGACTGTTGCCTAAACTGTCCACGAATGAAAATACTACAAACTACCGCTCCTCCGAGCGCCGCGCTTCAAGCACCCGGAACCGAGAATAATGTGCATTCCCTGCACAGTTGATTCAAGTCCATTGTTTCTGTACTGGTCCCCTTGGTACTTGCCGCTGGTCTCGAACAGCTTCTCATTCGCACCGCATGCACCTCTGTATATTCACCCTGCTTTTCATCCTGTTTTTGCCATCGCATACCCTCAGCGTGCGCGCCATCTTTTCCCGAGGCTGCTCCCTCTCCATATACTCACTGTCGCGCTGCTCCTCTTTAACCCTTGGCTCATCCGGTGGTGATCAACATCAAGGAGCATCAAGTAGGCCGTCCTTGACACGTCGGGACAGCTTGCGCGCAGCAACGCGTCACGAAGATGGTCCGTAGTGGAATCTGATCAACAGAGATGGGCGAATATCTGAGGTAGTCAACTTCTCCTTGGCGCGTCACGGCTGGCCCGACTTCTCCGCTGTGAGCGCCTAGGACGTTATAACCCTTTGGAGCCCCTCGAATCCAAATCGTCCAGCACGAGGAACGAAGGTGCCCAAATTGTGGAGTATACATAACTGGAATTGGATTGCACTCACCGGAGATGAACTTGTCTGACTGGAATTGGTAGGGGCACGTCCCGCCTCTCTCTACCAATTGAACTTGGTACTTGCTGCCCCGCCGCCCTTCCATTTTGGAATGTCAAATCGAACGGCATATGCTTTCCTGTTCGCTTCTCCACTATAGTCTATAGATGACGACGCGAAGACAACACTAGACCTTGTTCAGGCAAGTCCTGAGGTACTCGTACTGCCACACTAACGGGTAAGCTCTCCTATATCATTTGATATCTCCGACTCACTGTGATTTTGCAGCTCTGCGCTGGAGGCTCAATCTATAGCATCGACCTCGTCCATTCCAGCACTGGCAGGCGGTCAAGTCGGCGGTGCAGAGCAGACTGAGCAGCCGAAACTACCTCAGTCAGGTGTTGGTCGATCGGGTCGAACAAAATGAGTCTCTTCTGGAGCACGACAGGCGCCGGAAAAAAGAACCAAGCACTGTTACACAGGCTGGACTCAAACTGATGAAGAACCGGATATCTTTTCCCCGAAGTTCTTCCCCGAAGTCACCGCCACCAGCGTAGTAGACATACAGAACGTTGCTTACCTTCTAGACTTTGTGTATACACCATGTTCGACTCGTCTGCTACGATAGAGAAGGTCTCTTCCTTGTGATAGCAGTGCACCATAATGACGCAGAGATGGAAGCGTGGGAGCATCATACTTCCCGCATCGTCACGAAGGCCCGACCAAGCCACTATGAGGGCGGGCTCCAGATTCCAGTCAGCAGCGAGGGCGCGTCAGGCAGTAACTAAAAATGGTTGGACATACCTGACATCGGCACTGATGTCAGTTATCAGATACTAACTGACGAGATCCTTTTTGTTATGCCTCCCCAATCGCTTACTGTTGCCTGGCGACACAACTGTGCAAAATCTGCATTACGACTTCTAATAAGTATTGTCATTCATTGGACCTCGCCAGTTGACTGAATCACCCGTCATGAGCGCTACCGATGCGGAGAGAGACTGAAAACCATGAACGAAGTCAGCATGAACGACTCTACAGGTTGATTAGTAGTCTACGCACCTCAAGACTGGAGTATTTAACAACACACCACCAAAGCCACGGCCTCAAGGCTGGCTTACGGCCTGCAGAACGCGAAGCCAGGCCGTAGGCTCTATCAAGCCGTCGTTACGGCCCGGTCTGGCTCTGGCTTAAACACGGCTGGCCTGCCTTGAAGCAGCAGATCACTACTAGTAGCTTTGGCTCAGTCAAGTATGATCTCATGCAGCAATCACGAAGTCCTTGCTGTTGTCTCGAGAGTCGACATGAAGGCGCAGTTCAATGATGCTAATACTGACTGTTTAGTCACGCTGCACTCAGTAACCGAGAAGGAGGACGAGAATGAATCCGTCGAAAGCAAGGAGAAGATACCAGTGCGTTTTTATACGGGTGCGCGCAGCAGCTGTTTATCACTGCTATGAGGAACGAAATGGTTCGACGTGGAAACGAATCAGATAGTAGTGGCGGCCATATGCGCCAAGAGAGGGGCCTGAGGAGAGAGTGCTCTGGAACGATGCGGGTTTCCCACCATCGTTCGCGTCATCCTCACAGCCAATTCCCCGGCCATGTCCATTGTCCAAAGCATCCTTGACCTAAACCAAAGTAGGGAAACTGTACGACAGGAGGGTAACTACCTCTGCTGAACGCATCCAGCGCCCGTAAGGGTATAGCTGAATACCATAGGCATTCCAGCCATAACCTCAGAGGTAGAGCAAGTATTCGTCGTTACGCATTGCTGAAAGGTCGGCGCTTCGTCATAGGCTGGCAACGGCCGTGCGAAGGAGCTTATGCTATTGATGCAATCGATGGACACATGCTCCCATCTCGCAGGCTTCGAGGGCACTCATATCATATCGTCACTTGGAGTAACTCGCGGAAGGTGAAGGAGCATTTTTCAAGCTGATGGTACGGCCTAATCAGCGACGCGCTCATATATCGTCTAGGTATGTCGCGAACGGTCACGGAAAGATAATCTTTCGTTATTCAAACATAGATTGGCCTCTGAACACAGGATCAACACAGGATCGCTGGCGGGCCGTCGGTGACATCGCCTCCGGTAAGAAGCACTTTCACTCGATTTTGTAGCCATCGATCCACATATACTGGCAGGAACGCGTATTCCTAGCCTCGCTCTCGGTATGAAAGTGGGTCAGCCGTGCGAAACATCCCGATCACGTAAACTGGCAGACCTTCCTCTCGCGACGTCCACGAAAGGCTCTCCTCTTGTCTCTCAAGCCGGTCTCTTACTTCGTATCTCCGACAGCGATCAGAATCGTAATGTCGCCATCCAATCTGCGCCTTCTCTATTCATTTCGTCGCTCATCGAGTGTATACTTGCCTGCCTGTTCAAAGGTCGCCTCAAAGACCGAGTGTCAATATATAACCCCTTTTAGTGGACTTGTCGGCGCTTTCTTTTGTATCGACTTTTGAAACGCAACTGCGGCATCTAATCTAACTCTTGCTCGGGTCCTATGGATCTTTCCAGCGGGATTTTCCGCCCTTGGTGTGCATTCTCTGAAGATCTGGTCCGACTATAATGGACATTCGATGGCTACCCGCACTCTCTCTTCGGCTTTTTCCGCATGAATGCACCTGCGGAGGGGACCGCAGACGTCGACGCTGCCTTGCCGTTCTCGGTGAGTACTGGTCGAACTTCTCCCGCAAGAATTGGTTCCACCATGCCTGGTACGCATGATAATGGGGTCTTGCACCCGCCTTCTGTCCTACTTCTTCCTCAACTCTAGCCATAGCCAGTGCCCACGAAATTACTTCATATCCGTCAATGGCGTTGAACAGACGCCATTCGGTAATGTGTGCCACTCGTCTATCACTGATTTCTTGAGCACTGGCAACCATTAGCCATAAAGAAAAGGTTTGTTGTGAGTCTTCCTTCCACGCGCCACTCGTAGTCTCACGTTTGATATTTTTTCTTGCGGAACAGCACCCGGCGCCTCTCCACGAGGTTTCTGTCGTCATTGTCTACGTTCAAAGCTGTTTTGTATGGGCAGAAGTCACGAATAGCAATGTAATCCAGACTTCCAGTGTCGATATTATCTTCTACCGTATGTGGACGACGTATCGATGGCGGAGCGATCAAGGTTTGAGTTCACGGTCTTGCCGTCGACAATAGCAGCTATACCCTTTTTGCATCAGTCAAGGCCTCGCCATACGGCAAAGTCCTGCCTAGTATTGAGGTATTCACCGTTTTCCTTATTGTTCCATCATCCAATCGCGGGGTACTCGCTCACAGTCGCATCATGCATCAATAAGGGCCGGCTTGTACGCGAAGGCAAAGTTCTCTAGGAATCCATTCGAAGGGACTAGCAGACGGTACAGAACTGTGAAATACCTGCCGCTGCAATCAAAGGGAGGCTTTCGATGAAAGCCTCGTCTCACTCGATATGACGAGCCCCTTTTAACCCACTATCCATTTCCGCCAGGCAGTGCCAGGAAGCAGGACTTCATCAAACGGTGGCGTCGTCTAAAACTCCAAGTGGTCTGATGACTGATAGGTAATACGCCGCCTGCATGCAAGAGCAAGTCAGAATCGTTCTCGCAGTGCCTCACCCCACGAACATGAATGCGACGGGATTCCGCTTCCAGTGATGGACTTGATCTAGAATCTTGGGAGTCTGGACCCCTCCCATGTCCTGTAGAACCTCTGACACGGCGAACCGAACAAGTCGCTTCCTTTGCCTTGTCGTATCAGGCTTCCCGTCGGAGGTGTGTCCACCATCGAACAAGTCTTTCCTTAAACAACATATCCGATCACTCTCGCGGCGGTCCCGGCAATCATTTTGGTCTTGCTCAAGTCTGGCTCTACGTATACCATTCTCGGACGCTGTCTTGTTCAATAGGCTGTGCACATGGATGATGGATGGCCGGAGGTCTCTTCTACTTATTATTATGTCCGGGCCTGTGAACGACGGCGATCTAACTGCAGAAGTCATGAGAACGTCTAGTACATGCTTTCTCTTGTGTTCATTTTGTGAGGACATGACCCGTTTCCACGAGATAGTATACTGTGTAATCAAACGTAGTTTCAGTCGCCATACATCATAAGGAGAACTCTTGCTGGAGCATGGTGTACGGAAAGGAGTCGCTCATTACTGACCTCATGAGCGTTTACCCTTAGAGCCGTGCTCGGAAGAGTGCCATTGAGATTATCCCTGTGTAGTTTCTGTAAACTCATGCGGGAGAAGTATGGTTAACATGAGGATTGACCTTCTGTGGTTGCCCGTCGCCAAAGTCACTGATATGTCGAATTCGAAAACCGTACACCGTGGCACTCGAAAGCGCTCTATGAATGGTCTTCTGGCTGTCTCAAGAAATTAAAGAACGTCGAGGCACCGTCTGAAGAACTTTAGAACGCGCCGGCATGACTGACTTCTGGAATGGGAGCCCGCATGATGTCAGTGTCCCCTTTCACACGCATGGTCCCAGATTATGCTTCTTCGCGACCATGTAAACAGAACGCCAGAACACGAAAGGAGTCCATATTTTCCTGTCATCAACATGAATTCGTGATGGACAGTCACGGCTGTCCCAGCTTTAACGCTCGGTTTTGACGTTGTTTGAATTCTGACCAACGACTCATGCGAAAGCCTTCGTCGTCAATGGCTATAGCGTCCGAAAGGCTTGGACCTTACCTTCGTTCCGTAATGTCATCGAACCCTATCTCGAGAGGATCTACCTCTTACGTTTTCTCGTCTTCGCGTGTGTCACCCGATCTCATCAACAAACTTTTTGGCAGCCAAGATATATGATACATTTCATAGCAAATATCAAAACACGATAGCGCGACAACCAAGATATAAAACATAGCGCTCGAGGAAAGTGTAGCATAGTATCTAAGTAGCCTCTCCAACGACCATCCTTCAATAGGTGATACAATAGTACAGGCTGGGTATAATCTACACTTGAAATGATGTACAACTTGATGGGTTTTAGGGTACTGGACAGTCCGTAACGCGGAAACGCGTTCAGCGATGAAGGGGAGCGCGTTCAGACGAGTAAGCGTGCCAGTTTTCGAGGCCGTGCTCGGATTGACTGGGATATGTAAAGGGTGGCAGCGAATTTCCGGGCATCGAGTTCGAGTAATGGCCGTTGGAGTGCTGTCGATACATGAGGCAGACATGGAGGGGTAGTGCCAGGCAAACTCACAGGATATGAGTCGTCTTCCACCTTCACCGAGTTGTAATGAGAACCGTTTCCGTTGTGAGACGTTGGAAGAGAGGCGCGTCCGTTAGAAGGTGAATGCGCGTGCGAGTGCATTTGGGCTGGCTATACGGGGGAGAAATAAAAGAACGTTACTAGGATCGGGAATTCACCTCGCATCGCGGGCTAGGCCGCGTGCGGAGAGTGGCTGAAGGGAATAACACTCGCCGAAAATGGGGGACTCGACGTGGAGCTTGAGCCGGAGGGCGTGTTGGGCAACTGGAAGGGCGTCCCATTCATGCTATATATCGCGGAGCCAGGCCCTGAGTGGCTACTATGCGAAACTTGGCCGTACTGCGAGTGATGAGGAATTGTTAATGGTGGCGGGGGTCGTAGATCGGGAAGTGAGGCGTTGTCCTATTATTTGGCACGATCAGCCAGCGGACGACGTGAAAGTCGGCTGTGAATAGCACGTACCATATACAGATCATCGCCGTCGGGTCGCCGCCGCTTCATGTCGCGTTCACCGTTGCGGGAATCATGTGAGATTGTCCGTCGCGACAGATCCAAAGCCAGAGGTCGACCACCATTCGTTTCCTGCAGCATGCGTCGGAGCTCCTCGTTCTCTTTGAGAAGACGCCCGTTTTCTTGCTCCAGCTCGCGAATCTTCAAGAGCGGTGGCGGCAGTACTGCGATTTGGTCAGGAGTAATGTTGAGCTGTGTCTGCAGCTTGGTAACGGTCTGCTCGAGCTGCAAAAGACATTGGGTGGGGAGTGGTGACAAAAGAGGCGCGGACGAACCTGCTCAATATAAGCCTTCCGTTTGGCACGATGTCGCGCTTGGGCCTTCGCATTACGGCTGCGCTCAGGGCGTTCAGAGTGTGCCGTATGACCGGATAGTGAGGACATCAGAGGTGATTAACGTAAAGTGGGGGACAGTGAGGGATCGAGAGCTGTAGATGGGACACAGACAATCTTATATGGTTCGAATGCTCGGAAGGGCAGCCACCGTCGAGCCTGCTTTAGTGCGTGCCATTTTGGATTGATTTGTACTTTTGTATGTCGAATTTTCACGGCCTATTCGCTTTCTTCGATCTGCCGAGCGAACCCAATCAGGAAGGACCCTTTCCATTGCCCTGGGTATGCAAGAACGCAGTCAGATCTCCTTCGTGTTCCGAATCTGGGTCAGTTTCATGCCTCCCGAGCGATCTTCTTGTCCACAATATGTGCGCAATTGTACGCCCGATTCCATCTAGGCCAAAGCGGCATACGTCCAGCTCAGCCTCAATCATTTTTGACTTGAGATGGCGCTCGGCACGACGGCAGTTGCTCCTTCTACCTGAACGATGTCGGACACGCGCGCGTACCTGGAAGGGTGCTACAGTGATCGGTGACCTGTCAATACTTCCGTCCGTTGCCCATTTTAGGTCGATACACCCTCGCCCATTGCCGAGAATTTACTTCCGCTC
This sequence comes from Mucidula mucida, assembly GCA_015501055.1. NCBI lineage: Eukaryota > Fungi > Basidiomycota > Agaricomycetes > Agaricales > Physalacriaceae > Mucidula > Mucidula mucida. The sequence goes on from JADNYV010000205.1 coordinate 47,852, forward strand.
GAACTCCGCGATACTGGATCTTGATCTTGTCTGATCACCGTCTCTTCTGCAGGACTGGGTTTCCTCCTGCTTTCCTCGATGCGTCATAGATGCCCAAGTGCTGTGTGGCGTGCATTCGCGCACACACTTCCCGCTCTCCAGAAGTCCCAATTATTTCTTGACCGCCAAACAGGCTCCCTCGGATGCCATGGCATGTGCGATTGCAACACCAGTATAGCACAATGATACTGCAGCGTAGAACCGAGTGTTCGGCATAATCCGGGCAATTCAAGTATAAATGGCGGCTCAGCGTGGACAGATTAGATGTCGCAGAGTCTTGAATTTCATACTCATGGGATATCCTCGAACAGAGATGAATATTCAAGTGGAGTGAACCTGTCAAGCCTCGGCTTCCATGAGAATATGTTGATGGACATTGTGTGGCGCAACATGTCAGTGTTCCCGCTGAGTCAAGAAGTCCCTCCTTTCTGGGTATTCAGCGTTGAGATATTCCATGACAGGCAGGCCGAAATAGACAATCCCAGCTCTTGCACCGGCTGACAAATGTCCGAATCACGCGGTTTTTACCGAGAAGAAACATGAAATACCTCAATACTGCAGGAATGACGTCGGGTTTTCTCCGACACCGCTGGAATGCAATGTCGGTTAGATTGTCATCATGCTTATTTTCGGCGCCATCAGCAGCCACACATGATAAAACAAGGCCGCACTGTCCGTCAGCTGTGCTTGTTTCCCTCAAAGATAGACAATAAGCTCGGCCAAGTGTCCAAACCTATATTAGGTATGGAATGTTCACCATGAAAAATTCCTTGCTTTGTTGTACTCAAGATCGAATTGTACTCCTTCGGTCGTGAAACGCGCCCCCGATTCGTTTCTCCAATAGGAATATCGGCTCACGAAGTTAGTTCCATATGATACCCACAACGCACTTTCAAAGGATCACTCTGTCATCAGAAATTCCTGCCTGGAAGCTTGGAGGCCTCTGCTGGCGGCCTTGCCCTGTGCGCCACAAAGTCGTAATTTGAATTGAACGCGTCGCCCAATAAAACTCGAGGGAGGGAGAATGGCAAACACATACGGCTTGGGGACGCTCGCGCTCCCGGCGGCAGGCTAAAGTGTCAGGGTAATAATACCGTAGCGGGAACATTCCCCTTACACCGTGCGACTGGAGACAAACGGCCGAGTCGCAACTATTCCTGGACGTAGCTACATTGAAGTCGGCGCCAAAGGACGGGGCTGAGTATGCCAAGACTAAAGTCCTGTGAATATGATTTCGGCTATCGCCGCGACAGCAGATCTTCTTCGCCTTCCCACTACTAACGCGCTAAGGTTATAAATGGCCCAGAGTGACCACGACGTGTGCTGGACGGCGTTTGTCGTCGCCCAATAATCAACCGGTATCGTTGAGTTTGAGAATGGAAGGCGGCTGGCATCGAGATCCCTCGACAACGCTGCAAAAGAGCGCCTGGGCCTATAGGATATGACGCGTGACAGTGATTCGTACGATTAATTTATCTCCACGAGTCGAATTGCTGCTCGATATCAATCTTCCTACGCGTGGGACGCGAATAAGAGTGTTAATTTACGCTGGCAACGGGGAAACGCCATGACGCTCACGATCTGTTTGTTACATTTCGCCCAGGTTTTGCCCAAGCCGCATTTTCATCGTCTAACTCCCTTGACCATTAACGACGAGGGGAGCATGCGGAAACATCGACATGTTAAGTTATACTGATGCTTGACATGAGGCAGACTAAACACTTGCCTCGGTTGGAATGAATAAGGTAATCTGATGCCCCCAGAGGATGCGCCATTGTAGCCCCGAGAGCAGAGGAGCGGAGACCAGATGATATCCCGCTCCGGCGCAATACTGCCGCGCGACCTAGGTGATGACTACTAGATAATCGCTGACGTCGATAGCAGGAACCACCAGACGTCCTTGAGGTGAATAGAATCGCCTGAGCACGAACCACACTCAAGATGGAAAAAACGTGTGGGTACGGTGAAGGTCGCCGTTGACCGAATTCAGGAAACTGGGACCAGACGACGAGGTACGCCTGATGGGGGCGAGTTTCCGGGCACGACCGTATCTATTTGTGCTTCCGGGACAGTAAGTTTCTGCGGAACCCCACAAGGTAGAAGGCGGTCTATTTCTCGTGCAGTGGGGAGGAGTGCAGAAGTAAAGGATAAACTGGTTGATTTGCAACGTTGGACTCTGGACTGGGATATTTTCGACTGAAACGCTGGTGAGAGGTGCACACTGAAAAGGCAGATGACTTGCTCAAACAAACTTGCTACTAGGCCCAAGGTATACAACCATATAGTACTAGACGGAGATCGATGGTGGCATGACCTGAGAGGATTGTCGGTCAGGGTAGAGAAATTCAGACGGAGAAGAGCGGTAGCCAGCGAGATGACAGGTATCCGCCTCGTTATCGATTACTGTCTACATGCAGTCGCGAGCGCAGTGCGCGTAGACCCTAATGAAGCTCGTGAACTGCCCCGCAAATCGAGCCTGAGGCTCATACACAGGTAAACGCCACGAACATCCGTCAGTCACGATAAACGGCAGAACGGCGCATAGAACGGTAAGAAGGTCAGCAACTGAAGAAATGAACATGCACCTATCGAGTCGGCGCACGCATTATAGCGTTTCATATCTGCAGGCCACATCAAAGCATCAGAGAGATGGTAATATGCCCGAAGCAAGTCCAGCGTACCGGTAAAGTGGACGCGCAATATATCTGGTCCACTCTGGTGCCGTGTGAGGGAGCGTCGTCAGGGAGTCGGATAGAGTATCAGTATTGTTGTTTTGCGATGAGGTAGGATCACGACTAGACAGCGAGATGTTCAAGAGACACAGAGAAAGTAGATAGCAGATGGCCGGGTCAGTTTTCAGAGGTACCTTGTACTGATGTAGGGGATCAAGTAATAAGGAATCGTCTGCTGCGCATGTTCCATGGTGACGGTGTGTTCACAAAAAATGGGAAAAGGCAGGCGTGGGAATGTCGCTGCCGCTCGGCCGGGAACGTGATCGAGACTTGATTTTTTAAAGCTGACACTGACAACCGTGATGATTCCCTCCGCTATTCGGTGCTCGCCTCGCACGTCCATCCATTACTTCTTGCGGAAACATGCAGCACCTGTGGTGATTCCATCTATCCTGTCACCGTCTATTCCGTGGCAATATGTATGATATCTACCTGGAGCCATACAAATGCACGCTAACAACTGACAAGTCAACTAACCGCCTCGGACTACCTTATGGACCGACATCCTCTGTCGCCGCACGTTGCGACACCTATATGCGACACGCTGTTCTTAAGAGTGAGCTCGAAGCTAAGTTCGGAAAGATCAAACGCCTGTGGCAAAATATTCCGAATCGTCCAAAAGAATTCATTGTCACTTTCGAAGAGCGACTGTCCGCCGACTCTATGTATGATGTGCTTCTCGCGGGGGTACGTGTCAGACCTCTGCACTATGTCTCCGACGAGGGTGGTACAAACAGAACAAAGTATCGGCGGGAGGAAATGGAGTCGCGCCCTTATAGTCGACATCTCATAATCCTGAATGTACCTGTGCGATACGGTGCCACTGTGGAAATGCTGCTCAATATCTTCCACGACATTAAATTTCAGCCCTGTGAGGTTGCAGCACGTACGTCGCTTCAATCACACATGAATTTATCTGGCTTATGCCCTCCTCCAGCTCTACCGCGTGGGTTTCCCTATCGCTACGCCATCGCAACATTTCAAACCGAAGAGGCTGCAACGGAGGCTATTGAATGGAGCTGGATTGGGGATGGACCGACACTGTTTGGTTTCAGACTGTACCTCAACTACGCCAAAGAGAGGGAACTGGACATAGATGCGCCTTGTACGTTGCTTGTATACTATTGTATATGTCTGTTCATGACTTACTAGGGATACATGCACTGACATCTCCAATGTCAAGTCGGATAGCGTGATCGCTTTCTCAATAGATAGAGCACCTCACACTTGTAGATTTCCATCACTCATATGACACAGGTTGCTTGATAGGGTCGAAGGGTTTGCCCTTTACGCTCATCAAACGCTCATCTTCCCGTATAACCGCAAACCGCTGTGTCATCGCACTGCCTCGCGAGGCGTATATTACAACCTGTGCAATCCCTCCACCATCCAGCGGGCTTCACATGAAGAAACGAACACTGCTCCAACATATCTTCGACCAATGGACAACCGTGCCGCCTGTGACCAAGGAAGACCTAGACGGCAAGACGGTCGTCGTGGTAGGCGCCAATACAGGCATCGGCTTCGAAACCTGCAAGCATTTTGCTTTCATGAATCCGGCGAGAATCATCATGGTCTGCCGGAGCGAAGAGCGCGGCACTGCTGCTACTAAAAGTATTTCCGCCTCTTCTTTCTCGACGGAACGCTGACGACGCCTGCATGAAGGATTGATCGCAGAAACGAGCTACGAGCACGCGGAGCTCTGGATTGCGGACCTCGCCAAGTTTGCTTCTGTATCCGCATTTGCAGACAAGTTCGATAAGGAGGTTGGGAGACTCGATATTCTGATACTCAATGCCGGCATACTGGGACTGCAATACTCGACGACGGAGGATGAGTGGGAAACTGCGTTTGTTTTCGGAAGCTTCTATATTTCTTGTGACTTACCCAAGTCGTAGGCTCCAAGTCAACTGCATGGCTTCTCCGCTGTTGGCGTTAAGACTTCTGCCGCATATGATGAGGACCGCCAAGGAATATGCTTCCAAACCTCGCATCGTTATCCTCTCTAGTGATATCCACCATCGCGCTCAGGTGGGTGAGACCGAGGTAAACAGCGAACACCTTTTGGAACTGCTGTCAAGCGAGGAGTACTGCTCGGAGTACGTACTGCAGCACGATGCGTTTTGATGACGATTTTTATTCAGATGGCAGCAAAATGGGCATTTTACGCTATGGGCTCACGAAAGGTATGTTTTGCGGGGGCATCATGTGTCAAATTTTTGATTGTGCCCCAGCTCTTAACGTGTTGTTCATGAAGGCGCTTCAGGAGCGTCTTTCTCTCGTGTCCCCTCCCATAGTAGTCAACGCCGTAACCCCTGGACTGTGCTATTCCGAACTCGGTCGCGACGCTCCGAAGGGTCTTGTCGGCCTCGTATCTGCCCTCTACTTCCGCCTGATGGCCTTCACCGCCGAGCAAGGTTCCAGGCAAGTACTGTATGCGGCCTTATACAAAGACGAAGAGATGCGCGGCGCATATGTCGCATATCACCAGATCAGGGAGCCTAGTGATTTCATCCTCAGTGAGGATGGTCGGCGCCTCAAGCAGGTGTACTGGGTACGTGTCTTTCGACCTTTGGTATGATCTGGTTGACATCGGTGTAGGACGACCTGGTTCATGTTTTGTCGAAGGTGGATGAAAAGATTCCGGCGATTATGAAGGTTTTGGCGCGTATTTAAGTCATTGTATCGGATGACTGAATCGTAAATACAGAAGCTGGAGAATTTTTGACATCTTCAGAATGCCCGTCGAAGTTCAAGGGGCCACTGAGAGAATGGCCTGCTACAAAAAGATTGAATGTACGCCTGCATTGCAAAAAGTAGAATAGTCCGCGTCGACACATTTGTGGCGCTGATGGGCTTGATCATCCTGCAGCGTCTCAGAAAACCTTGCTAAGCAAGGGTACGATGGACGATAAGCAGTACAGAACATGGTAATACTTCTTGATGTATGAACATGGCCACGTCGAGAGGCTCAAGGTACTTCTATCCCTGGAAGCTGATCGTGCTCGGCGAGACAGACATGGTTAGTCATAGTGGACGTAGACATACAAGAAACTCCTCGATGTCGAGGAGGACGACTAGGGATGAGCTTGGGTACTTAATCGCAATTGGATATCGCAGCGAAATGGTTGTAACAAATAACCCTAAACACAGATCAAGCGATCGAACAAACCTTCGGCACTTCTACAAACTTCCTTCCTCGTCCACACATTTTGGTGCGTCCTGGAGCCATCGTACTGGCTGTCCAACGGTGAGGGCTTTTGTTTACTTCATCCCTTTCTGGTTCCCTCCATTGATCCCGTTCAAGCACCAAATTTCCTTGCTCCTTTCTCTCTGGTAATGTCCTACGATGAACCAAGGAGGAATCGTGGGAATCAAGGTCAGCAGTTGCCAGTCGCAAGGGTGTTCATTTCTTACATGAGGCTACAGCACACTGCCATGTCATCGACGGAAGACGCCTTATCATCGATCACGTTGCTGGCTGAGGCGGTCAAGTTGAAACCGGCGGCATTCCCGCATTTGGCAGAAGTAGCCTCATTCTGGCTTGCTCGCCGAACAGCAGGCAAGATCCTGGTCCCCGACGATACAAGTCTGCTTGACTTTCACGGGGCATGCTTGGACGCCCTCGCGACGTATGCAGCGATGCAGTCCACACGAGCCCCCGGCATTCTGCAGAATCTCTCAAATCTGCTGCCCACACTCATAGAATACGCATCGCAGCTCTTGAGCGAATTCTCCGAAAACATGGACGAGCTGACTATGCCGCAATATATCCCGCCATTCTTTGATTCCCTTGCCTTCATACTCAATCGTCTATCCGAACTCGATTGCGGGGAAACGATGTATACGCGCTTCATGACACCTGCTTTATTTCCTTTGGCCTTTAAAGCATGGATCAAAGTCTTCGCACATCTAGAATTTTACGGCAATGCGCCTGAGAGCATCTACAGACTTTTGCTTCCCAGGTTTGAAGCTCGTGGAGTAGAGTCTGGAGAGGCTACCGCGCCCGTCCTCTCGGCTATTCCGTTCCCCGTGGTTGTCAAGTGTATTCACAATATAACACCTGTCCTGCGCGACACCGGGCTCAGCTCCGATAGTCTTGCCCCACCGCTCATGTTCTTGACTGCGACGTCGATATCTGCGACCCCATTTCGCTGTATACTACTCCGCCATGGAGCTTTGGCATCGGTACTCGTTCTTCTTCGGAGGCTCATTCGGAACCGCAGTTTCATCAACAAGGAACAGCAGTTCGTACCGTCGTGCATCACCTTCCTCCAGTTTGGTGTCTCCGAGTCGGAGCGCTGGTTGTACGACCTCTTGCGCATGGGCTTCTTGGAGGTACTCATTCGATGCCATGACCCCGAGAATAGTGACGCCAACGTCACTGGCATCGTGAGCGAGATGATAAACACGGTGACGGTGCATTGCACGAACCCGGATGTCTTTCGCCGCGTGCAGCGTACTCTACCTACTATTGATGTCAACATGACAGACATGCCTCTTGCGATACGACGTTCATGGAGCAGTCTGGAGGACACAATCACGAAGCTGGCACCGTTCATGGCCTTGGGTGCTTGGCGCCAATTTCGTGTCTGTTCGAATTCGCAGGTCAGTCTCTATATAACCTCCGAACAACCGCATGTGATTGAATCGCGTCAACAGTGCCAAAAGGGGAGCTGTCAGTACTGCTGTACTCGCTGCCTACAGGACTTTTACTGCTCTACCCGCTGCCAAAAGGCGGATTTCGCTCGTCATCGTCGGGTATGCCTGGAAATAGCCGAGTTACATCGCAGTGAGGTTTTTTCGCTTGTGATTCAAATGACATGGTTCTAATGCATATGCAGTGGGTGCGCGTATTCCAATCAACGAGGACCAGAGCTGGCGAGACGGATATTATGATCATCTCGTGCGTTATCTGGTATTTCACGAGAGCGAAGAGAGCAGAAAGATGCGGGAAATGAGGGCGTCGTACGCGCGCTTGTACTCTTTGCCCCTGCGCGAAGTCGGGATTACGCTGGACCTTGCTTCTCCTTCTCGACATGCTACGGCTTTCCGAGTGACTGAAGAGATAGCAGGTAGGCCCGTGAGCGGTATCTCGCCCCGGGGATTGTGCATGGTGGTGAACGTGCCCTTCCCGAGTAGACGGTCTGCTGGTCAGAGTGTAATGGTTGTTAGTGAAACCAGGTATAATATTTAGCAATAGCGTTCAATATAAGTAGAGTGTTATCTCGTTTGGTATTCATTCTACGAGAATTTCCCCCGCAGTTGACTATTTCGATGACCAGAGATATTCGTTTCCGGGGATACGTTCGGTTGTTAGGCGCTGATGCATGCCTACGGCGTCGCGGTATACTTCTCTCAAGCTTACATTGCCCACCTGCGCTCAGTCGAACTCCGTCGCCCCTTCCCTCTCGTCTTTCTCCCTTCGTCACCACGCGTGCTAGATGGGAAGTCGTTGGCAAAGATGGACCTCATGTGCCGTTATTTGTGCATGGGTCCAGTAGCTCTATGCATCGTCAGAATCAAGCCTAAGGAGGAAGCGATGCGAATTCATCTATTCGAGCATAGGTCTTTCGGGTGGGATAGAGGGACGCATGGGAAAATTGATTGTTGTTGTCGATAAAGGCGAAGGTGAAGGTGTCTAAAAGGGATTATTATCCCAGCTTGGCCTCGGAACGGTCTTGTCTTTCTGTATTTATTGTATTATCTTTAGTCCTAGCGTCTCAGTGTATGGAGTAATCTAAATTCGTCTCAAAAGCAAGATAGATCTTCTCTAAGCATAGTCACATGACCCGCAGCAAACACGAACAAAGGAGCTGTTTCAAGGTCACTCTTGCATTCCACCAATACCTTGCCAAGCTCCTTTTTCGTACGTACTTACGTATGTCTGTCAACATCACTCAGAGGCTCCGCAGACGCTCATATATTTCCATAGATCAGAAGCTGGGACTATCTTGCAATGCTGAATCTACAAACGGACGGCGCGACGCTAATCAATGATTCTACGTGTATATCCGGTTCAGAGGTACTCCGGCAAAGTACGCAGCTCGATATCAACTCTCTTCCCCTTGAGATTCTCCTGGCTATCTTCGCTTCACTGTGTACAGATAGATACATCGCAGGATACCATCACTCGGTGCACGTCGAGCGATGTAGCCGCATGTCTCTCATGTGTACATGCCGCTTATGGTACAATATTGTAATGGACGCGCCTGAGCTATGGTGTGACTTGCAGCTCTGTCTTCCTATCCCACCCACGCCCGAATTCCTGCTACGGCTACGAAATATTTTGGAGCGTTCAAAGGACCGGCCAATGTCCATTGAGCTATCTCAATCTATGACGGGGGAAGCAGCTGCCAGGCGGTTAGCTGAAGGTTCAGTCAACGGTACACGTCCCCAATTGTTCCCAGATCTACTCTCAACGTCTGATCGATGGGTGTCATTGACTGCAGGCGCAGGTCTGATGGTGGGATCCCTGCTCGCCCCCCTCGAGCACAGTATTCCTCGACTTCGAGATCTTATCATCCGCGGAAAACTTTTCCCTGTCAGCAACCACACCCTTCGCATGTTTGACAGCGCTCCTTCTCTCCGGCGTCTCGTTCTCCAGCCCGTTGCGTACAACATCCCTTTCGATCATCTCTGGCCTCGGCTTACAGAGTTCGAGGGAAGATTCGATGACACCAGTGATCTGGAAGCGTTTGTCCAGATACTGAGGACGACACCCGCTCTCAGGCTTTCCGTCAGTAGCATGCCTACGGCGCACATCACCCCCCCTGACCCAGTCATTCTCCACATGTTGAGTAATCTGTCAGAACTTCTTCCTACTTCATCTTCTGTTTCTTTCCTGCAGGAATGTCACCCCAAGCATACATAGTACCCCACCGCGAAGCGTACACATGCAGCTTGACTCGACCGTAGTTGTCTATCCCCCCAGTATGAACGCCAGCCTCTAGCGGCATCCCTCTAGCCGCATGAAGCGAAACCCATTACCCACCAAAGCGCAAGCGTACATTCACAAGTTGACTGAACCCGCCGTGCTCAAGCACTTGACCGTTACAATCCCGAAGGAGGACAAAACCTCTTTCTTCCGACGCATCGTGCTCTTCCTCCGACAATCGCGCTGTGTCCTCTCAACACTAGAGATCAGCCAGTGGAATTTACGTGACGGTGCACAAGTCCACATCCTCCTTCCATTCCTCGCCAACCTATGCAGCGCAGTAGAATGTTTGGATCTGCATTTCTGTCACTACGACGCGATACACGTCAGCAACCTCATGCAACACGCTCTAGGTTTCCTGACGGATCCAGATCCAAGTTCGCGGCGTTGGCTGCTCTTGAGGAGTCTTGTTATTCGCATCCAGTTCAAGTTATCCGGTCTGTCTGCACCAGCTCCAAGTTGTCTCACTTTGGATGCCATTCGCACTATTCGGTCCATGATTGAAGCGCCATATCGCCTCAGTACTTTGAAAACAATTGACTTGGAGATCAATTTCCTCTACGTTCAGCCATGCCATCGCGAGAGACTCTCGTTGATGAAAAGGATTGTGCGGCTCTTTCGGCACTCCTTGTCGACCACGGATCCACATTACACATCAAATATAACGGGATGTACGCGACTGTTTCCCTCTTAGATCATACGTGTATTGAAATACTAGATCCATAGGTCGGCTGAAGAGATTCTAGGGTAAACTTCTCGTAAAACGGAATCGAAATCAGCGCGTTCTCGACCTGAGCGATAAAACGTGTATGTAGCAGTATTTCAATTTTGAATAGTACGCGACGTGTCGTAGCACTCAGGGCAGGAGCTTAGCGGCTATTCACGCGTTGTTCAACAACCCTTTTTTCATTGACTCATTATAGCTTCACACTTTAATCCGACCGAATGCTCTTGCTTGTGCCAGGTGTCTCTGCGCGCGAACGTATAAAGGGGTCGGAAGTAGGGCGTACTTATTCTCGATATGATACGACCACTCCTCGTGAGCAAGGCGGAGCAGACAAGACTCATTGAGCCCAAATGCTAGCACCTTGGCAGCGGCGATCCGCCCTCGTTCATCTCGCTCGTTGAAGTGGAGTTCCTGGTGTCGCATGTGGCGAAACACGTTTGGGCTCATAAGCGATTTCCACCAAATGGGCCAAGGACTGGTGACGGCTTTGACCTACTCAGCAAGCTTGGCCTCCTTGTTCAAATGTATGGTGGGCCAGAGGCCAGTAATATGATTGACGACCAGTCCGAGCTGGTTATGCGTCTGCACCGATGTCAGTGACGGCCCGAATCCCAACGGCGGCGGCGACATGACTGGAGAGATGGCGTACAGTAAGCTGCGTATGATAGTCGAATAGACAAGGTTGAGCTTTGTATGTTGTTTCGAAACATTCGCATCAAGAGAGATACGCGAGCCGGTCATGGTAAACAGACATTGAAGTACTATCATTCTTTAGTGAACTTGTTCTCTACTTCGATTGTACCTGTGCATGTTCGTGAACTTGTACGGCTTATCAACACTATAATCCAAGACATTTTTCCACTCCAACCCACGAAGTGTCTCCTCTATACCAATCAGACCCGTCACCCCAAGCTCCTCTTTCGTAACCTCCACAAAACCAGGCTTCGCAAAGCTGGATGAGCTCTTCTCCGGGTCAGAGTACTCCCCGAATTGAACCATCATCAAACCGATTTCGCGCCCAAGCCCAGGACCAGCGTGGAATGTATCCAGGTAGTCATTGAAGCTGATTTCCTCCACCTCCGCCTTCCTCCCCACGATCTCGCCCCATGTGGCCAGCAGCTTGTCAACGCGCCAGACAGACTCGTTGGCGAGAACGTACTTCGAGGGAAGGCAGAGGTCTGGGCGCTCCAGGATCTTGGCCACAAAAATACCCGTATTGTTCTCGACGTCGCCCGTCAGTGGCATATATGTCGTCGGAGGAAGTGGTTGCCTCCATGCATACGTCCCATCCTTACGCTGACACGGAGGATTGAACGTGGCGAGGTTGCTGACATAGAACGCCAGTAGTAAGAACGTGGTTTTCTTCGCGAGCTCGGGGAGGGAGATAATGTATTCGTCGACAGTGACTTTGGAGTGGAAGTGAGGGGTTTTCGTGCCATTCAAGTCGTGTTTATGGAGCGGGTAGCATGGAGAGTCGACCAGATGTAGTGCTGAACGCTGGGCGTCGCCAAGACGGCGTCGGCCAGGATCTTCCCCTGGGCGATTCGGTGATGAGTGACTTCTGGGAGTCATACGGCTTGAAGTTGATGAAAATCGTCGTGCCGAAAACTGCGTATGCACCCTAGAGGAGAGCTAATCAGTGTACTATACAATACATGTCACAGAATTGGGCGCCTACGTCGACGGCCTCGAGCACGCTATTGTAGTCATTGAGATCAGCACCGACAACGTCCACCCCTTTAGCGATCAACGCTTTCGCCGCCTCTCCGCCTGGATTCCTAGTGACTCCGCGAAGCCTATAAGAAGGATTTTCCAAGAGTTTCGTGACGACACCTCCGCCCTGGAGTCCGGTGGCGCCAAAGACCACGACAAGCTTTCGATCCATTCGGCTGGTAGCGTAGATGAGTATGCAATGAATTGAGAGAGCTATGCACTCGAATTCGCCTCTTTATAATTCGAGAGCATTGATCGGGCAACTTCGGTCTTGGTCATCTGCTTTGCATTGTACTCGGGCAGTATCCAGTAATGCTCGGGCACAGATTGGATGCGCCATACGCGTAGTGTACAGTCAAACTTCGAAAGCAATAGAAATGCCGGCGCCTCTGTCGAAAACTAGGGAAAGAAGAATCAACGCGAAGTCAGCGCATCGGGCACAACATCACGAGCCAGAAAGTTTAGTCAGTCAGAGGAGGCATAAGACTGAGTATGTATGCCCGACGTCCCTGAGCGAATTACCATGCAGTGGTGTTCTAGTCCTCGATGAAAGCTCTTATATAGTCCTCGTTCAATCCTGGGAAGAACAAGAAACGACCGGAATATCCTCGTCAATGGAAATCAAGCACCTGACATTCAAGCGCGGATACGCGAGGACGAACGTTCACTAGCAGCGTCAGAGGGTCAGGGTTAGGGGGGTTAGGGTTAGGGGGGGGTTAGGGTTAGGGAGGCTGTGACAAAAAACGCGCTAGAAAAGTGGGGGCGAAGTAGAATAAGGGGGGGTGTTAATTGTAACACACCTGAATCCTTTCGCTTTTAAGCTCTTCAGATCCTACTCGGCATCGACATGTGTTTTGAGGTCCATACGGTCTAGATATACTTGGGGCCCGAAGGCGATTATGCTATTGGTCAGTGGGGAACTGCCATCGGCCTGTGAAAAGAGTTAGATCACATATGATAACTGTGGCGCACCTCGGGCCGGTACTTCGGGCCGGATCCGGACCGCCGGGTTAGGACGGGTTAGGGTTTGAGGGTTAGGGTTGGCTAACAAAGCGACAGAGTCAGTTATTAAGTATATCAACGTTAAATAAACGCTGTACTCACGGTTAGGGTTAGGGTGAGGGTTAAGGGGTGTTATTCCCCGAAAAATGTGGTTAGTAAGTCCGTAGACGAACAGGGGTGTGAGAGTACTTACCGTAGGGGCTCGGGAACTAGTAACTAAGTGAATGCGTGGAACATATGACCTGCTTGCGGCGGAAAATCGGAGGCCGTCTCCAGACACCGAGTATACCTGCGCCTCTCGGCGTGGGACTCGGATTTTTACATCTCAAGACTTGATTAAGACCGGGCGAATGCACCCGGCCACCTTCGACGGGGCCCCAGAGGGGCCCGCTCCATCCGGGCAGATTTCTGTTGACCAGGGTTCACCAAACGGGGTTCAGATAGACGTATTCAAGGTCGCCGGGCTGGGGCCGGTTCGGGTGTGGCGATTCCGGAGGGGAATCTACTTGCATATCGTTAGTATCTTGAAGAACAACGTCCTCGTCTAGTTTAGAGAGTACAGTCTTTTTCCAAAGACTGGTTAAGTCGAATAAATTACGAGTACGTTTGTAACTCGTAATCATTCGGCGATTTAGGATATTTATTTTTCTTATGTCTGGCGTCTTGGCCATCCCGCGCTGGCTCCGTACCTCCGTCCGTAGACGGCCTGGAGTAGCCACGAGCTGGCCTTCAACGTCATCGATAAACGGGAAGTCGAGGCCCCCGAGGGTGCCTGCTTCGGCGCGATTCATATATTCGCGCCAATATCCTAGGACTGTATCTCCTAGTTCCTTAGCTGAAAAGTAATTCCAAGCAGTATTATATTGAGACTTCAAGACTAACACGTCATCGTGCGCGCCGGTCGAAGATTCTCGGTCTTCGAGGCGCTTTTCCCAACGTTTAGAGAAATTCTCTCGAGTCCAATGTGCTACTTTTTCATACGGATAGCCGCGCGTACAATAGAGAGCTGCCAGGCTCCTAATTGCGTCACTGTAGTGGTCGATTTTACTACATAGCGTTGCTAAACGGGACATCTCTCCTATATAGGTCCCCCGCTTTACTTGTTCGGGGTGCCATGAGATGTATGGAATTCTTTCCTGGTGGTTACGTGCTTTCCGGAAGGGCATGTGCTGTACGCTGCCATCGCGATCACGATAGACAGTCATGTCCAAAAAGCTTTGTGACTGATGGGACACGTTCCACTCAATAGTGCATCCATCGAACTTGACGGTTTCCACGATTTGCAACGCCTCTTGTTCAGAGTTGGCGTATACAAGGGATAACACGTCGTCGATAAAGCGCCCGTAGAATAAGAATCTCGGGTCGCCCATGACGTTCAACTTCCTCTCGAAGTACCAACCAAATAAGTTGGCTAAGTCCGGTGAGTCCGCTACGCCCATTGCAAGGCCGCGGAGTTGTTCGAAGTATTCGTCATCGAATTGAAACACTAAGTTTTTGTTACCGACTTCTAAGGCCTTAATGAAGAGCCACTCTTCCCGAAGACTTTCTTCGGAACGTTCGTTCAACGCAATATCGTTAGTATACCATTCTTTATACAACTCGACGACGATGTCGAGGCAGAGTTGTAATGGTACGTTCGGATAGAACGCGACGACGTCACCAGTGCATATATACCACTGGCGACCTTGAGTCGGTTTAACTTTGCTTAATTTTAGCGCCAAATCTTTGGATCCATGGAGGATGGTTGGCGCCGATTTTACAATCGGTTTAAGTCTTTTACTGACATACTTGGCGGCGGGGTTCTGGATGGCGCTATGACATGGAAGTATAGGGCGCATCTTCACGGGTTCCTTATGTATTTTAGGAATACCGTAGAATTGCGGAAGCGTAGGCTTTTGTCCGACTGGGGTAGTCTTACTCCGGAAGAAGGGGCCAAGTTGTTTACCGTTACGATGGTGCTGTTCAGCGGTTTCAGCGAGCAATTCCATCTGTGTATTATGCCAGTTACACTGCGCGACTACATGTATATACATTATTTTACGATAATCATCAGTATTATCGAGGAGTGCGCGTGTTCGTTCGTTAACCCAGGTGCGTTTAGACACCGCTATCCCTAAGTTCTTATCAGTACTGGTGACGATGTAGTCATTCTCAGTTAAGAACTCATGAATCTGGCGAGGGCTCGGAGTAAACGCTTTATGGGCGTCCGAGGCCGTCTCAACGGGTATATTAGATATCGTTCGGTGAACGAAGGTCTCACCCCGTTTGAGGCCGAGTTCAAGATAGTGCGGTAAACGAGGTGGTATGATGTCGGCCTTAGTAGGGTCCGGCACCTCGTAGTCTGGGTCGTATTCGCGATCTTCATCGCTTTCAGTGAAGGCAAAGAACAGTCTCCAACGTAAACGTCGTTGAAAGTCGTTCCACGCTTTTCGGATCAACGCCGAATTGCGTGCGCTTTTAAACATATAGCGCATGCCTATGCTGAGCTGATACTCAATGTGCTTAGGGATTGACACTCCAGGCGAGCGATGTACATAGTTTTTAAATTGGGATGCCTCTAATATTTCTACAGGGGTATTTAAAATTACAAATCGGACGGCCTGTGGGAGTGGGACTGTTAGCATCCAGTCCGGGTAAGTGGCAGGATTGTCGTACCTAAAGGCTATTTGCCTTTGCCCTTGCCCTGCTTCGATCCCGAAGGCTTCTTCGAATCCGTCGGCTTCCTCTTCACGATCCTGGGGACGCGTAAGCCTCCGGCGGGAAGGTAACGAGGAGGAGGAGATGGGTACCTCTTCGGCGTAGGGTTAGGGGGGGTTAGGGAGGCTGTGACAAAAAACGCGCTAGAAAAGTGGGGGCGAAGTAGAATAAGGGGGGGTGTTAATTGTAACACACCTGAATCCTTTCGCTTTTAAGCTCTTCAGATCCTACTCGGCATCGACATGTGTTTTGAGGTCCATACGGTCTAGATATACTTGGGGCCCGAAGGCGATTATGCTATTGGTCAGTGGGGAACTGCCATCGGCCTGTGAAAAGAGTTAGATCACATATGATAACTGTGGCGCACCTCGGGCCGGTACTTCGGGCCGGATCCGGACCGCCGGGTTAGGACGGGTTAGGGTTTGAGGGTTAGGGTTGGCTAACAAAGCGACAGAGTCAGTTATTAAGTATATCAACGTTAAATAAACGCTGTACTCACGGTTAGGGTTAGGGTGAGGGTTAAGGGGGTGTTATTCCCCGAAAAATGTGGTTAGTAAGTCCGTAGACGAACAAGGGTGTGAGTACTTACCGTAGGGGCTCGGGAACTAGTAACTAAGTGAATGCGTGGAACATATGACCTGCTTGCGGCGGAAAATCGGAGGCCGTCTCCAGACACCGAGTATACCTGCGCCTCTCGGCGTGGGACTCGGATTTTTACATCTCAAGACTTGATTAAGACCGGGCGAATGCACCCGGCCACCTTCGTAGGGTTAGGGTTAGGGTTAGGGTTAGGGTTAGGGGTTAGGGGGGTTAGGGTTAGGGTTAGGGGGGGGGGTTAGGGTTAGGGTTAGGGGGGTTAGGGTTAGGGGGTTAGGGTTAGGGTTAGGGTTAGGGTTAGGTTAGGGTTAGGGGGTTAGGGGTTAGGGTTAGGGTTAGGGGGGGTTAGGGTTAGGGGGTTAGGGTTAGGGGGGTTAGGGTTAGGGGGGTTAGGGTTAGGGTTAGGGTTAGGGGTTAGGGTTAGGGGGTTAGGGTTAGGGTTAGG